>OX632365.1:4751895-5213769 GCA_951751655.1 Ophion costatus | reverse complement strand
ATACGAGAGCTCTCGTGTTTTCCTCATCGCGCCACACCAAGCTCGCGGCCCTTTCTCCATATCACACTCATCCCAGGCCAACTTCTCTTTCCGTTTCGGCCGATGGCCCAACGCGGCAATCGCTTCCTCTTGCCCGATGAATCGATCCAGATCGCACCCCAAAAGAGACACATTTTCGGCGGGCCATTTTCGGTCTACTTATGCCCACGTTAAGGCTTCAGGCCACAGTAATGGGCATAAAATAATGTGCCAATTAAACAAGATTTTTTCGTATGAAAAAGTGATTCACTCATAAAATCAATTACACTTCTCTTTAGTACGAATATCAAGCTGTTAGAAAAAAAAAATTTTGATTCACAGAATGGCCGACTACTAATATTTTCTTTTGTTATCTTTTTTTAGGCCCTCCGCGGCGGGATATTTAGCATCCACATTTTTTTACCTATGCAAAAAACAAGTCGAGTAGTCGGCCATTTTGTAGATCGAAAAAAAATATATTTTCTAACAGCTTGATATTCATACTAAATAGATGTGTAATTAATTTTACGAGTGAATCACTTTTTCATAGGAAAAAAAATTCTTGAATTCGCACATGGTTTACGCCGTTACTGTGGCCTTAAGGGATCATTCCAGTGTGACTTGCTGGAAAATAATCAGTTCGATTTCTTTCCGTTTATTCAAATAACGTGTTGTACATAAAAATATTTTTCAATATTGTAGTTTTATTTTTATATAATTTTTTGGCCACTCCAAAATGATGCCTAAAAAACAGCGCCTGACGGTGGAAAATCCTACTCCAGAAATTTCATGATTTTCTAATTATAAAATTCGATAGTCCGTCCGATTTTTATTCCGTTTATTCAAATGCCTCACGTTGCACGTCAAAATATTTTTTTAATATTGTAAAAATTGTCTGACCCAAAACAAGCAAAAAGATTATTAATCAGTATGAAAAACTGTAGAGGCGTACGGAGGATTTTTTTCCGATGAACATTAACGGAATGGTGGCCTTTTTAAAATTAAGTATCCAATTGGGCATTTTTTCAAACAGTTTTTCGTTAAAAACAATGTGAAGTCTTCAAATTAAAAAAACGCTTCCGCGCGACGTTGAGAAATGGCGTGAAGAATAATGTAGCAAAAATTGAGGCGTATAGTTTGAAAACTCTCCGCTTAAAATCTTCCACCGTTCTGAAAAACGACATTTCGATGAAAAAAACGCGTTTTTCCGCGCCAAGTCTCACGCAGCTGGTCGAACGCCCTTTTCCAATAAAGGCTTTAGCGACCGGAATAATTCGAATTACGCGACCAACATTTAACAGCATGTTTATGAAAGTGAATTTTTGGATAATGGAAAAGAAAAGATTTTCAAAAAATGTTACACCGGAGTGGTCCCTTAATGGCTCTTGGCCATTAGAAAAACCGAAAGAATTAATTAACTACCAAATATTATCGATAATCAAAGAATATTCGATTAATTAGCCCGGCTTTGATGTACGCGCGAAGATATTGGTTCGTTTTCGCATTAGCTCGATGATTATCATCTCCCGAACGGAAATATATTTACAGGAGGCGACGAGAGGGCGTTACTCGAGCATACGCTGCTAACACGCGTCCATTAAATTACAGCTGTGAATACACATCGTAAAGCGATCTAACGGAACATTAATTCCATCTCTACGTATACGTATCCGGCATACATGTGTGCCTCGACTCTAGCAATGGCACACTGGCGTGCGTCGTTATTGGAAAAATGGGCATTTTTCATGTTGCTTTTTGTTTGTATTTATACATTCAATTATTTCGAGCCTCTCAAAGTGCATGTTGTCTCAATCATTATAAAACGATAGGGATCGGAACATTATATTTCTCTTTAATAAAGCTTACCTTTCATCACCATCTTACATCTCGTCATTTTCGTTGAAAATAAGCCATTAACCTTTTCAACTTTTTTTGTAATAATTGACAATGATTTGTAATGAATTTTGATTATTTTTAATGTTTTTAAAAGGTCTTTAATTACTTGAATTTATTTTACACAATTCTAGCAAATTTCAGTGTCTATTTTATCAATTTTAATGATTTGTAATGAATGATGACTTTTCAATTAAATGATTAATAAGTCATCAATGTAATGATTATTTAATAAGGCATTTTTATGTTAAATTTTTTATGCTCCTTTTTTTGTTTTTATATGTTCAATAATAATCTAGCCTCTCAAGATGCATTTCGTTACAATTATTGTATAAAGATAGGGCTGGCAACTCTATATATATATCCTTAATAAAGCTTACAATTCATCGGCATCTTACATCTTAGCATTATCGTTAAAAATACACACCTACCCTTTTTAATGACTGGTAATGCATCCTAATTATTTTTCATTAATTTTAATGATTAGAAATTAATTTGAATGTTTTTTCATTAATATTAATGATTTTTAACGAATTAGAATGATTTGAAATTGTTTGGAATGAATTTCAATGATTTTTCATTAATTATATTGATTTTTTATGATTCTGAACGATTATTAATTAATTTCGAGGTTAGTATTCGGAAGTGGGGCTCTTGCTAGAATCAGGAAACATTTTGTTTGGGGTTGTTCGAGGTTATTTGGGTTTGTTTGCGGTTGTTTGGGTTTGTTTAAACCCTTGAAGAAAATGAGCCCGATTATAGCAGGAGCCCCACTTCCGAATATTTACCAATTTCGATTAGGTGTAATGAATTTTTAACTATTTCCAATTAATTTTTGTAAAATTTGATTATTTGTAATGATTGATAACTTTTTTCATTTAATGATTTGTAAGTCATTGGACTTTTTTGATAACTCGCTTTGATTGTTCGAAAAATATAGTTTCGTGCGCATGCGCTTAGCGCAATTTTCAGTTCTCTCGTCTTGACTCGTTCAATTTTGTTCCTGTCTGACGGAAATTTTGTTCATTTCCTCAGAATTTCATACGCGGCCGTGGCAATTATCAATTAATACGCGATTATTCGCCAGCACGCGATTGCGGAAATTTGGCACTGCATTGCCCCAATTGGAAGGCAGTGATATAACCTTAATTCGTTGGCTCTCGTTTGGCCCGTTCGAAAAAGCGTCACGCGTGCTCAGTAACGCGTAGAGTGGTCGACGGACACGACGACGCGGCGGTCCCGTGGGTTACTGTCGCGACGACGCGTCAAAAGTCGCGCGCAGACGTGAAGCCACGTGTGTACCCGGAGAACAGAAGACTCGATGGGTTTTAGACATTACGAAAGACGGTCAGAGCAGGCCAGAGAGGGACAGAGTGACAGGGGCCGAGAGTGAAAGGGAGAAAAGGTAGAAGAGAGGGGAGAGTGGCAGCCTAATATCGTGGGATGGACGATCGAAAGAGGTATTTTGATTGTCCTCGACTGACTAGACCTGTGAGTAATGAAAAGAGCGCAACAGACCTCGTTTAAGGATGTTGAGTCCCTATGAAACATGTTAATGTTAATTGTTCAATAAATAGCTTCTTAATCGTCATGAAATTTTTACACGACCTCCTAAATACTTCGTGTAAAAACATAAAAAATTTTCAGAATTCTATCATCATTACTTCAACCTCCTTAAGGGTTGAAATAAAAAATGATAAGAAAATTCGGAAAATTTGGTATGTTTTTGCATGAAGTATTTAAGAGGTCGTGTTAAAATTTCACGACGATTAGGAAGCTCGTTATTAAAAAATTAACATTTTGTTAAGAACAATTTTTGAAAGAAATTAAAAAAAATGTATCAATAAACTTCGTTTTCTTTCCGTTGCTTTCAGTATATTGTAGATATTAAAAAATTGAGAGGTCAAAAAAAAACTTTTTGCAAAGTTACATCAGTTTCCATAAGACAGCATTTAATTTGTGAATGTTAATTGTTCAATAACGAGCTTCCTAATTGTCGTAAAATTTTTACACGACCTCTGAAATACTTCATACAAAAACATACCAAGTTTTCAGAATTTTATCATCATTTGCGATTTGGGACTCAACATCCTTAATGATATTCGCTTTTTGCACCTTAGCGACATGCACGTTCGAACGCGGTTTCCTCATTAGCAATGAATTTCCTATTTCTTCGTTGTTGCATTTAAGGAGTGTCGTGTACACTGGAAAAAAAATACTATTGAAAATACATTTTATTATCGATAATATATACAGGGTGGATCAATTACTATTAGCACCTTGGATATCTTCGAAACTATAAGGTTCACAGAAATATTTGCTGAAATAAAATTGCACAGTACGAAAGGGCCATCCGATAGCGATAATAGTTTTTTTTGCAGGTGGAGGTACTTCGGACATTTGAAGGTCAACGCCATTTTTTTAAATGGATCGATATGTTTTTTTTTCTGTACCATGAAAGAGGAGAGGAGGTAGTAAATAAAATTACCACGTTCATAGTAAGTATTCGAAATGAGGACCATCAATATCAATGCGTACGTTATTATGTACGTTAACACGTTTCTTAGACAGGTACAGGAAGTACAGAAAGGCGACAATACTTACGATTTACTTCACTGAAAATAAACACTGTTTCAAGGACACTTCAATAAGTTTGCAGGATTAGATAAACTCGATAAGATTAGTATCGATAAATCGGTCAATCGAGTACAACGTATCCGTTTGAAAAGCAAGTCGATATGCTTCTTATTTATGGCGAATGCCAACAAAATTCTGTAATTTTATTTACTACCGAAACTATAAGCATTATCGCCTTTCTGATCTTTATATGACCTTCAATGACCTTACGTTATAGTTATAGAAGAAAAAAAACATACCGATCCATTTAAAAAAATGGAGTTGACCTTCAAATGTCCAAAGTACGTCCACCTGCAAAAAAACTATTATCGCTATCGGATGGCCCCTTTCGTACTGTGCAATTTCATTTCAGCAAATATTTGTGTGAACCTTATAGTTTCGAAGATATCTAAGGTGCTAATAGTTATTGATGCACCCTGTATATATATATATATATATATATATATATATGTCAGAATCTTATCTGCGTATTAATTAACACTAATCAGTTCTATTGGTGAGTCATCGTCATTAATCGGAATATTGGCATTGATCATTGAGTATTATCATTGATCAGAATATTGGCATTAATTCGAATATTGTCATTGATCATTGAATACTGTCATTGATCATTGGATATTGTCATTGATCATTGAATATTGCCATTGATCAGAACATCATCATTCACAATTTAATATTATCATTGATCAGAATATTGTCATTGATCATTGAATGTTTCATTGAATATTGAATGTTACGATTGATCATTGAATATTGTCATCGATCAGAATATTGTCATTGATCAGAAAATTGTAATTGATCAGAATAGCGTCATTGATCATTGAATATTTTCATTGAATATCGATCAGAATATTGTCATTGAATAGAAAATTGTAATTGATCAGAATAACGTCATTGATCATTGAATATTGTCATTAATCACTGAATATTGTCATTGGTCATTGAATATTTCTATTGATCATTGAATATTGTCATTGATCATTAAATATTGTCATTGATCATTGAATTGATCATTAAATATTTCTATCGATCATTGAATACTATCATTGATCATTGAATATTGCAATCGATCAGAATATTGTCATTGATCAGAATATCGACATTGATCATTGAATATTGTCATTGATCAGGATATTGCCATTGATCAGAATATCGTCATTGATCATTAAATATTGTCATTGGTCTTTAAATATTGTCATTGATCATTGAATATTGTCATTGATCATAACATTATCATTCACAATTGAGTATTATCATTGACCAGAATATTGTCATTGATCATTGAATATTTTCATTGAATATTGAATCTTGCTCATTGAATATTGCTATTGATCATTGAATATTGTCATCGATCAGAATATTGTGATTGATCAGAATATCATCATTGGTCATTGAATATCGCCATTGATCATTGAATATTGTGATTGATCATTGAATATTTCTATTGATCATTGAATATCGTCATTGATTATTGAATATTGTCATTGATCATTGAATATTTCTATTTATCATTGAATATTTCTATTAATCATTGACTATTATCATTGATCATTGCATATTTTCATTGATCATTCAATATTGTTATTGACCAGAATATTGTCATTGATCATCGAATATTTTCATTGATCATTGAATACTGTCATTAATCAGAATATCGTCATTGATCATTGAATATTGTCATTGATCACAATATTGCAATGATCAGAATATTGCCATTCATCAGAATATTACCATTGATCAGAATATTGCCATTCATCAGGATATTTTCATTGATGAGAAGATTGGCATAGATCATTGAATGTCATCATTAATCAGAATATTGTTAAAGATTGAAAATTTGGCATTGATCATTGAAAATCGCCATTGATCAATATAATATCACTGATTAGAATATTGTCAATGATCATTGAATAATGTCATTGATCATTGAATATTGTCTATGATCATTGAATAATGTCATTGATCATTGAATAATGTCATTGATTATTGAATAATGTCAATGATCATTGAATACCGTCATTGATCATTGAATATTGTCATTGATCATTGAAAATTGTCATTGATCATTGAATAATGTTATTGATCATCGAATACTGTCATTGATCATTGAATATTGTCATTGATCTTGGAATTTCATTGATCACCGAATATTGTCGTTAATCATCGATCATTGAATATTGTCGTTGATCATTGATCATTGAATAATGTCGTTGATCATTGATCATTGAATATTTGTCATTGATTAAATTGTCGTTTGACAATGTAAGATTAGAATTTGTCATTGATTAGAATGTCGTCATTGAACAAAACATTGTCATGTCTCTATTATCAAAAAGTAACAGATTATTATCATTACTATTGACATTATCCTAATTGCCATAATTCGTCGACTTAGCCATGACGAGTAAAAAATTCGTGGTTAAGAAAAAAACTGAACAAAGAGAAGATGAACTTTTATTCGATCTGGCACAGACAAATCTGCCGGATCTTCCATGAACGTTCTTACGAATAAATCTGAGCCCCGGAGCCTTCGTACGTTTCGAGACCAATCCCTCGGCTATCTTATTTTCTACGTTTTTTCCGTTCGAAGATTTTCAACTTTTTCGTTCTTTATCTTCGCTGTTATTTCTATACTCAACTCTTCTCAACCCTTCCACTCTCGATGCTTCGACTCGTTCATCCTGACCATACAACAAAGCACGATCGCTTTTATCTCGATTTTCCGGATGTTCCGCAAATTGCATCCGTCCATTAATAATAACAATAATAATAGTATATCAACAATAGAGAAGGCGCGATCGGTGTACAGCTGCGGCGATCTACCATGGCAAGCCATATCGGCCTCGGCTGACACTTGGATGGGTGACCGTTCAGTAGTGCATAAGAAAAAAATGGCTGCGAGCAAGACTATGGGGAATCTGTTGTGGAAGCTGGAAATAGTAACGTAACAAAGATCGTACAAGCCTACAAGGGCACACGATGGAACACTGGGCGTAAAAAAACATCGAATGAATATTTTTATCATTGTCAATATATTTTTATTATTACTAACTTGTCAATATTGTTATTATTGCTTTTCATATCATTATTATTAACTGCTGAAAGTTATTATCATTGATATTAACATTCCATTATGACTGACTTGTGATTATTATTAATAGTAATAATAATATAAAAATATGATAATATTGTTAATATGGACTTGTCAATTTTATTTTTATTGATATTAAGATTTTGTTATGATAATTTTCATTAAATTCACAATATTATTATTAATACTACTACGACTGCTACTATTATTATTATTATTATTATTATTACTACTACTACTATTTATTTATTTAATTATTTATAATTATTGCTATAACCAAAGCGATATTATTCATCTTAATACGGCAGTAGTCAAGATATCCATGCATTTGTGGACCTTTGGATTTGCGATCATTTGGATTTACAAAAGTCGATTGGTTTAAGGATTTTTTACTTAGATTCTTGCGGTTGCCTATAATTATACTTTTCTTGAGGAACGAACAATTTCAAGGGAGAGACAGTGTTGAAAGCACGATTTACATCACGGATAAGAGAGAGGGGGGAGGGTGGCTCAAAGTGGATCGTGCCTCGAGGTTTGCCCGGCTGCAAAGAAATCAAAGAGAGCTCCGAGACGGAGAATCGATCAGTTTCGATACATGCGAAACGTGACTCCATTTTTCTCTTCTTTTATCACTCGTTCCTCGAGCGATGCTAGACCCGGATATTCCTGCGGCGTGCATCGAGGAACGGCTGCGAGCCTTCGGAAGCTTAGCCCCAATATTGTTTGGTTTTTTGTTTAAGGAGTTACGTTGGTTGCGAAGCCAAAAAAAGCATATTTTATCTATTCAAAAAAGAATAGAATATGTAAGTTATTTTATTCAAAATGTTGAGCACATAAAAGAGCAATATTTCAACAATATTTAGAAAAAAAACAATGATCCAAAACGTTGGGACATTCAGCCGGTGGGACCTGGTTTCCGGAGACCCCTTAAAAAAGTATCCTCGTGGTGGTCAGGATAACTCACGATAGCTTTATCTGAAATTAAAAAACCAATTTTTTTCTGTTAGTAGATATGTATAGCTCGTGATGGAACGAAGGGTTTTTGAAAAAATTGCAATTTGCATTTTTGGCAGAGTTGTATGTAAAATAATTCAATTTTTGATACAATTTACAAGACGTTTAGCTTTGTAAAATTAGTTGTAATCGAACAAAACCTTCGTTCAATCACTGGTCAGTGCTATTTTGAAGAAGTGTCCAAAATTGCAATAAGATCGGTGCATTAGTTTTTGAAAAATCGCGTCTACCGACTTCAAAAATAGTGTTTTGAGAAAAATGCGATTTACCTGCGTCACTCCCGGCCGGTCTCTCCCAACGGGGGGAATTCCCAAAGGCTCTTTCTCCTACAATTTTACTCTCGTTGTCTTAAAACTTTGGGAGAATATTCTAGACATATTGTACTATTAAATAATAAAATTTAAAAAATTGATTTTTTGAAATTTTCAAACCTACGTAACCCCCTTAAGTATCCAAAGTGCTTTCCAAAATAAGAATCTCACCAAGGTTTTTTCTACGAAGCACATTTTTATTCGAGTGGATGGTTAATCAAGTACAATTTAAAAAATCGACTTTTCGTTATTATTATTATTATTATTATTATTATTATTATTATTATTATTATTATTATTATTTTCATTATTATCATTATCATTATCATTATTATCATTATTATTCCTATTATCATTATTATCATTATTATTCCTATTATCATTATTATCATTATCATTATCATTATTATTATTATTATTATTATTATTATTATTATTATTATTATTATTATTATTATTATTATTATTATTATTATTATTATTATTATTATTATTATTATTATTATTATTATTATTATTATTATTATTATTATTATTATTATTATTATTATTATTATTATTATTATTATTATTATTATTATTATTATTATTATTATTATTATTATTATTATTATTATTATTATTATTATTATTATATGTTTTCAAACATGTATAATAATGTATGTTATTAAACATACATTATTTGAATATATAATTAGAAATATGTTAAAATAATGTATATTATTTTTATACATTACATAATAGAATTATTATTCCAATGATATATGTTTTTTCATTAGATTCAATTTAACATTTTTTTCACGCGATTTTTCTATTTTCTTTGTCGTTGTTTTTTTCTAAATTCGTCGAAATACTTGCACGTCTCGAACTGTATCAATTGTCGTGCGATAATGACGAACGTCAAATGTTGATACATATTTTACACTGTATAATATTCGCGACGAGCGGTATACGTGACTTTCGCTCCATATTCGCGATGATTATCAGAGACGCGAGAGGATTCTTGAGTCGTTCCCGTATATCTGTGGTATCCATCTATATACATGAGTATATGAATGTCTTGTCCTACTGCTCGCATTCCTTCACGATCGCGGCGATCGACTCTCGATCTAATATCGTTTCGCCTTCCGTTTCTTTCTCCTTTACATTTATGTATTTGTACGATACACGGATTGAAAGAAAAAACTGTGGACGCATGCACAGATCGTGCCACATTTTTATTCATAAGGCCATTTTTATTAATGAGTTAATGGGAAAGGTGAGGTAATAAAAAAAAAGAAACATTGCGCCTGCAAGGTTTCGCAATAATTGTCGGTATTTAAGAGCAGACCGTGAGTTTTGTGTTTTTCCGAAAAAGAAAAGCTATTCAAGCAAAATTAATGAAAAAAAAATGCCAGCTCAGAAAACAGAAAAGTTATGCTAGTTTAGATATTTATAATTATGCAAGCGCGCGAACGTTTCGATGAAGACTGAAACCCAAATAGAGTATGTGCAAAACCGTCTGTTCATTAAGGGGCCACGTCTACATAGAGGCCCGAAAAATGGGCTAAATTTTGAAAAAAAATATGTGACATACAGTTGGTGAAAAACGACGCATTTTTTAACACAGAGATACATATATTCAGAACATTTTTAAAAAATCACCAAAAGATACAGGAAAACAATTTAAAAAATCCTCGAATGTATCTCAAAGGTGGTACTATCGAAGAAAAATATCTTTGAAAAATGCAATTTTTCGACCCACCTTGATACATGTAGCCTGTTAATTGTTATTATTATAAATGCGAAATATTGATACAAAAAATGAAATCAGGTTTAACAAAATGACAATGGAGCCATTTGTTAAAAATCCGTGAACTTGTTTTTTCCTTTCAAATTACAAGAATTTGTCGTTCAATATAATTTTGTTACATATATTTATATCATAAAAATATATTTTTATATAAATGCATATATAAATATTTGTATAGTTTATAGGTAGTTTATAAATAACTATATGAATATATATAAATATGTATATAGACTATATATATATATATATATATATATATATATATATATATATATATATATAGTTATATTTGTTTGTTATATAGCCAAATTATGATTGTACGTTCTCTCTTTTTGTTTAAATTGAACAAATCTTCGTATAATATACATATTTATGTGTTTATATGAAGCTCGAACTTTCCTTTCAACCTCACTTAAAAATTCCAGCGACTGTGAATCGCGCCTGCGTTATGGAATTCATTAATTTAAAACGCATATATTTACGTGTGCCCAAGCCTCGAAAGCGTGACCAAAAAATTCTGATAATTATGAATCAGCTACGACCGGAAGGAAAGATGACCTGCTTCACGTTCGAGTTTTCACGCTTGTGTCGCCTTCGTGCTGCCTCCATTACGATAAGTGAATTTCAAGCCGGTATCAGAGTCGACGTTCATTTCGGGTGACTGACAAAGAAAAAGTTTTTACGCAAAGTCGTAGGAAAAAAATGTATTTCGGTGAGACCGAACGCAAAGTGGACGGGTGGTTGATTGTCGTGGACCAATACTACGACGTACGAAGGACTATGGGAATTAAAAAAAATATATATATGAGACATTCCACACCATTTCGCCCAGACCATTTTTGGATTTCCTGATTTTTTTTTGTAAAATTGTACCCCATGAAAGGAATATTCGCACCAATTTTTCATTTTTACCTTTTCTTTTTTAGGAGTTATAATTTTCAATAAATGTCGATTCCGGAAGTTATGAAAACGTTTAAACTCACACATATTGACAAACGTCAATATATCATTTTGTTTCACTTTAAAGCATACTTTTGTTAGAAAATATAAAGAAATTGTGAATTAACAATGTCAACGTTTTTTTTGCTTTTGACGTGAAAACTATTTTTTTTAAAGTAGATAGCATTTTTTAATTTGTTTCAAAAAATTCTCTCAAATAGAGTCACCCATTATATGATTTTTGAGACTAGTCTCATTGTGGGCCCATTTTTCCTTCTATTTTTTTTCGAATTAATGATATAAGTTTGAAAGATTTTTATCATTTTAATTTCTATTGGACTATATTGGACATTAAAATGATGAAAATCTTCGAAAAAAATGTGATTACTTCGAAAAAAATAGAACAAACAATGGGCCCACGATAAGACTAGTCTTAAAAATCATAGCATGGATCACTCTATTTTAGAGAATTTTTTACATAAATATTTTTAAAAATCATCTTTTAAAAAATGGTTTTTCATTTAGAAGCAAAAAAAACGTTGACATTAATAGTTGATAACTTTTTAATATTTTTTAACGAAAGTATGCTTCAAAATAAAAAAAATTAATAGTGACATTTGTCGATATCCCAATTAGTTCTGGAGTTATGAACGTTTAAACGTTTCCAAAGCTTCCGGAATCGGGATTTTTTCGGAAAATTATAACTTCTAAAAGAGGAGAGATAAAAATCTAAAAATTGGTGTGGATATTCCTTTCATGGAGTACAATTTTACTTAAAAAATCACGAAAACCAAAAATGGTCGGGCTCACGGGCTGAGTGAAAGGGCGTGGAATGTCTCATATGTAATCTTATAATTGAAAAATTATATGGCGTTTTTGAATATACTTAAAAACAGTTATTTACCGACGTCCAAACAGACAAGAGCGTTCGTCAAAAAGAGTCGAGAGAACGTGACAAAGTCGTTAAAAAAAATACACGTTACGTTCTTTGTCAGAAGCTCGATAACGCTCGCGTAGGTCGTAAACTTTTCGATCCACACATGGATGGCTTTTCGTCGATAATTCTAAAGATAGTTCAAACAGCGTGTGTGCCTCGAAGATTACACGCGACCTTCAAAGTCCAAATGACAAAATCAATTTTCCGCAACGATGACACGTTTCTTACCAGAATTATTATTATACTTGTTGTCAATTCGCACCTTATATACGCTTAAACAAAACACCAATGGCACTTTCAAAATCATTATTCGCCCGTAGGGCTCAGTGATCCGTGAAGGGGTCTTCTCGACGAAACCTAAAAATGAAATATCTAAAAATGGTCACGAATAAAGGACGAGAGCATTCGAGTGATAGTCCCCTGGAATACGTGCTCAGTGTAGGTCCAACGAAGTGGAAAAATGCGAAATTTGGTTCGCAGATTGAGACTCGATCGATTTAAGGCGTCTTCTCACTTTAGACGCTAAAAAAGGCTATTTTCATGATTTTTTTTTTTGATAGGTGTAAATTATGGATATTGATATAAACGTTGTTACAGTTTTTTTAAATTCATTTGAGTCATTATTTATAAACGAAAATGGTAATTACAGAAATGTCCTTAAAAAATTGTAGGTCTGCGCTGTTGATGAAATCTCGAAGATCGATCATCCGAAATAAAAAAGCAACCGGTTTCAGATTCAGTATGGTAAGGGGACGTACGTGGGGGGAGGGGGGGTTGAGGTTTGCGTTACGTAACGATTTTAGAGCTGCCAGAAATAGCAAAATTTCTGCATGTTCAAGTTTTTAAATTTAAAACTCATCGTTCAGAATAGATGAAGTGCAGGCTCTTATTATTTTGAGAAATATAATGAAAATGAAAAACCGTCATATCGCCCGCGACTTGATATTTTAATGTCAGCATCAATATTCTAGAAAAAACATAACTTTATATCAAGGAAAACGGAACAAAAACTTTGATCGCGATTTTCTCGAAACTACTCTTTTCGCCCTTGTCTCAGCGAATACTCAAAAAGTTATCAAGCGACTTTCAATTTTTTTTTACATTTTTGTAATCGCAGTTACTAGGGTTGTACGTGGCCGATTTTTCAAATATTGATAATTACTATTTTTAAAGATTGCTTGTGTACGAAAAAGGACCTTGAAAATATTAAAAAATGGCCAAACTGTCGGCATTTTGTAAAAAAAAAACCAGAATATAAACCGGCTACGCATGACGATAGCTACATTTGTATAGATATCGATAAATTGTTGACTTTTTATTTACAGATAACCTTTCATAAAGGTATCGATGGGACAATGAAGAGAATTTTTTTTCGTCGCCAAATCAGGATTACTTTTGTTTTAAGTCATAAAAATTGGTATAAAACTAGATGACTATATACTTCATAAAATGAGTATAAGTCCGATCGTTTCATAATTAGTTATTTCTTTTTTTTTAACGCAATCATTGACGACAAAGCATCCGTTACGTAACGGAATAAGGGGGGGGTTCAGGCCAGGCGTTACGGTGCGGTTATGTGGGGGGAAGGGGGGGGGGCGTCAAGAATTGGGAAATTTTGCCTTACGTAATTTATGTACGCCCCCTAATAGCGCGTATCATACGATTGTTGATATATGCATAAATAACAAAATGGCGGGCATTAAAAAAAAAGTGTTTTTTCACCGTTTTTGGCCAAAAAAATAGTAAATATTAAAATTTTAAAAATCCTTGATATGTGCTATAGCTATAGTTGTGAAGAATGTGGTTAACCTTTATAAGGATCGGTTCATTTTCGAGGATTTTATCAACAAGCCGTCGAAAAACGTTGTTTCGAGAAAAGCGCGTTTAAAGTTTGTTTGGGTTACATAAATACATAAAAAATTTTTTTTAGGTATTTCGCAAGTGTATTTATTAAGTGTAACAACTTTTATATCAATATCTATAATATAAACCTACCAAAAAAATTCACGAAAATAGCCTTTCTTAGCGTCTAAAGTGAGAAGACCTCTTAATCCTAATTGCGAGAAGGTTTCCCATCTCCCGACGAAGATTTTCGGAAAATTTGCTTAAATCGTTTCTACATTCGAATTGTTACAAATTGGAAAAATGTTTAGTAAAAACAATCAAGGAGGAAGTACAACAAAATATTCCATATAATTGACCATTTCAAAAAATTAATTTAAAAAATAAGACGAATCAGTAGAGCTTGGAATTTGTACAACAGTAGCGTACAGGTCAGCAGTTTACGAGGTCACGTTAAGTATAAAAAGAATATAAATATCACATCCCGCCAAGAAGGAAGCTCAGGTATTTTATAGAGGTAAACATATATATCCAAGTATATTATACACAAGCCTATATGTATGTGTGTACACTTTATACATAATATATAATACGAGATGTACTTTTAAATCGAACAAGGGTCGTGCTACAATGCCCTCCGGGTTTTCACATATAACGTAAGACGAGTCATGCCGCACTTATCGATTTTCGCCGATAAGTACGATGTTTTTTTTTTTTATTACCACTTTACGTTCACCCGATCGCACCTCACACATTACGTTCCAGACCCAACAACCATCAGGCACAGCCACATGTCAGTGCGTGGCAAAATTCCAAAGGTCGTTGCCAAGCCATTCACTTTATTTTTATCACGAGACGTACCAAGATACCGAATATTGAAAAAGTTACAATTGCCCTTGAAAGAAAGACCATTATGATTATCGAGTGTTTCGATAAGTAGGCAAAAATTAATGTGCCGGGGTAAATGTCATTGATAATTTCGTGCGTAAAAAAGAATGGTTTTTATGATTATTGATTGTCTCGATGAATAGGCAAAAATTAATATGGCTGAGGAAACGTTATTGATGATTTCGTCCGTTAAAAAAACCTTTATTATGATTATTGATTGTTTTCATAAATATTGAATATGCAGATATGAATATGGCGAAGTGTGCGTCGTTGATAATTTTGCGCATTAAAAAAACTTTATTATCATTATTGATTGTTTATATAAATAGGCAGAAAAAAATGTTGATAATTTTGTACGGCCAGAGAATTTGTAACGACTGCCTGCGATACTTTTCGTCAATCCAAAATTTTTCAAAAGATGCCCACTGGACATGAATGCCTTCGATTTTTTACGGGTGCCCAAATTATGTTATATTCCAAACATTTTGGAAAAATGTTATATTCAAAAACTCAAAAAAATGTTATATTCCAAAACGCAAAAAATGCCTTCGATTTTATACGCGTACTCACTTTATGTTATTTTCCGGGTGCCCAAATAATGTTATATTACGGGTGCCCAAATTATGTTATAATCCAAAAATCGAAAAAAAATGTTATACCACAAAACTCGAAAAAATGTTTTTTTATGGGTGCCCAAATTATGTTTCGATTTTTTACGGGTGCCCAAATTATGTTGTATTCCAAACATTTTGGAAAAATGTTATATTCAAAACTGAAAAAAATTCTATATTCCAAAGCTCAAAAAATGCCTACGGCACAAAAATGCCTTCGATTTGATACGCGTGCTCACATTATGTTATTTTCCGGGCGCCCAAATTATGTTATTTTACGGATGCTCAAATTATGTTATATCCCAAAATTCGAAAAAAATGTTCTACCACAAAACTCGAAAAAAATGGCTACTGTAGAAAAATGCCTTCGATTTTTTACGCGTGCCCAAATTATGTTATATTCCAAAATTCAAAAAAAAATGTTACATCACAAAACTCGAAAAAAATGCCTATGTTTTTCGTATTTTTCGAATTTTGAGGGACTGTCTTGGGTGAGATTTTTCGCCGGCCCTAAATTTTTGAAAAAAGGCCTTCCAGACATAAGTGCCTTTGATTTTTTACGCCTGCCCAAATTATGTTATATTCCACAACTCGAAAAAATGTTATATTCCAAAATTCGAAAAAAATGTTATATCACAAAACTCGAAAAAATGTTATATTCCAAAATTCGAAAAAATGTTATATTCCAAAACTCAAAAAACGACTACGTTACAAAAATGCCTTCGATTTCATACGCGTGCAAAAATTATGTTATATTCCAAAACTTAAAAAAAATGTTATATCACAAAACTCGAAAAAATGCCTGTTGTTCGTATTTTTCGAATTTTGAGCGACTGTTATGTGTGAGATTTTTCGCCACCCTTCAATTTTCAAAAAATGCCTATACGTACGAAAAAATGAATGCAAACATTTTTACCGATTAAAATTGACCGTGTGGTCTCTTTTCAAAAAGGTTATGATAAAAACGTACTGGTACTTGATTTGAGTTTAGGTTGGCGATTGTAATTCAATGAAACCTACAGTGTCGCTCAGAGTCGTACGTTCTTGAGGTCGCGACGGTTCGTGCCAGGATGATGAGGACCCGCATTGTTGAGTTTCCATTGTGGAATCCACACCTGCTACCGTATTCGTTCTCTTTTTGTCATTCGCCTCCCTATCGCTTTCAGAAATAACGCTCGTGTGTTCCCAGATGTCGAGGCCGGCGGAGGGAGGGCACCAGATATCTCTTAATTTGACGTGTTTGCACAAATACCACCCACGCGCTCGTCCGTATAAGCGAAGCCGTGCACAGACAAATTTTTACCTTTTTCCATCAACGCAAAGTTTCGTAGAGGACCGCTCAAAAGTAGTATGGTAGTCGCGTAAAAGTAGTAGCCAAAGCCCATACGTAATTAAAATACAATATAATTATAAATAAATGATAATCAATTAAATGAGTAAAAGAAAATTAAATCGTAAAAAAATAAGAATTGCAGCTTACATTTAAAATACAATTTTACAATATGTAAGTAGCAACGAATAATTTATAATCAGTGAAAGTGAAGTACTTTTTGCGAAAAGTCAAAAACACATTTTTTTAATACACTTTTTCAAAATATCGAATTTTTTTATTCTCGGTAATTTTTACTAGCGTTTATTGAACTTGACTTTCTGTGAGATGCAAAATGGAATATCGATATTTCACCCTCTCCCGATTACTTAGAAGGAACATTCCTCAGGCGACACCCTTCGATTTTGTTGAAATTTGGATATGTTATAAAGCACCGAAAAGTAAGCGATATGTATTTTTTTTATCGGCGGAAAAACGGTTTTAAGGGGTGAAACCACCCCTCGAAAAAGGCATCTTTTGGGGTAATGTAGCAGTTTCACACACAAGAAGCCCACCGATTTTAATGAAACAAAAACGAAAATTCTTCTAATCCGAAGCAATGAAAAATCCACTATAATGACATTGCAATAAAAAAATTAAGGGGTGAACCACCCTGGAGATGCCTTTTTTCGAGGAGTAGTTTCACCCCTTAAAACCGTTTTTCCGTCGATAAAAAAAAAGGTATCGCTTACCTTTCGTTGCTTTATAACATATCCAAATTTCAACAAAATCGAAGGGTGTCACCTGAGGGATGTTCCTTGTTAGAGCTCTGAAATGTTGCAAACATGCATCGAGAAGGTGACTATGTATGATTAAAAAAAAATATCCATGAAATTTTCAACTGTTTGTGCGAAATTGGCGATATCTAATCATCCATATAAAATGTCACTAACACATACACATTCGTAGCCGACTGTGTTCGTATGTGAAAAGTTTATATGCAACAATTAGTCGTAAGTCCAATCCCAATTACAGTCTTTGTTAATTCTTTGCAAGCATTCCATGCCCCTAACGTACAAACTCGTTAACTAGTAAACTACTAGTAACAACTAACTAGTAAAAACAATTGAAGACTGAAAAGTAGAAAATCATTTATGTGTTAAAAACATATTTTTTAAAAACAAGCTTTTATTTAAGAGGTCTTCTCACTTTAGACGCTAAAAAGGATATTTTCATGAATTTCTTCGATAGGTTTATATTATAGATATTGATATCAAAGTTGTTACACTTAATAAATACACTTTAGAAATACATAAAATAATTTTATTTACTTATTAAAGTCATTATTTATAGACGAAAGTGGCAGATAAAAAAATGTCCTAAAAAAATTGAAGGTCTGCGATATTGATGAAATCTCGAAGATGGATCATCCGATACAAAAAATCAAACGGTTCCAGATTCAGTATGTTAATGGCTATAGCGCACATCATACGATTTTTGATATATGCAATAATAACACAATGGCGGACATTTTCCGAAAAAACAAAAAAAAACCTGTTTTCTCACCGTTTTTGGCAAAAAATAGTAAATATCAAAATTTTTAAAAATCCTTGGTATGTGGTATAGTTGTAAAGAATATGTGGTTAAAATATCATAAGAATCGCTTCTGTAGTGTCGGAGATTTTGTCAACAAGCCGTCGAAAATGTTGTTCCGAGAAAAAAGCGTTTAAAATTTGTTCGGGTTACATAAATACATAAAAAAACATTTTTATGTATTTCGCAAGTGTGTTTATTAAGTGTAACAACTTTTATATCAATATCTATAATATAAAACTATCGAAAAAAATCATGAAAATAGCCTTTTTTAGCGCCTAAGGTAACAAGACCCCTTAATGTACTAAAAAGTAGACAATAATTTTTTCACCGAGTCACCTATTTGCGATTTACTGTAAACCAACCTTAGATTTCTTAAATAAAAATTCTGAAACTCAGTATAAACGTGTGATAATAATTTCTCCAATTACTATTGTGCCAAATTGAACACGGTTAATGAAACTGAATTGATCAAGTTTTCTAAACATTTAAAAAAGTGAGAGCTCCAAGCTTTGATTTATAGTCGCATATAGGTGACTTGGTAAAAAAAAATATTTTCTACTTTTTAGTACATTAAATAAAAGCTTGTTGTTTAAAAATATTTATTCCTTTAATCCAGCTGAGCGTTCGAGATTCTTTCATCTCTTATTTTATATCGATATACCACATGAAGTAAAAATGCGTTGATTTTGGAGCGCCCTGTACGCACATTGCAACATACACGAAAAATGTGAAAAATGTACGCGCATATAACACGCTACCGAGCGTATCTCGTTCCTGACAACACTTCGTGCGTTACAAGCACCGTAACACCGCGATATCTCCGATGTGACAGACTCGCGCGACTAAGCCAACGTCTTGAAATGTCGTTTCGATCGTGTTTCCGAAAAAAAAAAAAAAAAACGACGAAAAACCCGAAACGAAAGAAAATCAACGTCGGGAAACGCGCGCAGGTTTCGTTGACGAAAAAAAGAAGGAAGCCTGAACTGATCAATCTTTTTAAATCACAAATATGGAACTTTCGCCGTATCGATCCAGCTGCTATTTTTATCCACCTCGATTAATTATTCACGTTCTGCCAGTTTGCGAATTGTCGGCTTGTTTGACTTACACTGAGAGTTTAAAAATTGAACCTTTTTTGCCACCGGGTCAGACGATCGAAAAAATTGTAGAATGAAAAAAAAAATCGGTTATCCTTGATCCAACCAACTCGATCTCGGCAATCGTGCAATCGATTTTTCGTAATTATTATTCGTCGGAGCGATGAAAACGATTCTTTTAATAATACACTATTTTGTATTCACCACAATTATGTTGTAAGTGCCCAATAACTATCAACGATCGTTTTTATAACATCTATTTATTATTACACCAAAAAAATTATTGCAACAATTAACGCCTAATGGAAACTTCAGTCAAGCGTCGTAAAAAATGTTAATAGTTCAAATAATACTCAAATTCCACACAGAATTTTTCCCTTAACTGTTGTATTACGAAAATCGATAGGAAAGTCTATTAAGGGCCTACATCTACATAAAGACTCGAAAAAATGGCCAAGTTGGTGAAAAAGGAACCCAATTTTTTAACACAAATATACATACGTCGAGAGCCAAAAAAAAAATTACCGAAAAATAGAGAAAAACAACGAAAACATGGCCACCGGCTGGTAACATTTTTTCCGCGACTTTTTACGGTGGACACTAGCTTAAACGGTTGATCTGAAATTTAAAAACCAAACGGGTTTTTTGAGTTCACAATGAATAGGAGTCGTTGAGTGTGTCAACGTAGGGTTAACCTTGACTGATGAAGGTTCCCACGGAAGAGTGCCATTTCCGGGTCCCATTTGGTAACCGTGCCCTCTGCTATAAAAACTCGTATGTATTATTAAGGGGTTACCCCCACTTGCGATTTTGAAAAAATCGATTTTTTTTAATTGCATTTTTTTGAAGAATAAGTATCTGAGAATATGTCCTGAAAATTCCAAGTCGATTCGAACAAAATTGACTGAGATATGAGCGTTGAAAGAGAAGAATCCGTGAATTGAAGAACTGAAATTGAAACTTTAAACGCGTTTTTCTCAAAATGGCATTTCTGAAGTCGGTGACCAAGATTACTCGAACACTAATGAACCGATCTTCTTAAAATTTTGCAGGCTTATTTAATACATAAAAATGTAGTATTTAATTGTTCGATTTTTTTTTCGAAAAAAATGGCCGTTTTATAGCCAAAAAACGGCCGTTTTTTTTCGTTAAAATCGAACCATTAACTTTGACTGTCCGCCATTTTGTGAAAAATGAATATTTTTTAAAATCCTTCGATTAAAGACTAGTTTATACTTATATTTGACTAAATCCATCCGCATTTTTTTTTCAGATGATCCACTTCGCCGCAATGTTGGTCACCGCAAACCGTGTATATAAAAACATTATTTCATTGACGGCCATTTGCCACTAAACAATGTAATATTTTTCAATAAAAAAATTACTGAAAGTTCTTCAAGATGTGTTCTTTAAGATGGTATATTGATCGATTAAAAAAGTTTTGTAGTTTTCTTTAAAAAAATTCATGAAAAACGCCTTTTTTTGCGCTACAAGTGAGTGTAACGCCTTAACTAAAAACAAGCTCGTACTTTTTATTGCAAAAAATCAGGCACGTGCTTTAAAAAAATTTCACAATGTCTGCATAATTAAAATTTGGAGAGAGTAAAATTGAACTGAAGTAAGAAATTATTGAAAACTTTCAACATTGGAAATGTGACCATTTTATTTCAAATTAATCCGGATCAAAATGGCCCAGTGTGTCATCGCAGGGTTAACCTTGACCGATGAGTGTTCCCACGAAAGAGTGCCATTTCCGGGTCCAATTTGGTGAACGTGACCTCTGCAATAAAAGCTCGTATCGCAGAAAAATGGCCACTGCATACGCGGTCACGCACACCCGATCGTCCTGGGCACGATTCGTCACCCACGGCACTAAAGTGCTCCCTCTCTGGTCTCCGCGATATCGCGTACGTAAACCGCGTAAAAATGAATAAAATGAAGAAAAAACAAATGAAAAACGTACGTACACTCGGTGCGTGACGCAATGCTCCGGAGGCTCGTGCGGTTTCGGCGGTAAACCGGAAGTCTACGGCGACTGGTTAGGCGCGGTGGTCTCTTTCTTCGCCTCGGTGGAAATTTTTTTCTCTTTTTTCCTACGTACGTATAGGTACTACGAGTTTGCCGAGTAATATGCTTGTGTAAAAGCCGCGCCATAGGAATAAACACGTCGCGGGTTCTCCGCTGCTGCTGTCGCCGTTACGAGTCAGTTCTTTCTCGCTTTCGAAGCCGTCGACTCGAAACTCTTCGTGAACTTCGCGGGTGCAAACGCGAGGAGACAAAAAAAAATTAAGAAAGTTAAAAAAAAAAAAGGCCGATATCTCCTTTTCCCTCGGGCGTGGAATTTCCGGATTTACTTTAGCGGGCAATTTTCACGAACGAAGAGATCGAACAATTGGAGGTATTTGATGCGTTGGCGCATGCAGCCAAAAAAATATGCTCCCGCGTTTCGCGCTGTTTGGTGAAAACAAACCTGAGCGTTACGATCGTCGAGATTTCTCGCAATATTATTATTGCCAAAAGCGTCGAAAGGTCCGCGTGCACTTTGTTATCGAATTTCAGCCGAGGAAAGACCTTTGATGGCATAAAAAAAATTCCCAATCAATCGATCAGTCGATAATTAATGATCGATCGATCGATTCACAGTGCATCGGAAATTCGCATCGTTCTTCGAGCATTCTTTCCATATAATTATACCTCGTGTGCACATGGGCGTATAATAAAGACGTCCACGGGGAGCTAACGACGTCGTTATCTTCGCGATCATTGTTATCATTATTGGTATTATTACCATTATCATTATCAGCGTGAAAACGTCGCGCCCGAGATAACCTGAAGTTCTGTCCCAGCGCGGTGTATTCTAAAGCATTCTCGTTCTCACTGTCGCATTACGTTCGTCGTGGCGTCTCGTGTGTCGTCGTCGTCTTCGTCTTCCCAGTGCAATTTATTTGCACGCCGAGCTAAAATTTCATCCGACTACCGTCACCGCGACAGTTATAAACATTTTTTTTTCACACCAATTTATCGTACTTAATCCATACGAACGGTGAAAGGATTGCTTCGCTAGTTAATTAATTCGTGAAGTTAAATTAATGTGACGTTAATTGGTTAATTTGACGTGTCCGTTCTACGATTGTGTGGGTGACTTCCGATTCGAAAACAAAAAAGATCGATAGTCGCGTGCGAAAAAACGTAAAATTATTGCGTAATTCGAGAAGTTTGAGAATTAGGGTAGTTGGGTGAGTAATTGAAGATTTTATCGAATATTTCGAGAGAACGAGACCGGTGCTCGATTCCGGATTGATAAACGGTGCCGAATAATATTAATAATAATGACATTAATAATGGTGACGATAGTGACAAAATAGTATATAATAATAATGACAATATAGTATATAATAATAATGACAATAATAATAGTGATGATATTGACATAATATAAAGACAATAACAGTGACGATTGTGACATAATATAATGACAAAATAGTGACGATCGTGACTTAATATAATGACAAAATAGTGACGATTGTGACATAATATAATGACAAAATAGTGACGGTTGTGACTTAATATAATGACAAAATAGTGACGATTGTGACATAATATAATGACAAAATAGTGACGATTGTGACGTAATATAATGACATTATTATACAATTATTATACAAGGTATGTCACAATAATGGCAATAATAATAGTGACGATAGTGACAAAAGAGTATATAATAATAATGACAATAATAATAGTGACGATAGTGACATAATATAAAGACAATAACAGTGACGATTGTGACATAATATAATGACAAAATAGTGACGACCGTGACTTGATATAATGACAAAACAGTGACGATTGTGACATAATATAATGACAAAATAGTGACGATTGTGACTTAATATAATGACAAAATAGTGACGATTGTGACATAATATAATGACAAAATAGTGACGATTTTGACGTAATATAATGACAAAATAGTATGTAATAATCATGACAATTATTATTATACAAGGTATGACACAATAATAGCAATAATAATAGTGACGATGGTTGCACAATAGTGCAACTATCGTCACAGTCACTGTCACATTATTTCTGTCACAATAGTGACAGAATAGTCACAATTTCACAATTTCTGTCACACAATTTCTGTCACAATTGTCTGTCACAATTGTCACAATTGTCTGTCACAATAGTCACAATTTCTGACACACTATTTCTGTCACAATAGTGACAGAAATAAATAAAATAGTGAATTTTATAGTAAATTTATAGCGAATTAGTCGGTGATTTTCGCTCGCAATAAATTGGAAAGTCATGGACGCGCCCGAAGGATTTAATTTCTTATCGCTGAGCGACGAGCTCGAGGACATACGATAATACACACCGAAGCCGCACGTCGCGCGAAAAAATGACAGGCTCGAGTCACGGTGGAAATCTATACGGACCCTGAGTGAAATGTTGATTTGGTGAAGTTAAAAGAAAATTGCGACAACTGTTAGCGTGCTGTATTCCGTTGACGATAAGACTGCGCGATAAAGCAGATAATTTTTTTCTAACACTCCGTCGCGATGTCTTGTCGAAAGAAGATCGACTCGAAGCAGTGGCTCGATTACACGCAAACGGTAAGCCGCCATATTTTTTCTCACTCGCGGCGGATTTTCGTACTTCTCGAATACTTTTTTCCGGCTGAGAAAAATACGGTAACTTTTTTTTTCCCTGGCTCAAAATATATTGTAATTTGTCGGCTCGAAGTTTCGGGAGCGCGGAAAAAAAATCCAAGGGATTTCACTACTTCCTGTTTGAAAAAAATGCACGATCGTTTGCCTTTTTTCAATGCTCAATGTTGATAATCGTTTTTTTTGTCATAGATGAGAGTGAAAATAGATGAGAGTAAAAAAAAAATTTATCGCGAAAGTTATACTTTCTCATCGTGTTTCCCGATTTAGAAAAGTCCGGTACAAGGAATCGGTCTCCGGCACCGAGACTTCCGGAGAGGAAATGATAATTATCCGAGTCTAAGAAACTATAACGAGGGATATACTCGCCTATTCGAATTTGTATCTCTGATTTTTTATTCTAAATGCAGCACAAAAAAGTAAATATATAAATGCCGTTTTTCAAAAAATATATATACATATTTGTGTGCGTGTGTGTGTATATGGGGCATTCCACGCCATTTCACCTAGCCGGTGACCCCGACCATTTTTTATTTTATCCAAAATAACTTATTTTCGTTAAACTCAGCACAAATGAAAAATAAACCATTCCAGGCCTGTCGAAGCCGAATTGGAAATCACAAAATCATTAATAACATTAATGGAGATTAAAATCATAAAAATCTTCTCAAAAAATATGATTTATTCGAGAAAAAAACTAGAAGTAAAAATGCGCCCACGATCAGACTAGTCTTAAAAAACATAGAATGGGTCACTCTATTTTAGAGAATTTCTTGATGAAAATAAAAAAAGGTAATCATCTCAAGAAAAAGTAGTTTCCACTTAAGACGCAAGAAAAACATTGATATTGATAATTGATAATTTTATTAATATTTTTTAACAAAAGTATGCTTCAGAATAAAAGAAAGTTATAAATCGACATTTGTCGATATCTCAATTAGTTCCGGAGTTATCAGCGTTTAACCGTTTCCAAAGCTTCCAAACTCGACATTTTTTGGAAAATTATAACTCCGGAAAGGGAAGAAATAAAAATCTTAAAATTGGTGTGGATACTCCTTCCATGGGGTACAATATTACAAAAAAAAGTCAGGAAAGTCAAAAATGGTCGGGGTCACGCGGGCTAGGTGGAATGGCGTGGAATATTCCATCTACAAATGTATATGTGTGTGTGTGTGTGTATATATATATATAAATATATATGTATATACCCACCCACACACAAAAATATAAAACTATTTTTTCGATATTTATGTATAGCTTAAAAAATCTTTCGATGAAATCTGCACTTGGAATGTCGAGGCAACTCCAAAATCGCACAAATTTTACTATTTACCGTTATCTATTATTTTCTACCATTTCCACCGTCCACATACACCAAGTATGTACAGTGAAAATCCCCAAGCAACTTTTAAAGACTGCGCTGCAAAACTTAATCTTCTTTTTTTTAAAGCACGAAAAATGTCTATTTTTCTCATAAATTGAGATTGTAAGTGAAAATGAAACCTGGGAGGTCCGTTGCTAATGTACCTGGCTCAACATTCCCGTCTCGAAAAATCCGCAAGTTCGTCTATATTTTTGGCAGTCAGGTTGTACGCTGGTCAAAGAGGTCCACGGCCCCAGCTACCTGCTACGCCTTCGTCGTCGTCCGCTCCACCTCGTATACATTTCACGCTCGCACACACGCGCAACCTTTTCCAATGTGTGTAGAAGCATTGGCGTAGCCAGCATTTTTTCCTGGGCTGCCTAGGGGGCGCCAGCCCGACAAAAAAGTGATTTTGTCGAAGATTATCTTTTTTCAAAATAAAATTTACATCATAGACGACAATCACGTGACACGCATAAAATATGAAGCTTTAATGACACGTTCGTAGTGACATTAATATCAAACTCTTGCAATACCTTAAAAAATAATCAACTGATTTTTCATCATTTTTCAATGCGATTGCCAGTCTCTAAACTTTACTTTCAGTACGTACTCAATTGAATAAGTCTAAGTTTTTTTTTTCTTTTTTTTAATTCAGCCCAACACTTTTTCAGTTGGAATTTTTCGAAAAATTTCATTCACTGTGTTCAGCAGTGACATAAGAGAGAATCGTTTCTGAAGCATTGTGCTTCTGAGCCATGCTTTGATCCTTCTCATGACAGCAAAACTCCTATCACACTTCGCAGATCTCACTGGGAGTACTATTGCTGTTCGGAAAAGTTCATATAAGTAACGACACCTTTTAAATATGCCTTCTCGGATTTCCAGCATTTATTTCATCATTTTCAAATGGAAGCATGTTTTTCATGACCATCGCTTTAGCTTCTAAAATCAGCATATCGATTATTAAGGAAGCTTTCCAGTGTGACAGCCCGAAAAATCGCTGTTTTTCGCGATTTTTTTTTTTAAAGAAAAAATAATCTAATCGGTCTGGTTTTTTTTTGTATATTAATTGGGTATTGAAGAATACAAAACAATTTTTTAAACATCGATTTATTTATTAATTAATATCTATAAAAATGATGAAACAATTGTTGCAGAAAATGCACTTGGATGTGGTGTCCACGTTGGGGGTCACAATTTTGATCTGAAACAAAAAACACAAAAAGATTATTGATCGGTATATAATTGGCTTTCGTGCTATGGAGGCTTTTTTTTTTTTTTTTTTTTGCAAAAATGGCGCCGGTTTGAACAAAAAGTATCGATTTTAGCATTTTTTTTGGCAGTTTTTTTTACAAAAAAATAGGAAGATGTCAAAAAAAAAAAAAAAGCTTCCATAGCACGATAAACAATGACGTTAAGAATATTGTGTAAAAAATTCAACTCGATAGCTTTAAAACTCTGCCCTCCAAGTTGGACACCGTTTTGAAAAATGCTGTTTCGAGAAAAACGCGTTCAAAGTTTCGCTGTAGCTGTAGCGCTCCGTTGCCTTCTTCCAAGAAATGCTGTACAGTAACCGAAATAATCTGAATTTCGGCATGAAAATTTCAGGGAATATTCGGAAGAGTGTATACTATTCGATAAAGCAAAAAAAAAAATCGATTTTTTGAAAATTTCACACTGGAAAGCTCCCTTAAGGTTTAAAAATAATAATTGATGACATTCTCTCTATTCTTTATAAAAAATTAAAAAATGCGTCAACTGTTGCACAATTACCTCAATTATGAAATTTAAATATCTATTCATTTTACGCAACGAAACAGCTACTTTTTATACAAACAACGAAATTACAGTGGAGGAAATATGTCAAGTTTTATTGAATTATTTCTCTATCCTTGCTTGGATGAGACTTAAGGCCTTAGGCCATAGTAACGGGTATAAAATCATGTGCGAATTTAACAATGTTTTTTTCGCATGAAAAAGTGATTCGCTCATAAAACAAATTACACATCTATTTAGTACGAATATCAAGCTGTCAAAAAATATATGTATATATTTTTTCGATGTACAAAATGGCCGACAACTCGAAATTTCTCGAAACCGCTTTTTTCCAATTGACGTGACGAATAACTTCACCAATTTTCACTCGATTTACGTCAAATTTTAAAATTCTCTTCCTAATTGTATTTCGCAGTGAAGTACCTACGGAATTTCTGATAAATCGATAATTTCTCATTTATGAACAGTTGATGAGCAGTTATAACGAAATTTTTCACTCAAGATTCATTTCTTAAGTTCAAATACCTACGACTTTTGAATAAAACAATATTTTTCTAAATTCCTTGAATATTCCTAAATTCCTAATTAGTTTATTATTAGTTTATTAGTAAATTAGGAATTCCTAAATTCCTTTTGAACAAAACAAATATTCTTCTAGATTAACTTTTTCATACGAAAAAAAATTGTTAAATTCGCACATGATTTCATACCCGTTACTGTGGCCTAAGGCCTTAAAGAAAATCAATCGATTGTTTAAATTCACTTATTTTGGGTCGATTCATTTCTGGAGGGGCACAGGGATTTCTGGCGGGAGACGTGCCAACCCTTGCCCCCTCCTGGCTACGCCGATGTGTACAACTGGGTATAATAGGAATGGACATGAAGCTGCATATATAGTATAGACAGAACTTTTGTCCTATACTACGGTATTTACCTTTTACATAGTGGACGGTTACAGTTATATATATATATATATATATATGCACACACACACACGTCTATATATATATATATGATATACGGATATTTTGAATCCGTTATATCTATGTAATGGTGGCTATTCGTCTATTTGGCTGTTTTGAGATCGGCCCTTAAATTTGTTGTGAACGAATCGTGGATTTTCAGGGCAAAACCAGTCTCGAAATTATATTTATATAAATATGCTTACATTTATCCAGAGGTGATTTCAAAGGCATTGCGGTTTACGTAATGTTGAGTATGGGAACAATTAGCTACTATGGGGTCGGTCCTCGAAGTCGATTGTCTGCGAAATCATCATTATATATATATACATATGCAGGAAAACATGCTCAGGTAGAACCGAGACGAGGTAACCGAGTATATATATATATATATATATATACCTGTGCGCATGAGTCCACTGGGAAGGTGACTCTTTTGCTCCACTGTGTTCGTCTACCTTCAAACTCCTCTCTCAGTACGTCCTTCTCGTTTCTTCTTATACGAGGCTCTCCTCTTTCGCACATCCCTACCCGATCCTCTCGACATCTCGATCCTCCCCACCACGTAGGTACGCGAGCGGTCGGTGTGGCCCGAGAGGAGCCTGTGCTCCTCTCGTGTATCCAGAAAGGGTCCCTCTTCAGAAGTGAAACACTCCAACCAGATACGCGAAACGTCGAGTCGACTCCATAACGGAGTTTCGACAATTCTTATTATTTCGTGATTCGCGCTGCTCGTCTCGTGCACGGTCGAGGGCCAAAATTCGAAGAGTCAAGAGAAAAAAAGGGACTTTTTCGGGTTGAGTGAAAGTCGGCAGGATTCGTGGCTATTGACCGATAAGATCGGCCGGGGATCTATCGATCTCGGGGAGTTTAACAGCTCCGCGAAGTCACAACGCGACGATCAAAGTTTTTCGTAAATTCGAGGGATATGTGACGGCGCCGGAAACGAACTTTGGTGAACGTGAAGTTTTTTTTGGTTGTTGTTGGTGATAGTGAAACGAAGGTAAAGAGGAGCGAAGGGATACACGAAGAAATATATAGATATAATTGAAAAATATATACTTAAATGTAAAAAAATGATTTTTAATGAGAAAATCGATTTTAAATGAAAAAATTGATTTTTAACGAAAAAATTGATTCCAAATGAAAAAAATTGATTTTCAATTTAAAAAATGATGCTAAATGAAATAAAAAACGATTTTTAATGACATATTTGATTTTTAATGAAAAATTGATTTTCAAGGGAAAATTGATTTGAAATTTTTTAAAATGATTTTTTTATGAAAAAATTGATTGTTAATTTTAAAAAAAGACTATTAATGAAGAAATTGATTTTTAATGAGGAAAATTGATTTTTAATGAAACGCATTGATTTCAAATGAAATCATTGATTTTTAATGGAAAAAAATAGATTTCAAATGAAAAAATTAATTTTTAATGAAAAAAATGAATTTAAAATTTTAAAAATTGATTTGAAATTTAAAAAAATCGATACTCGTTTGATCGTGCAGCCGTGATGGTTTTTGTCACAAGTGATCCAAGTTTGCGCCGCAGATGAATGTCAACGAAACATTTAGGAGATACGGATTACGTTGGCTTTCGAATTTATATGCAATTCGATGATTCATCAGGATTTTTGCACGAATATCAACGAGACGGCAGTTTCAAAACGATAAAAATTTCATAATCGATCATCGACCCACGCATTTATCGTTTTTCTGAGTCAACTCCGAGAAAGTGAATCAAGATGAACAAATATACTGCTAATTGGGCGACTTACCGTTAAGTTTAACCAACAAACGAAATCCTTGTTTATCGAGTACTTATTAAATAAAACGAATAATAATTCCAAAGAATGATCAAGATATTTTCTGCCTGTTTATCGCGTTCTGTAACGAAGTGGAATATAACCGACAAGCGAAAACTGCAGTCGACATTCAACGCGGTTTATTTAATTGCGATTATTTTTAACATCGTTGGAAGTTGAATGGATTATTTTCATGAATTATTTGTATACCAAGAGAACTAAAAAGATGCAATTAAAAATAGTCGAAATAAAACTAAAAAATGAAACAGTGAAAATTGAATAAATTAATACAAACAAAATGTAATTGTTATTACGTAATTTTCGGTAATTTAATTGAAGTTCATATAATAGCCGTGAATTTAATTCGTACCGTTAATTTACTTAATTTCTACGACTACGTTTCGCTGAATAAGCTGCACCGCATAAAAGTTAATTGGATCAAACGAAGACAAACAAGCGTCCGGAATATTTTTCGAATCTTACTTGCCTCGCAGCTAAAATTCAACCCAAACAACCCCAGACATTTCATATCGCTGTACGAAAGCCAAGATTAATTTTTTTAAACACGCTTCGCAATCAAACACAAGCATCATGCACTTGTGTTTGCCATCGTAGGTATCTTGATACATATCTTGTGAAAACAATTTTTTCCCCGGTAATCTCAAAGCTGTATATCAAGTTCTTTTATTTCTTTGCACCGAACATAACAAAGTGCTGCGTTTAGCTCAATATAGGCAGTAAAAAAGGAATTTTAATTGAAGGAGCGAATGAAAATAACGACGCCAACAATAAATAAATAATTGACAAATAATTATAAAAATCATGTCATCAAAAATTCACTGATAAAACGATAATATCGCGATTCGCTAATATCGCAAATTTCGATTAAAGAAACGAATGAAAATAATACAGAAAATGATAAATAAATATTGTCAAGACAGTAAATAATAGGCCAATAATAAATGGAAAATGAATGAATAATGATGCAAATCATTGATAATGAAAAATTCGCCAATATCACGATAAGATTACGAATTTTAATTGATACAGCCAATAATAAATAATTGTAATCCATATAATACTAAGCCAGCCAATGGTACATAAATAATTAATGAAAAATGACAAAAATCATTAATCATAAAAAACTTGCTGTCACGAACTGTAATTAAATAAACTGATGAAAATGCTAAAGCTGGGAGCATTTATGATAAATAAATGTTGCGAATACAATCAATAATTAGCAAATGATAAATAAATATCATTAACATAATAAGCAATTAGCCAATAATAAATAAATAATAGAAGAACAATGATAAAAAAACATTAATCATTAAAAATTCGCTAATTTTACGATAATTTATGATGACAATTTAAAAAAATGGAATATTCTATTCCCATCATTCACAGCCGATATAACAATGCTTTTTTTCTACGATTTATGGCACAATGAGAAATACGCGAGGGCGAATAAGCACGGCAACGGAAAATTCGAGAATAACCACTTTTACGCAATATTCCCGTACAGTTCGAAGTCCGGAGCGCACTCGTGTGTAGCGTCTTCGGCAAACCAGAAACACAACAGCTCATAAGGCACGTTAAGCTGGCGCGCAACGGTGTACAGAGAAAGTGTTTGTAAATAATATACATATGTGTACTACGGTGCTCCGATTGCGCATGCAGTCTTGTTGCAAGCAGCTGATGACGATGCTTCACACTTGTAGACATGCATGCATTCACTGACAGTGAGCGTGCGATTTATCTTCGCCCGACGTGTTTCCGGAAAACACGGATATTTTTGCCGTTTTCTCCCTGTACCGGTAGCAGAGATCGAGAGAGAGAGAGAGAGAGAGAGAGAGAGAGAGCACAACTGTAATTCGATAATTCTCACTTGCTTTCAATCAAAAAAAATCTCTGGCGATGTCCATTTTTTTTGTCTTAGCTGTACTCATTAGAATTACAGTTTAATCCCCATTATTTTTTTTTTAGATTACTATTTAGAATTACAGTTTAATCTCCATTATTTTTCTAAATAACCTGATCGATCCTTTTCTTGTGCGGCAAAAATAAATAAATTATCGCCACAACGAATAATGATAAAAAAAAACACAATGTAAATCTGAATAACAACAATAATAATAGTAACACGAATAGTCAAAAAAACGTGATTAATAATTATGAAAACAACACAAAAATAATAACAATACGGCAACAAGCGCAATGAAAATAGTAATGATTATCGTTATAATTATAATTATTATGATTACCATAATTATCAAGATATTGTTACAGTAACAATTATTAATATAATTGGTATTATCATTATGGCGTTTGTTCCTGGTTTGTTACTACACTTATGTACTTTTCATTATTATCATTCACGTTCTTATAATAATAATAATAATAATAATAATAATAATAATAACAACAATAACAATTATTATTACTATATTTTATTGCTATACTGCACTTATTATTATTGCCATTAGTCATCTTTTTTGGGTCGGTAAAAATGCAAATTATCGCTATTAGTGATTATTATTATCATAATTGTCAATAACATAATTATCATGAATTGTATGATTGAGATAATTACTATAATTTATTATTGGTATCACTATTATTATTGCGTTTGTTGCTGATTTGTTATTTGTATCATTCACGCTGTTATAATAATAATAACAATAACAATTATTATTACTATATTTCATTGCTCCGGGCAACATACGTATTATAATTGCTATAAGTATTTTTTATTAAGGGGTAAAAGAGCAACCTATTGTTATGAGTAATTATTAAATATTGCCACAATTACGAATACGTCAATATTTTTAACTATATGATTATTATATTGTATTATTATTGTTAATATTATTATTACAACGATATTGTAAGAAAAACAATTATAATAACAACGATGATGGTGATGATTATAACAATGACAATAATCCTGCGTGATTTAGGCAACTTTGTCGTTATTGAACAACAATGTTGCCTGAAACACGCGGAACACAGGAAGATTAAAAATCATGGTCATCCGAACGGATGGTGAAAGGCTCCAGCATACTTTTTGATTTGTATCACAAATATACGCCGTCGCGTGTGCCACTTCTCGCTCTTATTGCCTACTTCAATCTACCTACCTTCGTCTCACCTTTCCTATGCGGGTTAGACGCAAACGAACGGTTTATCAAAACGTGAGAGCGAGGAAAAATGGTACGCGTAGGCGTGACTTTACGCGCGAAGGAGGGAACAGGGGCAAGAGGAGAAACACACAGATTGACCTGGGTCAGCTTTGAAGCGTAAATAACTGCTGTACACGCTGCTGTTACTCAAGCCCGCATTTCCCGTCGTTGGCTCTCCTCGACTCTCGATATTTTCTTCCTCTTTGCCGAATGTTCCTCATTTATTCTTATTTAAGGCGTTACCCCCACTTGTAGCGCAAAAAAAGGCCTTTTGCATGAATTTTTTTAAAGAAAACTACAAAACTTTTTTAATCGATCAATATACCATCTTAAGGGGTTACCCCCACTTGCGATTTTGAAAAATTCGATTTTTTTTATTGCATTTTTTTGAAGTATAAGTATCTGAGAATATGTCCTGAAAATTGCAAGTCGATCCGAACAAAATTGACTGAGATATGAGCGTTGAAAGAGAAGAATCCGTGAATTGAAGAACTGAAATTGAAACTTTAAACGCGTTTTTCTCAAAATGGCATTTCTGAAGTCGGTGACCAAGATTACTCGAACACTGATGAACCGATCTTCTTGAAATTTTGCAGGCTTATTTAATACATAAAAATGTAGTCTTTAATCGTTCGATTTTTTTTTTCGAAAAAAAATGGCCGTTTTATAGCCAAAAAACGGCCTTTTTTTCGTTAAAATCGAACCATTAACTTTGACTGTCCGCCATTTTGTGAAAAATGAATATTTTTTAAAATCCTTCGATTAAAGACTAGTTTATACTTATATTCGACTAAATCCATCCGCATTTTTTTTTTCAGATGATCCACTTCGCTGCAATGTCGGTCACCGCAAACCGTGTATATAAAAACATTATTTCATTGACGGCCATTTGCCACTAAACAATGTAATATTTTTCAATAAAAAAATTACTGAAAGTTCTTCAAGATGTGTTCTTTAAGATGGTATATTGATCGATTAAAAAAGTTTTGTAGTTTTCTTTAAAAAAAATCATGAAAAAGGCCTTGTTTTTTGCGCTACAAGTGGGGGTAACGCCTTAATGCTACGCGTATAGCGTAATCTATACATACACGAAGATTCATGCTATACGTATAGTAAAATCCAAATGAAAATATAGCGTGTAATAAAGGTCGGTATTTTACAAAGCACGCATTATTTTTACTATACAGCGTACAGGACTCGCGCCTATGCGAGAATAGTTTCAAACATAATATGCACGCATCATTTTTACTATACGGTGTGAGAATCATTTTCCACTTCTTTAGCAACGAGTCTTAGAATTTCCGAACCGGCAGTAAGCTGCTACATTTTCTAGCACTGAATATTAGAATTCTGGCAACGAGTGTTAGAATTCGAGGCCCTACACGGAGAGAATTTTTAAGTATTTTTTACGGTTAAATCTCCGTAAAAATGACATTAAAAATTTGAAACCGGTGACAAATGTGCACATAGTAAAAAATTGACACTTGCTTTTAATATTTTGCTTTCATTCATGTAAAAATTTAAGCAAGTAGCATAATTTTTTACATTTCTTTCAGTAAAAATTCTGACACATTCTCATGTAGAATTTTAACAATGGGCTGCCTCAAAAATTCCAAGTTTCTACAGTCAAAATAACCTGGACAAACTTGAAATTTCTAAAATCCCTAGCTAAAAATTAATTCCCTATGATTAAATAAATACTCTATATACTGTATTTCTGAACATTTGTGTTCTTGATTGCTACTTATTTTAGCATATCATCTTTCCGTACCATTGTAGACGTCCTTTATCGAAGTTTCTTTTCACGTTTCTTTGTTTTCTTGCGTAGAACTGCGTAGAACACGTTAGACTGCACGAGACCACGAGGCTTTCTTGGCCCATGCTTCGTACTATAATGCGCATGCGCGGTACCGCTGTTGCTAAGCAACGCGGGTCGGCGTCGTTCGTGCTCGTCATACTGCGTCATACACAAGCGCACTCTCACAGCTTGCGTTCACGTATACGCGCGCTCGCACACAGAGCTCACGCGTACGGTCAGGCGACCTAGCCCTAACTGATTTTACTATAAAGAACGTAAAATTCCGGTGGACGCACGGAAAATTTCGGCTTCCTTTTTTAAATTTTTATGGAAAACACGCAAATTTCTCAATGTTCCACTGAAAAATTTCATTTATATTAGCACTTTTTTAACTTATTGTCGTAATCTTTACGTTTCATGAAATTTTACTATTAATTTCAGTAAAAATTCTGGAAAATATTTCAAATTTCTGTTACGCAAAAGTAAATTTTGATTCATTTCCATGAAAATATATAATTTATTTCCTAAAAACCTGAAGAACTGCACATTTGTCACCGAGTTACTGTGACTTCACAGTAAAAATTGCTTAAAAATTCTCTCCGTGTACGTGTCCGTTGGTTTTCGATACTCTTCCACGCAACGGAGTATCAAAAAAACCTGAGGACTACACCAAAGTGACGTTCCTCGTCAGAGACGTGTAGGCGCGTGGGAGTAAAATTTGTTTGTATTTCAGATGGAAACGGAGGTGCGTTCGTTGAAGCAAGAGCTGTCGCGTACCCGCGAAGCGTTGAAGGCAGCAACGAAGCGCTGTCGCGAGCTGGTGCGTGAGTTGGACTCCCGGAGGGTGGGTGACGAGTCCGAGCGTTGCCTGCGGGACCAGCAGCTGTCGCGTATACTGCGGGCCCTCCTGGTGCTGGAGTCGCGTCTGAAGCAGGAGCAAAAGTCGATTCGGCAACTGTTGTGCGAGAAGGACAACGTGATAAGGAATCAGCAGCTGGAGATCGCCAAGTTGCGTCGTTACACGAAGAATTACATAAAGTGCAAGCGCGAGGAGAGTAGAAATTCCGAGTTGGACGCCAACAGCGGGGAGGTTACGACGACACCGTTGGGAGCAGTTACGAATCTGGAGGAGGTTACGAGGCTGGTTGTTGCGTCGTGTTACGAGGACCCGAACGAGGCGATCATCGTGGACGAGATCGGTAACGAGTTGGGCCACGACATACAGCGTTTGAAGCACGAGATCATCGACAAGCTGAGATCGAAGAATTTTCGCGGCGAGGACGAATACGAAGACGAGGACGGAACGACGAGAAAGTATGAGGACGTCCGACGATCGGCCCACGATCGTACGATCGGCAGCGATCGTTGCGTCAGAAAGACCGACAGCTTCGCCGGTAGCGACGTATCGAAGGAGAGCTGCGCGTCCAGCGGCGAAAACACCGACGCTGGCTCCATCGTGACCACCACCACCGACGAGAGTTCACCCTCGTTCGTAAGCACCGAGGGCTTCTGCGAGGGCGACAGTACCGATTGTTCGCCAGGCTCGACCCTCGACAAATCCTCGTCGAAGTTCGCCAACGGCGCAGCCTCGCGAATCGGCCGCGATACCCGACTAACCGCTACGACCTTGAGCGACCATCGAACGACATCGAGCTCGGACGACGCTCCCGCCCAGCGAAGGTACGGCGTCGCGAGAAACGAACCTCTCGACGTTCTATTCGACGAACGAGGAGACGGCCAGCCGATCATAACCCGCGCCGAGAGCAAAGACGACGGCATGGATTGCAACTTTGCGTCGGACGATGAAAACATCGAGGACACGCACGAGCCCATTTACGCGAACGCCCGCAACGACGAGAACGCGCGAAATGTGCGAGTATCCGTCGCCGTGGTCGACGAGACTGTCGACGATTCCGGGAAGAACGGAAAAGAGTACGAGTTCGATAACAACAACGGGTGAGTCAGCCACGGTTGTCAGTAGGGACCTCGTCGAATACCCGTGAATGAATTCAGCCAGAGCTTTGACTAGGCCCCGATTATTTTTCCCTTACTACGCAAGGGTCCTAAAATGGCACCCGACCAGGTCCCTTTGAGGCCTGGAAATACTTCATACAAAAACATACCAAATTTTCAGAATTTTATCATCATTTGCGATTTGGGACTCAACATCTTTAATGTTAATTGTTCAATAAATAGCTTCTTAATCGTCATGAAATTTTTACACGACCTCCTGAATACTTCATGTAAAAACATACCAAATTTTCAGAATTCTATCATCATTACTTCAACCTCCTTAAGGGTTGAAATAAAAAATGATAAGGAAATTCGGAAAATTTGGTATGTTTTTGTATGAAGTATTTAAGAGGTCGTGTTAAAATTTCACGACGATTAGGAAGCTCGTTATTAAAAAATTAACATTTTGTTAAGAACAATTTTTAAAAGAAATAAAAAAAAATTTATCAATAAACTTCGTTTTGTTTCCGTTGCTTTCAGTATATTGTAGATATTATAAAATTGAGAGGTCAAAAAAAAAACTTATTGCAAAGTTACATCAGTTTCCATAAAACAACATTTAATTTGTGAATGTTAATTGTTCAATAACGAGCTTCCTAATTGTCGTGAAATTTTTACACGATCTCTGAAATACTTCATACAAAAACATACCAAATTTTCAGAATTTTATCATCATCTGCGATTTGGGACTCAACATCCATAACACAACTATAAGCGTCTATCTAATCATGCTGTTTTGGTAGCGTGTTTTTTTTTATCTCGTATCTCCGAAAGAACTATTAACTACTTTGAAAGACTTTACAATATCGATATAGTTAATTCAGTTAACATTTTTACAATAGGCAGTCGTTTTTTCGGGAATAATAAATAATCGAACTCGCCACCAAAGTTGCATGCTTAGATATGTTTTTCGCTTACAGTTGTGTTAACGATATTACGATTACGGTGCCAATAAACCATACAGGATTTTGCGATATAGCTGAATTAACCATATCAATATTCTAAAGCCTTTCACAATAGTGCATAGTAATTCCGGAGATACTAATACCCGTATTCATAGTCCTTCCTTGAGGAACAAGGATTCCTTGTTCCTCAATTCGCGTTTCATAGACCTTCCTTGACAGAACAAGGAGCTTTATTGGCCTCCTTATTTCAAGGCAGGTCTCGAGCTTCCTTGAGGAAACCTTCGGCGCTGTGATTGGCTGTTTCGTTTCATATGACTAACGCTTGCGATTGCGCTTGGCGTCTATGCAGTTTTTACCTGTATCGCAGACCAGTCTACAGGTTAACCTCAAAAACAGTTAAAAGTGGAGCACGTAAAAAGTTTCGAAACGTATCGCAGTGAACGGAGTTAAAAAAAAAGCTGATCTAATAACAGCCTTTCGCGCTCTGTATAAAGAACATTCTTTCCTTCATCCATAATTGTACTCGTCGCAACACAATTTCTAATTTCGAACTTTGAGGTTATACACTCGAGGCTGTACAATCGAGAGCCAAGCGGTTCGAGTTAGTTTCAAATATAGCCGAGTGGCGCTTCTATCAGCGGTTTTACCACCATAAGCAATCACATATCCCTAAATATGTCTTCCTTCTGGAAGGGAGAGTCGAGTTGCGACAATGAAACAAGGACGCCTTTGAGATTCAAGGAAGCCTTCATCAAGGCGCCCTTTATCCTTGAGATAACGAGAGACTATGAATACGGCCATAAGATAGTCAAACACACCACCAACGTCGCATGTTCGCGTATACTTTTCGCTCGTACTCGCGTTGACCACATTACGTTTGCGGTGACAACAAGCTATAGGGAATGTGACTGTACTCTCTTTCACCATGCGCCGTTTATTTGTAAACACCACAAACTTTTCTCCCACTCTACCAAATGGCGTTTCTTTTCTCAGACCGTCGAAATTGGACCAGGAGGAGGCGAGCACGGAGGAAACGAGCGGCAATTGGTACAGCGATCCGGACGAGGATAGAACGAGCGACGAGGTCTTCCGTCAGAGTTGTTACCGGCCGAACGGCGCTGGCAACCACAATTCCGTGCTGGAATGCGTGAATCAGATATTGCTTCGTGACATGGAGGAGGAGGAGAGCGCGTTGACAGCGCCCCGTAGATTCAAGCATCGCGGCAGAATAGTGCGTTTTCAGCCGGCGAGACTGTCGGACATCGAGTCGGTTGGATCGGAAATTGAGCGTAGAAATTCGGACGATTGTCCGAACGAGGATGCCGCGACGAACGACACGGAGATGGGTAGCTTCGAGGGTACAGCCTCGGAGGACGAGTTCGGTATGAGGATAGACCGGAGGGTCGATACGAGACCGGAAGGTTCGCTGGATTCGAAGACCGGAAATGGAGACGACGAGGACAGGGGAGCTGCTATACCGATCGTGGTGATAGAGCCAACAGAGGAGCCCCGCGTGACTCCGTCGCGTCGATCTTCCTGCCTGGAGGCCCTCGGTCAGCGTTCCCGTTCGATCAACGGATCGGCGAGTCCAACTCTACGGATGGAGCGTATCGAGGAGAAGACGTGTCTCCGGATGTCTTCGAAGGGTCTAACGATCGCGAAGAATCTCGACTACGAAGACATCGAGTCGTTGCCGGACATCGTACTACCCCGGATGTCCAAAACGCCACCCGCTCTACCCCCAAAACCTACTCAGTTCCGGAACACTCTAGTCCTCAAGAAGATACCCAGTCCGTCGTTTCTGATCGACGAGACACGCCGGAAGCGTCCTCATCAGCGGCGAATCGAGCTGGAGACGCGGATTCCCAGCCGGCTGATCTCGTCGTCCGTCAAAGCAACGTCGACCAATCAGCCGGCCCGTAGCCTCGTCTTCGAGCACGATCGATGCGCCAAGGTCGGCGAAGGCGCGAACGACGAGCGAAACGGCTGGGTTTCCGCGAAAAGTTCCAACCATCGGGCCACCAACGAGACCACCCGCGGCTCCTCCAACTTCGAAAACTTGAGCCCCCGGGTGACCAACATGGTCAGGCACTTCGAGGAATTCAAGATCGGCGGCGAGCCGGATGAAACGAGAAAATTGTCGAGCCGCGATCATCACGGAAGGCCGACGGAACGCGGCCGTGGGTGCGCGGACTTTGATCATTTCGACATACGTCAGAACTTCGAGGAATTCAATCTGGACGAGTGCGATCTTTCGGACGATCCGGATCGGCCCGAAGCCGACGGTTCCGAGAGACTCGCGAACGTTGCCGTTTGCCAAATGGCCAATAACGAAAACTCCGATAACAACAATCACCTAGTTTACGCCGGCAACCGCGCCACCTCCAACGTCAACAACACCAACAACGGCATCTACGACAACTTCCTCGAGGCTACCGGACTCAGCAACAAGTCGATCCTCACGCCGTCCCGACTGCTGAGCAATCACAAGAGCATGCTCAAGCCAAAGGACGTCAAGTACAAGAGCCGAATCAAGTCCAATGCCGTCATGGAGAAGAACGCTTCCCAGACCGGAAGTGGCCATCTGACGCAGGTCAGACACTGGACCGGACCGTTCGTTTGACGCTTGGTCAGCTCCGTTTTCGGCAACGAGGAGCATCGTCATCGTCGCCATTGCGGCAAAGAGGATAAACTTCACGATGGATTCGACGCCGGTTACGTTAACGGCTCCCCACGGAGGGTCGATCGAGTCGAGCGGATGCAGAGATCCAACAAGGACCGGCGAGTTGCCGGACGAGACTACGCCTTCTTTTGAAAAGAATCCGATTCGTGACCGGAAGGCTTTTGATTTGCCGTATCGGCCAATCGTCCTCGGCATGACTTCGGAAATCGAACGAAAACATTGTTTCATCCGCTGTGGGAATTTCGAGAATGCTGGCGCACTTTTTTTTTTGTATGGTGTGTGATTTCGGTGTACAATGAAGGATCGATACATTCGTGCGATAAATTCACGATACTGTCTCGGGAATGTGTGTGTTCGTGCAATCTGAGCTACGTGTGAATTTAACGCTGTTCGTTCTTGTACAAATAGAGGACCAATTCATCACTTGTCGTTTTTCGGGTTTTTTTTTGTCCTGCGCGGAAGTTTCCTAATCCCGCCCACGCTCGCTTTTACATAAGTCGCTGGAATTACAGGACACGCGAGACGTAACGTACCTTCGGTGCAGATCGCATGACCACTGTTTGAATACTGAAGAAATCGGATAAGCATTGGCGTATTTGAAATTTTCTTCTAGGGGGGGCGAGGCCTGTTTGATCTATATATACATATCTCATCTACATATTTTATCTGATGCAAGGATGTGGAAACAAGGATTTGTACATCAATAAAACCTTTCTTAATTATCCGTACCAACGAGGCTGTGACGGGCACAAACAAACAGAATAGCAGTTTTATTACGTATCGGGAGTTGAGGAGACTTGTATACCAGCCACGTCTTATTGCATCGTCGAAATGGGGTTAGGGTGGATGGTTAACTATCAATAGAAGCGATTTCTCAGTAGCGTACAGCCAGCGGCCCAAGCGGTCTATGCAGGAACTACCACTGGAAGCGGCCTATGCGGGAACTACTGAGTTTTTATTACCGTACAGACCAGGGAGACTAAAGGAAAGGAGTGGACACTATGTGCTAACGATGTGGCTCCATAATCGAGGAAAATAAGAGTTTGTATAGGTGGCGTTGCAATCGGTTTTCCCTTATATATAGATGTACTCTCTTGCTAGGCTTTCCGTCGGCTACATGCGCATGCCTAGAACCTTTAGCTACAAGTATTACTATACATCGAGGAAACGCGATCGCAGCGCCTCTTGCGGTCGCTTATAAATCGGGATTTTGGGGCCGTCTTTCACTGCTTATCTCCTATGGAGTGACCACTCCTTTACTCTAGTCTCCCTGGTACAGACAGCGGCCCACGCGGTCTATACAGGAACTACCACCGCAAGCGGCCTATGCGGGAACTACTGAGGTCTTATTACCATACAGACAGCGGCCCAAGCGGTCTATGCAGGAACTCAGTAGTTCCCTCTACCGTGGCCCCTACCTAGTTACGCCAATGCGGATAAGGTATAATTTTACAGGTGCGTAACGTCACTTGAGTCTGTGCTTTGCAGTCTGGAACATATCGAAATACAGTACAGAGTCACGTTTGAGATGACCTAACATTTTAAATTGCGCGCCATTTTTTTGTGGCGAACATAGAGTACAAATCTCTGAAACCTGGCATCAGGATGTATTGCGAAAAAGCAATACTTCGTGATGCTATGGTCATGGAGTCACGATCGAACAACGCATGCAATTATTAAAATGCAGTTAGTACAATGCAGTTATTGCAGACGCAATGGTCGTGTTATCTCGCGCCGTGGCGATATGAATAGGGAAGCTTACTACCAATTTCTCCCGCTAGAGGGGACATTGTATTATAACGTTGTGGGGTTAGGTGGACCACATATACTCTTTTTACTTCATCAACAATAAACTATTTATTAATGAAATACAAAAAGGTAAGTTCAAAACGACGTGTTCGTTGTCCAAGCTAGGGGAAATCTAAGTGGCCGTACGGCGCTACTCTTTCTTTCTTTCTTCGGATATCGAGTACCACCCGTTCGGCATAATATCCCTAGCGCGAATATCTCTAGGCAAGGTGGTCGCGCTAGAGTCTTAAGAGGGAATGATCCCTTATCGCGGTCGGTATGGTAGAACGATTATAGATTCCCACGAATCTCTGAAACGGCTCTTCAGATCCCGTCGAAACCTTGCCAAACGACGTCAAATAGATAGATGAATGGCTCTCTTCTTCTCAAATTTTCTGATTTTGAGAAAAAGAATGTAGATTGGCTTATGATAACTCAATCTACATTTTTTTTCTCAAATTCGGAAAATTTGAGGAGAAGGCAGCCGTTCGTCTATCTATTTGACGTCGTTTGGCAAAGTTTCGACGGGATCTGAAGAGCCGTTTCCGAGATTCGTGGGAATCTATAATCGTTTTACCATACCGACCGCGATAAGGTATCATTCCCTCTCAAGACGGAATGACACCCGACGCGAGACTTCGATGCGGCCCCTGGCTTCCGACCGGTAGGGCAGAACTTAATCGAGCTTCTGCGCCCCACCGGCGGATGTCACCGCGCGCGTTCGTCGCCGACGCGCGCGGAGACATTGCGTCTCGCCTTCCACGGGCCTCGGACGCTCCGCAACGCAAGTGTGCGTGCGTGTCGTCTGCAGCCACGCGGCGAGCGCCGCGCGCGGAATTCTCGTGAACTGAGCACGCCGAAGTTCGGGCGACATTTGCTCGCAATTATCAACAATTACACGACAAATCTAGATTACCACTTTTCTCCTAAGATATGCAACGAAGTGCAGTGATTGAGAGCTCAAATTGTTCGTTTTTTATGTGGCTACCCAGTCTAACTTTTCTCTAAATCGTGACATTAGCCAAACATCTGATTTTTCATGTTTTCGGTCTCGAGTTCCGCATGATAAGCCAATCTACGTTTTTTTTCTCAAATTCAGAAAATTCGAGGGGCAGACAGCTGTTCGTCTATCTATTTGACGTCGTTTGGCAAAGTTTCGACCGGCATAATCCTATCGCTTCACACTAGTCATACCACTGATCATACTTGAGACTTGTACAATTTGTATTTTCATCATATGCAAAAAAAATAATTTGTAATACCTACAATTTTCCACGTGTAAACTGTTTAATAAATGTTTACATTTAATTAGAGAAAAAAATAGTTATTCCAACGATTCGCCCAGTATTTCTAGGTTTGATATTTGGCAACATTGTTTCTATCTCCGTCTCTCTTTACTCAACCAGGCGAGTTTAACCTCCATTCGTTCCAACGTCGATCTGTCAAAACAATGTCACGTGCGGGAAAATTCGGGCCACGACTGGCAAAAAGCATGGAAAATTTGTGTCGGCGAAGTATGTCGGTTAAAAATGAAATATGTGTGAAAATTTGAATGAGCGAAATGAGGTTAGGACAGCCGCCAGCTGTTGCCTTGCTGCTACGATAAAGAGACGTGGTGGTAATAAATCCAATACCGGAAGTGGTATTAAATCCAATACCGGAAGTTCAAACTAAACTTGATATTACATAAAAATTAGGTCAATAAGCGTAATTTTTTCTCAGGGCATTGGATTACTACAAGCGTTAAGTGTGTAAATCTGATTATTTTTAAGAATCTGACGGATTCCCACTAGTATATACACTTTTGTAGCGACAGGAAATTGGGTTTTTGTATGTCGTCTCGCAACTCATTCACAAAAATACGCAATTTTGATATTTTTTCCTCTGCAATTACTCCGATAACCGACCCTGAAATTTTACAGAGACGATTATTAATGTATTTAGTGAAGCTCAACAAAAAATATACAAAAACCTATGGATGGAAGCCTGGCGATAATATTACCTTAACTTTTCGTGGTATTCAAACAGAGAGGAACGAAACGAGTCCTATAAAACAATATCGTTGCCAGTTTTGACAGAATACTAGCAGTACACCCGTACTTCGTACAACATTGTGAACGCTCGGCGCGTTCGCGCCAAACCGAATATAATACAAATTTCAACGTGCTACAATTTCGTTAATTGATGTTTGAAGAAAAAAAAAACTTTATTATAAAAACCGCGCGTAATCTTTACGATGAAAAATAAAATGAATTTAATAATTTATTTCATCCGTTTCGATATCCATGTGACAAGCGTAGTAAATGACGATAGACCAATCCGATTGATAGCTCATGTTTTTATTCGAAAAATTACGTCGTTCGTTCGGTACCTTAAAGAATTGTAATGACAAATACAATAATAGTTAAATATCCTCGAGTATGTATATACACGCAGAGTGAATACATGTATATATATGTATGTACGTATGTATATACATATATATTCAGTAAGAACATATCATACAGTCATATATATTATAATTATTACAAACACATGGGATCTATAAAAATACAACGGAACTCTATAAAAATACGATACTAATCACTGGTATCAAAATCTAAACAATGGAAGAAGAGGAGGGAATTAACGCGCAACTTCTGTGAATTGTTGTTTTTTTGTTTGTTTGTTTCGCGCACGTTTGTGCGCACATCCCACCACGATATAAGTTCTTATGGCTTTTCCTTTCGCTTCGTCCTAATGTTACGTTTTGTGTACCTTTTTTTTATCTTTCGACAATGCCCCATACACGATTGACGGTAGGCTTCTCGCTCGCTAGCAAAATTTTCTCGCTACACGTAAGTATGAAATCACTCGTTCAGGCACTCTATTACACTTGGCTAGTCAACTATTACGTAATCGATACGGCAATATCGCATGGACAATAGCTGCTCATTGTTTGACGTGGTACTGCGTGAAACTTCGTTTTGGCACACGACGGTCGATTCCGGGTGTCGATTTTACGTTCCCTCAGGTCTCGCGCTCGGCTCGAAAGTCGTAGTGATACTGTGAAATTAAATTCGTGTGGTTAGATTTTGCGTTTTCGTTTTCGTTTTGTGTGTAATATTGCACAGAGGCTTTGAACAAACGAAGTCACGATTCATCTCATTTTTATCGCCGTGGTAGCATTCCTGTGAGACTCCTATACCGCCTTGAGGGGGGTCGCGCCTTGCACTGACGAATTTTACAGAACGCTAATTTTTGTGTTCAAATGTAGACGTGACCGTGCACACGTCCAAGGAAATCAATATCTCTGAACAATAACAAGAGCTATGCAAAAACATCTCGATGCCGGTGAAATTCGTTTTTTTTGTCAGGTGGCTACTGGTGAGACCCGTACGAACCTCTATGTCAAATTACTACACAGAATTTCCAAATGAATCGTGGTTTCATAATAAGTGTCGTTGACAGTTCATTTAAGGATTTTTCCTTCTTTTTTTATCATTTGCAGTTATGAATTAAGGGAGCTTTCCAGTGTGAAATTTTCAAAAAATCGATTTTTTTTTTTGCTTTATCGAATAGTATACACTCTTCCGAATATTCCCTGAAATTTTCATGCCGAAATTCAGATTATTTCGCTTACTGTACAGCATTTCTTGGAAGAAGGCAACGGAGCGCCACAGCTACAGCGAAACTTTGAACGCTTTTTTCTCGAAACAGCATTTTTCAAAACGGTGTCCAACTTGGAGGGCAGAGTTTTAAAGCTATCGAGTTGAATTTTTTACACAATATTCTTAACGTCATTGTTTATCGTGCTATGGAAGCTTTTTTTTTTTTTTGACATCTTCCTATTTTTTTGTAAAAAAAACTGCCAAAAAAAATGCTAAAATCGATACTTTTTGTTCAAACCGGCGCCATTTTTGCAAAACAAAAAAAAAAAAGCCTCCATAGCACGAAAGCCAATTATATACCGATCAATAATCTTTTTGTGTTTTTTGTTTCAGATCAAAATTGTGACCCCCAACGTGGACACCACATCCAAGTGCATTTTCTGCAACAATTGTTTCATCATTTTTATAGATATTAATTAATAAATAAATCGATCTTTAAAAAATTGTTTTGTATTCTTCAATACCCAATTAATATACAAAAAAAAAACCAGACCGATTAGATTATTTTTTCTTTAAAAAAAAAAATCGCGAAAAACAGCGATTTTTCGGGCTGTCACACTGGAAAGCTTCCTTAAAGTACATTGTAACGTAGTTAATAATCATAACCTAAAAATTTCTACTTGAAATATTTTCATTTTTTCAACCTTCTGGTATTACTTTATTACATAATACTTACTTAGCTCACTTGCATTCTTTACGGGGATGAAACTAAGCCGGAAAAGTTTGAAAAAGTGGTCCCTTCCCTGTTCGTTCGGAGCAAGAAACTTTAAAGGATGAACAGAGAAGGGAAAGAGTAGAAGCCGTTTTTCCAATTACGGTTTAGTGAAATATCCGTAATTATTGTCCATTATGTCCATTCGTATAATTTTAGTACAAGACCGACACCGGAAAAAAGTGTTACGTTATCTTTACGTGACGCCATCTGCGCCGAGCTTTGCGTACCGTTCCCTATTCAGTGATACGTAGACGGTGGCAAAGCGAAGCCTGTTTGAACTACCCTAATACATTTTGTTACACATGCGTACAATGGTATTGAAGTTTGCATCTTTGGAACACAACGAAAATGAATTCTTCTTCATTGGTGGGATTTCTTTTCGGTCGATTTAGACTATGAAAATCATTCGAACGGGTTTGCGTATTTTGATAACAGATTAACGACCTCAAGTTGCAAGGAACATGTTTCGAATAATAATAAAAATGACTCAAACAGAAAAAAAAAACGTTGCATTCCAACGATGCAAACCTCAACGTCATTGCGCACAGTATGTCATTCAAAAATGTAGAAAAACGATTAGCGATTTCGTGAAAAGCGCGTTTTCGGTTTTTCTTACTTCGGGATAGTAATAAAGGATCGAGACGCGCAGAAAATCTTGGCTCAGTGACGCACGAGGAAAACGCCTCTACCAAAGTTCACACCCACAATGGCTGATTACGTTTGCAGTTTGATGCGCGGCTGTCTCGACAAATCTCACTCAAGAAAATCACGAAAAAGAAGCTTACTCGATGTAAGAATATTTCATCAAACTTAAATTCTTCAATAAAATGAGATTTTACCAAAAAATTGTGCATATCCGTGTTCTTACAAAGAATATTAATATTCAGAGTAAAAATAGGATCAGTATAGAGATAAGATTTAGAAAAAATATAGTTTCGCGGTATCAAATCGGCTGTTGAGCTGTGTAATCCGTGACATCACTTGACCAAGTAAACCGTCCGGTCAAGACGAATCCTCACCTCTTTGTCGATTTCCTTCTGCGTTCTCACCTTGATGACGGGAAGTACGTTCTGCGCATGAGACATGAGAAAACAAATGTAATACTCCGAACAGGAAGAAAAAAAAAACAGAAGCACAGAAACTGCAATGAATATTCGTACTCGGGATAGGCATAATGACGAAACGTTAATCGAGAGTTAACCCTTCCTTGACACACTTGTATTTGGCCACGATTTCGACACACTGGGTCAATTTGGCCGGTTTTTATTTAAAAAAATTTCGGTCGGTTTTTATTTTTTTTAATCCGGGATACACTTGAAACATTTCTTAATATGTCTGCATAATTGAAGTTCGGAAAGTGTGAAATTGAATTCTTGTGAAAAGTCATTGAAACCTTCAGTTTTGGGGGAGTGAGCGTTTTATTTCAAATTCGTCCGGGTTAAAATGGCCCAGTGTGTCAAGGAGGGGTTGAGAGGGGAGGAAGATCGTTAGGTGAGGAAAAAGTTTGCTGATTTTCATGATTTTTCGAGTGAAAATATTTCGTCACCATTATGAGGCTTCATTTTGAGGCTTAGATTATATTTTATTACTACATTGACTGTGCCATGGTATTTTCCATTCATCTTTGAACATGGCAGAGGTATGGCACGGTCTTATGAACTGCATTTACAAAACTGGTGTTACGTATAGTTAAAAAAAAACTCATCGAGCGATTCTGATGGAATTTGGCATAAATCTTTCTAACCTTATTGTCTGGGTAAATATTCGGAAGTGGGGCTCCTGCTAGAATCAGGATAATTTTTGTTTGGGTTTGTTTGAGGTTGTTTAGGTTTGCTCGAACCCTTGAAGAAAATTAGCCTGATTCTAGCAGGAGCCCCACCTCCGAATATTTGCCATCTGAAAGATGATCCTACATGTTTTAGAAAATTAACAAGTCTTTTTTTATTGCAAAATGTGGTCAATTTTTGTCGAAAAATACAATCTTTTTGTGTCAAAGCGTACCATTTCATCGATTTTCACAATTCCTCACTTTTTATTGGTTCATACTCTGTTCATGAGTGTTAGAGGGTAACGCCACTGCAGAATCCTCAGAAAATAGTTTTTTTTCCCTTTTAATTGGCTTACCACACCTCGACCACAGGTCGAACCCGGGACCTTTCGATTGCAGGTCGAATGCTCTGACCCCTGAGCTACGCCAGCCCGCTTACCACATCTTTCTCGGATAGTCTCCATACTCGTAACGCAACGTTACAAGATATAACTAATAACATCCTTGAATATTATCCTCTTGTCGTTCCACAAAAAAAATCGCAAACCCCGCTTAATTCTAGACATTTACAGTGATGAGTTAATTTTAATGAAATAAAAATCTTCCATTTTTAAAGATCGATAAACGAAATACCATGTGCCAGCCAAATGTAGTAATAAAACGTACCCTAGGTCTCAAAAGTGGTGAAGAAATCTTTCCTTTAAAAAGGAAAACAATGAAAATCGGCCATTTTTTCGTCGCCTAGAGGTATCTCTTCCCTTGGCGAAAGGGAGATCGCGAGCTGGAGTAGTCGCTCCTCCGAATTGTACGACGAGTGGATTTCCCCAACCAAAACGCTTTAGCTGAGGATTGCACTCCTCGGTGTGCCCGAAAAATGTTTTCAGGACAATCCATTTCGACCTACCGCCCATGACTCGGTGTGAAGCGTGAGCATGGAGTTGAGAACGAACGGCACACCGTCGAGATCCGACGTGCCCGGTAGAGTGCCGTAATTCGGTACGGACTCGGCGACTGCCGCGGTCGGAGGTTGCGGGGCCGGCCTCGTCGGCCTGATCCTCGCGTTCGGGCTCAGCACCTCGTAATCGCGATCCGACGAGTCGTCGTTCGCGTCCCCCTTGCTCGGGATCTTCGGATATATGCCGTTCTGAGGCTTCGGCGAAAACTTCGGCTTCGGTGGCCTCTCCGGTGGAACTCTGTGCGGCACACCGTTCGACGGATTCGGCGAAGCGTTCTGCAACAAGCTGCCCCCCCACCGGGGAGATAAAAAGAAACGTGATGAATTTGATCTCCCTCGGAGACCAGATGCGAAGAACTGAATTTTTGTACAGTACTTTGGAGCACGCGCTTGATGATTGGATCACTGATTAATATACTTTATGGGCTGTAGACAATGCGCACAGGCATGTGTGTTTACGAGTTAGCCTACTGTGAAAATGACGAACGCTCGTTCGTCGCTTGAGGCAACTCAAGGAATCGTCGGTGTAAAATTTTCGAAAAATCCATCTCTTTTTTGCATTACCCGATAGTGTGGACGGTTGTAAACATGCACCTGGCATCGCCGATTGTTTGTAAGTAGGCAATTTATATGAAAATTCCGTACTGCAAACTTTAAGCTAGTTAGGAAGAAAAACCGAACGTCAAACTGACAATTTCAACGGTTTTTATTTTTTTCCTTCCGAATGGTCAAAACACAGAAATTCAATTTCATGAAAAAGTATTTTTATTTTAGTACGCATTAGAATGGAAATTTATGATGATTTTCATAAATACTTTCAATCGACATTCGTTATTGAGCACTCGATTGATCATTATCGACTTTACTAGTGAGTTCATGTTCAAAGCAGTTGGCAACGCTACATAACCTCACTTTAGAAGAATTCAAACAGTGAATTTTCAAAACACATAGAATTTAATCTTATAAAAAACACTTTATTCAAAACACAGAATTTAATCTCATAAAAAACACTATATTCAAAACACATAGAATTTATAATCTCATAAAAAACACTATATTCAAAATACATCGAATTTAATCTCATAAAAAAAAGTATTTTTATTTTGGTACGCATTAGAATGAAAATTTATGATGATTTTCATGAATACTTTCAATCAGCATTGGTTGTTGAGCACTAGATTGATCATTATCGACTTTACTGGTGAGTTCATGTTCAAAGCAGTTGGCAACGCTACATAACCTCACTTTAGAAGAATTGAAACAGTGAATTTTCAAAACACAGAATTTAATCTCATAAAGAAGTATTTTTATTTTAGTACGCATTAGAATGAAAATTTATGATCATTTTCATAAATACTTTCAATCGACATTGGTTATTGAGCACTCGATCATGCCCTACTATACGCTGGAACCTCAGTTTAGTAAAAGTCCCACGGTTTTCGAGATTTTGGGCGTATGTTATTTTTCCGCACAAAGTCATCGACTTTTAGTTTTCGCGTGGCATTTGTACAGATGATATGAATGGACTATAACTAAGCGACTGTTCAAAGTAATAGGGAACCCAACGGCCACTTTCTCTCGCTAGAGGGTATATTGTAGTATAACGTAAACAGAACATGACGTTTAGTGACATTCGCTTTGGTTATGCTCATGTTTCTACGACAACTGAATTTCCTTTCAATAATCCGTTTATCGTGAATAAATTGTGAAGAATGCATCGGTGTCGTGCAATTGGATGCAGAAACAAAGGCGTTCATTTATTTCACAAAAACGAAAAACTCCGTTAGCAATGGGAAATTGCTGTGCGTCGAAAGCACTTTCCAGCCACAAAACATTCACGGCTATATTCTGGTCATTTCAGATCTGCAGACTATAGAAAACAAGGATTTGTTACAGCTCATGTCATAAGGATAATATTTTCGAAGCTATTCACTTCTAAAAGTATATTGTAAAGTAGTCAATCATCATAACCTAAAAATTTATATTTGAAATATTTGCATTTTTTAACCTTCTGGTATTATTTTATCACGTAATACTTACCTAGCTCATTTGCATTCTTTACGGGGATGAAACTGAGCCGGAGAATATTGAAAAAAAGAGGTCCCTTCCCCGTTAAAAAGATGACTACGAAATAAAACAAACGACCAAGAGTGTTTTTTTCAACGTGTCAAAAATGGTAATCATTTGTAGAAATGGCATGCGAAAAACCAAAAGCAGATGATTTTTGCTCGAAAACCGTGGGACCTTTGCTGACCTGAAATTCCAGCATATAGTAGAACATTATCTGACCAATCGACAGTTTCAGGATTATCCATTCGTCACAGGACACCCTGTACATACACGCGCGTGATCGGCTTAGAATGGCATTCGAAAAAGTAGCGGTTGTCCACTGTTTCAATGAGAACTCTGTGGTTAACGGCAACGATTATACCGCGAGCGGCGGAATCTCTCCAAGCCGAGATTGTGACGTTAGGAATGTGGCAGCACCGATTTATCAGTCACGTCAAACCACGTGAATACGACAGCCCGAGAACAGTGAATTCCGTGAAGTTCGTGTGACAATGAAGCAACTGCACATTTATATTTGATCGCGAAGTTATAGCAATAGATTTGTTATGCTTGAATACATATCAGCGGTTACGTTCACCCGTCAGGTCGTCCTTGCAGTGGACCAATGTGAGTCAGGACTGGTCGTGTCCCGTTATTTTACAAATTGCAAAGCACGGAAGTCATTCGATGCATACCCGCAATCATACTCCGTCGTATTACCATTTCTTCGACACTCGAAATGTGCACAGTGGCGAGGCCCTTTCGACTGGTCACGGCGCGTGCACTAGCCAGAGGAAATTGCTGTGAAACAGCTGAGACTTACTTTATATTCTCGTACGGCTGCGAACTCGTGTCTCCGTTGGTGACTTGGCTAGTTTTGTAGCAGACTATTACTCCGTTGATTTCTCTGCGGTTTCGATCAAACAGAAAAATAGTGATTAAGTACGTTTTTTTTCTCTAGGTACTGGCAGTACTGGACGCGCGGTTGGTGTGCGGCTTTAGTAATCTTCTGTATCAGGCAGTGTTTGTCGTGGCATTGGCGTGGCTAACTTTTTTCTGAGGGAAGGGGGCTAAGAGGACGGGGGGGGGGGCTGGCAAAAAAGTGTTTTTTTAACTACAATCATCTTTTTGTTTTGAATAGAATTTACGTAAGAGCCAATAATCGCGTAATACACACAAAATACGAAGCTTTAATCACACGTTCGCGTTAACATTAATATCAAACGCTTGCAATATATCAAGGGATATACATTTAAACGGGAAAAAAATAAGCAATTTTAAGGGATTCTTTAAAGGAAGAAATAACTATTCCACATTTATGGACTACAAGTATACTTTAACAGAATATTTAGATATACAAAACAAAACGAAACGGTAACGCGATTATTCCGACAGTAACATATTCGAGTGAAAATAAAAAGAAAATCACACGAAAGAAATTGCAATTACTCGACGAGGCAAGAAATTGAAAAAATGGTCCAGTAGTTATTTTTCGATTTGAGAAAAACACCGTAATAACAATATAAAGTCAAAGCGATATTGCTTGCTTTAATGTTTTAAAGATTAAATATCTGTGTCCTCTTGTCAACATGAAGGCTGGTTTGTCTCGAAAATTCGATTTTAACCATTCTCAAATTGTCCTCAAAGACCTCTTCCGTCTCTCTTACACGACATCGATACTCAGCTTACTTATCGAGGTCTTAAAGATAGTGGCGCCATCCCTGTATGACCACATTTTTGTAGCCACTTTGAAATGCACAGATCGGACTCCTCCCACTCTACCCTCCCCGTGATCCCTACGCCGGTATATTTTTCTATAACCTTAAACATGTCGAGTTTTGTGCCTACGAACTACGATTTGCGGACAGCATTGGTTTTCTGTTATCATTTGAAAAAAAACTGCTGCAGAATCGCATCGGCTGCTTGTCGAAGCTTACGGTGAACATGCTCTTGGTAAAACACGGTGTTTCGAGTGGTTCAAAAAATTGAAAAGCGGTGATTTTGACGTGAGAAACGCAGAGCGTGAGAAACCACCGAAAAAGTTCGCAGACAACGAATTGCAAGCCTTGTTGGATGAAGATGATACTCAAAGTCAACAAGAACTCGCCGATCATTCGAATGTGACGCAGAAAGCCGCCTTCATTCGTTCGGAAGCCATGGGAAAGATTCAGAAAGTGGGAAAATGGGTTCCGCATGAACCGAATGAAAGACATCAAGAAAATCGAAAAACCACTTGTGAAATGCTGCTCGACAGATACAAAAGAAAGTCATTTCTCCATCGAATCGTGACAGGCGATGAAAAATGGATATATTTTGAGAATCCTGAGCGTCGGATATCATGGGTGAATCCAGGCGAACCATCGACATCCACTGCAAGATCAAATCGCTTTGGAAAGAAGACAATGTCTGTGTTTGGTGGGATCAGAAGGGTGTAATCTATTATGAGCTGCTAAACTGGAGTATGGAAAAAGGCAACACAAAGTCATTTTGCTCCATGATAATGCTCCATCGCACACAGCAAAACGGATCGGGGAAACGATCGAGGCGTTCAGTTGGGAAATACTAGCGCATGCCGCTTATTCTCCAAACTTGGCTCCGTCCGATGATCATCTATTCGCATCAATGGGACACGCTCTCGCTGAACAACGCTTCAATTCGTATGAAAATGTACGAAAATTGCTCGACAACTGGTTCGCTTCAAAAGAGGAACTGTTTTTTTTGTGTGGCATTCATAAATTGCCGGTGAGGTGGGAAAAATGTACAAATAGCAATGGAGATTATTTTGAATAAAATATTTTTTTATCATTTTCAAACAACCGACGTGTAATTTTTACAAAAAAAATTCCAGTTTCATACTTCTACACCTGGTAGCTTCCGGTAGACTTTGATTTGCAAAAAAAATGAAAAAATTGTTCAGACGGAACATGTATAGTTTCTATTTGACAGTAAGTAAAATAAAAATAATGCAAATTTAGGAGAATGGCACGATTCTGCAAAAAAAATCAACATTTCACGCAAAATTTCTGTCGAATTTGGATTTAAAAAGTAGTTTTTTTTTCTTTCTAGTTGATCAGAAATAATTCTCGTCAAGTATAAGGTAGCAATATTATCAATATTTTCACCAAGTTTCAGCTTAATCGGCTTAATAGTTTTCGAGTAATACTGCACGCCAATGTCGATAATGCAGTTTTGAGAAAAACGCGTTTGAAGGTTACGCCCACCCCCCGTTCATTTTTAGAGTCGGAATTTTTCGTTTAAAGTACTTGACTAGAAATTTTACCAGTATACTGGGGTGTATTTTTTTACTTGGTTATAGACGAAAATCAGTTGGTTGTTAAATATTCGGGTTCGTGAAAGGAATAGCTTAAGGAGTTTCGGCACAAATGACGAATTCTTATCATTTGCTTAAAAATGTATGCAGTAAATTCTTGGTCATATGCTGAATGCACTTTCCAAATTTTAAATCGATCGTCTACGCCGTTTTTATAAAATTTACAATTGAAAAAAAAAACACTTTTTCAGCATAGGGGAATGATCAGATAACATAAGGAGTACATTATGACACTGATGACAAAATTCTCACGATGTACTGAGTGATTTGACGATTTTGCGTAACATTTAAAACGTTTTTTTCACACTTCTTCAATGGTGCTGAAGTGTGCATCGTTCGTGTGCAATGAAAAATCTCCTTTGTTATCCTGAAAATTTCTTGACTCGTATTATTGTCTGAAATCTTTTTTTGCAAACTCCAGTTACACATCCCTAACGCAAGGATAAACGTTTCAGCCATTTTCGTCGCCTAAAATATGCCAAAAAAGAGCACGGTCGTTGCATTCCACCGATGCAAACTTCAAGACCATACTTTTTCATTCAGTAAATGACAATGACATATTTTGTGAATTGTCCCGAAACTCCTTAAGGAACGATCGTAGTGGCGCGAAAGCACGAAATTTCACTCACCCGGCGTACGTAAAGCCGGCGGGTGCTTTCTTGATGCGGCTGCATACGATTATATCTGTGACAGCTTTTGAGCACGTTCCTCTGTTGCTGAGTTTGTAGCATACTTTCTTCTTTCTCCAGGCCCGTTGCTCTGCAAATTCGATACCGGCGATTTGAGACTCACATGGAGAGAAATAATTTTCTTCGGATCACCTTCGACAGCTTCGTACCGAAAAAACGTCCCGAAATAAAGATGTTTCTTTAAAATTCATAATCACTCGAAAAAGTCGACGATTTCGTTTTACGAGATTGCACCTAGTTGAAATGTTTGAAAAAATGGATTTTTCGTTTTCTACGGATTCTCATAATATAACGTTTCAAAAATATTCTCTGAGAATTTTCAAGTCGGTCCGTTGAAAATTGGGGCAGTTATGAGCGTTTACAGGTAGGTCCGGCGAACCTCCGTATATACCTGACGTAAAACTTTAAACGCGTTTTTTTCGGAATTACTTTTTCAGAATCGGTGACAAAAATATCTCAAAAACAACTAAACCGATCTGCTTCAAATTTCGCAGACATTTTTTGTATATCAAAGGGCAGTCCTTAATCGAAGATTTTTTTCTTCAATGCATACGTTTTTTTTTTCATATCAATGAAAAGTGTTTTATTTTTCACCGAAATTTCGAGGATAACTTTCGATCGGCGACCATTTTTTCAAAAATCATTACGTCATTGAATCCTTCGATCAAAGACTAGATAATACGGTAGAAAAACTAAATTCATTTGGTTTTTTGTTTCCAGATGATTTGTTCTCAGCCAGGAGTGGTCACCGCGAAGGACCTTTTTGGCACAGCGGCCTGTGCAATTCACTCTATCTCCATCGTTTATAAATATTTCCCAACAAACAAAATTATCAAAGATACTTGATACGATACCGTTTACTATGAAACAAAAAAACTAAAAACCCGCACCCATTTCCCAAAAAACAAAACTTCACGAAAGCACTTTTTTTTTCCAGCGGCGAACTAGGTGTAACCCGTTGAATGATTGACAAGCATTCCGCAACTGTTCTTTACAATGATCTTTGACGAACTCGTCACCGATCATTCCAATCCTCCGTCAACCTGATCTTTTTTTAACCGGCCTCTTCACTAACTTTTCGTCGTTGTTATCGTCGCAATTCGGTTTTTCTCAACGTACATGCGAAACGGGTCGCGTTCTTTCGTTTTTGCGTTTACTACTGTGCATCCATCGAAACTGGCATCCGACGACCGTTTGTTGGAACTAAGACCGACAGTTTTTTTCCGCGTGAATTGCTTACCCGTGTCCAAAGTTTGATTGATCATGGTGAAGCCATCGGGTGGCGAGTCCCGCTCGTTTATTACCACTATGTCCTGTACAACGTGGTTGAGCAGTCCTATGGTTTTCGAAATACAGATGTATCTTCCCTTTTTCTTGATGAAGAGACCGCTCTCTCGCCACAAATCCGCGTCGATGTCCTGGTCGTACGTCTTGGAAACCTGCGCGGCGAGATGCTCGTTGAATCGGCGAAAAACACAAACGTTTTCGAAATGCATCTGATCCTGCTACGACGCCGCTCCGTAGCGAATCTTGTGCACGCGGCGGCCAAATTGACCTTGAGCGCTTTTAACCTCAAAATGTCACGTCAAAAATCAAAATCTCGAGACGATCTTTGAAGCAAATTTATTCAACTTCGAGACTGCGTGAATAATTTACAAACAAAAAGTAATTCTTTGGAAACCGTGATCGAATTTTAAACTGCGCGAAAAAATGTCGCGGTCAGAACGACACTGTGCGCGCTGAAGCTTGCCCGTCGGACCATTGGAATGCAACGATTTTTTTGTTCCTTTCTTTCGCTTATTTATTTTCGTGCTTATCCACAGCCTTCTGTTTTTTGCGAATTTAGGTTGCAAATGTGTAATACGAATACTTCAAACGGTTTGAGTGATTCGAGCGGCTAACAAAAATGTTTACAATCGAAGGCGTTTATTTTCGTTGCGTTCCAGCGATGCAAACTTTAACATCATTGCCGTCGCGGGGTTAAGATATTCCCGCTCGAGTTAAAAATAATCATGAGATGGGCAATAGATGAATATGGGATATTAGCAATATCCGTAAACTGACAAATGTTCGATATTGCAAGAAAGCTTCAGCTCGACGTATTACATGCAGTAAGTTATCAGTATATTATCGTTGAAAGTATTATAATTGTATTACTATAGAAAATATATTATTATATTGTCCACACTCGTCAACCTTATGTAAAAATTGTATCTAAAATTACTGTAAAAATATCTAGAATGAGTAAAAAAAAAGTATCTAAAATTACTATAAAAAATATCTAGAATTACTATTTAAAAGAGTTATCTAACATTACTTAAAGACAATTTATCTCAAATTACTAAAATATTTATCTAAAATACAAATATGTGAATAAGGATTGACAGCTTTGACGTTGTAGTTCGCATGGCTTGAATACAACGATTTTTTGGTCCATTTCTTATCTCTCTATTTATGGTGTTGAAGTTTGCATCTTTGGGATACAACGAAAATGCTTCAAAATTTGTTTATTTCTTCATTTTTATTATTATCCAAAATCTTTTTCGCACCTTTTGGTTATAAATTTTGAGTAAGGACTCCCAAAAATGTTTCAGTGACTTTCGCAGCCAAAATGTGCCAAAAAAACAGCGACACGAAAAAAAAAATTCGTTGCATGCCAACGATGAAAACTTCAATACCATCTTCATTTTAATTGTCATCCAAAGCCTTTTCTTTGCCAATTAAGGTCGTGAATCTCTAGTAAGAATACGTAAAAATGTTCGAGATGATATTCGCATCCTAACCCAGCCACAAAAAGATTTAACCAATGACAAAGAATTAATTTTCGTTGCATTGCAATGATGCAAACTTCATCATCAAAAGCCTACTGCCTCACTTCGACTTGAGCCGTAACAAAAAAAATAATTTACAGTCGACGTACGCCATAATTGAGATATTTTACGACATTGTACGTGCAATGAAAAGCGAGTGATCAACGTTTGAATCCCTTTGGCTTTCATGCAGATCGACGAATCGACTGATCCGAAAATAGCATTGCTACTTCAATGCTAGCATTCGCAGGATCGTCGAGCTGCAATTTTGCTATAGTTTCAGGCGTTGGGTGTTGATGTAAAGGCGATTACTCACGACACTGAAATCCGCGGGGCACTTGTCGATGTCCTCGACAACATTGATAGCAGTGATAGGTCTGTCGTCCGGGAGCGGCGACGGCAGACGCGATACCCATTTTTTTGAATTAATCGTCAGCAGAGCCATGTTTCGCCCCTGAAACAATTGTTTACTTCGTCTTTGGCTTGCCATAGAGATTATTCGTCATAACGGAGATATTATCGCGGGCCTAGATAATCGACGCATCGATTAGATACTATTCGCATACAGAAAATGTTTACTTCCTACGAAGATAACAATGCACAGCGGTGATCAGGTTTCGCAATAAACAGCAAGCGGTAAACAATTCAACGTGCGGTGGATTCAAAATGCTAATTTTCAGTGCAAAGTGATTCGAATTCTGATACACAGAGCAGCTTTCGATGCACAGAGCACACAAAATACGAAGGGAAATACATTTTTTTTCATTGATCACCGTAGCCTGTTTCCGCCTTCCTAAAGGGCTGAATTTATTTGCGGAAGTTCTTTGCCTCGTCTTTTCGCATGGACCTTTTCGCAAGTCCTTCGACTTCAAAGGAAATGGCACGAGCCCATTTTCCATTATCAGATCACCGCTTGATTTTTGTCCTCGGCTACAGATAACGCGCACCGGTATGTGCGTTTATAGAGGGAGGCGGGGTTACCAACTCCTCGGCCTAAATAAATTAATCCAAAGTCACGTGTCTTAGCCGTGTTGCTTTACCACTGACGTCATAACCGTTCTCTCTTATTCATGTTTCTGCGTATTTGGCAATCAGACGAATATGCCGATTCGTTACGCGCGTACGACAGCCCGTAAGTATCGTGACATCCTTGAAATTCTTCCGAGAACGAATCGTTTGCAAATGTACGGTCGGTCGTGAAATTATAATGCCAAATTTGCTACGTTTGCAAATGTACGATCGATCGTGAAATTATAATGCTAAATTTGCTACGTTTCAAAATGTGCGATCGATCGTGAAAGAATAACGCCAAAACTGCAACATTCGAATAACTTTAACAGGTTATGTTCACGCGTCAAATTTTTCTCCCAATCGATTACTGCCGAAACTGGCGCTATGCGTGACAGATTGCGGAGCACAGTATCGAGAAATTTTATGCGCATGTAGAGTTATACTTTATTGTCGGACGATTTTCTCAGTGTTGAAACAGGGCTATTAGAATGTATTATTCGGGTTGAGATCCGATCGATCCGATACCTCGTTGTGTTATGCTACGCGTTCATATACGCGATAGTGAATAAGCTTCTTCTTCTGCTCGTCTTTACTCCCGAGTCACTCATTTCCATTGTCTCCTCCTCGTCGCGTTAACGGTTCCTATTTTTCTCAAGAGAAGATCAACATAACCTCACAAATTTCCAAACTGAGTTTTCTCATAGATGGGTCGGTTTTTCTTGCAAAGAAAAGCATCAGCCGAGTGGGCTGTACCACGTGACATACGTGTACGAGAGAGATAGCTGAAACTTTCGACAGAGATGTCTTATAGATGAATAATATTCAGGGCAAAAGAATATCGTCAAGCTCTGCGTCGGTGCATTCTACAGAGGTCGAGGCTTTGTTTCTCCTGAAAAATGTAGACGTCCTCGAGAACGTTGACGATCTTACTTTCTCAAATTCGATCTTAATTTTTTAATAGTTATGTAAAAATTACGACTCTTTTTCTCGTAAATCTTGTATGCTCGGGTTTCAATTCGTCGTGACGTTGTTAAAAAAGATTGAAAAAAAAAACAACGATCGTCAACGACTCGTATTTATTGAGCTAGTGTCCACCGCGCAACGTCGCGAAAATAAAATGTCATCTGCCGGCGGCCACGTTTTTGTTGTTTTTCTATATTTTTCGGTGATTTTTTCAAAAGGCTGGAGCATTTCGGACGAATGAAACTCGACTTTACAATTTCCGTCAACAGAAGATAAATTGCGCCGACAAAAATTCAATGAACCGTCCGCGGGGTCCGGGGTTAGCGCCTCGTTTTCTTCATTGCCCTATCGAGATAAGAGCAATATCGTTATGCAGCTGCTCAGCGCGAACACGGTTTCGTAATTACAAGCGGCGGAAAGTCTCTAGACGTTTGTTCCCCGTGACAGGGAATAGCTCTATAAGTTGCGAGGCGAATAACATCGCGCGTGCTTGCGATCGTGCCCGCGGCGTGTTATTGTAATGCAGGGAAGGCGCGCGAGGGAGTGCGAGCGAGACAAAAACGCAGAGACGATCGTTGAACCTCACCGACCACGATGACTCGTCGTCCGAACATTTCTTCGGGAAACAGCCGCCCAGCATATCGTTGCGTGTTTCGCGTGGGTTAATTTAACCGATGATGCGGGGAGTGAACGTCACCCGCGACGAACAATTTAAAAACAAATCCTCGATGTTTTATACAAAGGCGCGATATTACGAAACGACTCCGGCAACTTTTGTCCTACCACAAGTAGCTTCAGTTATTTATTATTACGTTTGTGTAGATTGCCATTTTTTTCTCGAACAAAACAACGAAAAATGCTAATCGCTTTATTCCGGTGGGGCGATAAACGAGTGCGAGAGCGACGGCGATAGAGTCGCGAAGCGCGTGCTAGAGACAGCGAAAGTGGCGCTGAGGTCGGACCGAGAACGACCGTGTTCACATTACGTTGAACAATAGCTAAAATAACGACACGGTGCGCGACGAACGTCGTGGAAAAAAGTGAGAAATGTTTTTCATCGCGAAGCGAACTGTCGTGGCATGAAAGTGCGAATTTCCATGGAGTTTTCTGTTTGATTACTGCACGGAAAAGAACGTGTAGGAAGGCTCGCGCGTGGCCTAGATATCGATCGTCGATCAATAAACACTTCGAGCACGCAACTGGGGTGAACTAAAACAAGACGGTAAAAGAACAGCGAGAGAGAGGGTGAATCACGCGGTAGGACACAAGAAACAAACTCGTGGCTAGACGAACGTCCGACTCCCTCGAGTGGCTTGACAAAACTTTCGCAAGAAACCACGACGATTTCGCTTTCTATATTTGACATCTATAAATAAATTCGGTTCGCATAGGAACTTTGCGATCCTTCGGTACGCGTTTGCGTTTATACGCGAATAGCGCGTCAGAGGTCCAACATTCGGCACCATCCCTCGATTTGTTGGAGAAAAGAATAACAGCCACGAGAAATTCGCGATTTTCACGTCCTAGAGGTGGCGCAGCGATATTTCAATATGGCTGGTCGAGGTATAGCCTCAAACGTAAACAATTGCTTCGTTCTTGATTTCCTGCGAGTTGGCATTGGATTTACCTCCGTGGTGGATTGTAAAAATACTAATGAAGTGAATAATTTATTACCCGGTCTTTTTTTTTAGCTCTGTCAGCTCTGGATTAAGATTTTTTTAAGGTTACGACAGTCACTCGCAGGTTTCGAGTGGTTCTATTTTTCGGTGCGTACTTTTTACAAGGGACGTCTGAAATTATCTCTATACGTTGTATACAACGGAAATAACTTTTAATATTGCTCAATTTATTATTTATAAAGATACAGAGTTGGAAAGAAAAAATCTTGTGGAGTGCCTACAAACTTTGCTTTGATGGACTGAAGCACGGGCTTACATTCTTACATACAGGTCTTGAAACTCCTCCAAATTTCCGGTGGTGGGGCAAGTCGGTTAAATAAATTTTGCTGTTTCGCGAAGCTGCCGCTACTTGGCGCCGTTGTAAAGTAGTGTCGCGGGCGCGGGTAACTAACAGAACCTTTAATTCCTGTGATTACCTCGTGCTTGAGCGATTAAGGAGATACGATCACTTCCACGGGATCAAAAAAGAGTCTAAATTTATTTCACTCACAGCTGCTCTGATTGATGTTTACTTATGTAGATTTATTCGTATTATCGATTAAAGTGTGCCAACGTTGTGGTAAGTGATGAATTTATTGCACGTGGACAAATAAAATTCAACAACAAGTAAAACAAATTCAAATTAATTTCAAAACAAAGCTGGGTTACGCTCATACGTTTGGCGAACACTCGCGACGTTGCTAAGTCTGTGGGTGCTATTTCGTCGTTCTGACCATTTTCAACCGGAAATTGGAACTTTCTTGCAATGCAGTGCTTTAACGACACGGTGAAGATTGATTTTCTTATTTTTTACAATATCTATTATATCTAATCTATCGAATTCCAGTTTTCCAACGGGTCTAGTTGGATACGTCAGCAGAAAAGCCACCATCACCGCACTTCCGGTTGACCGTCTCCATAAGACGACGTGCTTCGGTAACTCAAAGTGCTCGACTTTGCAGTTTTATCGCGAACAAAATTAAACGGTCAAAATAGCTCATATTTCGACAATAGGCGCAAAAAGTATTCGTCAAAATCATATAACAATTTCAAATCTCCGAAAGTTGGATTCGTAGTAATGATCATACCTCCTTAACTGCGTACTATTAATTTCATTTTCGTTACTTTTTCTATTTGTGATCGCGAATGTGTTAAACAATTTTGGAAACCGGGAGCATTGAGAAGGGGATGTCACACCAAGAGTGAAAATGAAAAAATAATTCGTCGTCAAAAAGAAACTATCTAAATTAACGAATGAATAAAAAATTCGGTGCGGTCACACTAAAAAATATTGTTTTATTTTCTCTTCGTAATTATCCCTGATTTCCCAACTTGTAAATAAAAAATATCACGTCACGAAAGGGTTATTGTTAATATTTACCTTGGCGCAATGGAACTCGAATACCCGAAGAAGAAAAGTAAGTATAAATCATTTATAGTCGTCGTTTTGAAAATACAACGTTATTGAACGTTATATGATATTGAAAAAGTAGTGACAATCAAGATTTACAATACGTAAGTTGTGGGTCAGAAAAAAAAATGAAATACTTCTCGGGTTTGAAGCCAAAAAGTCGACGCTACAAGTCGGACAACATACTGATGCGGCCATCTAGGCACTTTGGTGGAGACGTTTCAAAACTGATACATGTTCATGGCACTCGCTTCGGGATTGAGAGTTATTACGCTTCTGGTGTCCGTTATTGGTGGTCGTGTACATTTGACGATGGACTAACAATATACCGTGTGTGCCTTGATATTGGTTTAAAGTCATAAATTGTATCAGTTCGTATACGGCGCTTAGGTTATTGGTAAGCGATGGACAATCTGTTTCCATCTCTCTTATACAGCACTACCCTACTGGTGGCGCCCTACGGCGGCTGCGAGAAAGACAAAAGTTATTCAGCCATACCAGGAGGTTCAGCGAGGCCTTTCGACTCGTCCCCAAAACGACGCCGAGAAGGATGGCGCTGGCGTGCTCCGGCACCTATATGTATATAGATATACACTAAACATGGGTGCGATTTAAGACAAATCACGACGATGTACCTAACCCCCATTCGTGTTAAGGGATAACACCACTCTAGAATTGTGGGAAGATCTTTTTTTTTGCCTGAAAATACTTTGGTGTCATAAAAACAATATGCAATTGGTCCTGTAGCGATTTTTTTTAATTTAAAGGTTCAATTATCGATTTTGTCGCAACGCCGCGGAGCGCGTGCTAAGTTGCTCGTACAACTTTAAACGCGTTTTTCTCGAAACCACTTTTTTCAATCTGGGAAGACAGATTACTCGAACACCTTTGTATGCATCGATTAGAAATTTTGATAGTAGCTTCACAATTACATTATCTAAAGGAGTACGTCGACTTTTCTTGATTAAACGTAAACTTTTTTTTATAAACAATTTTTTGTTTTTTTTTTGGCAAAAATTGATTTATATCTTTCAAATCGCGCTATTTTTTTTTCAAAATTTGAAAGCAAATTTCTAGGTAGTGCAGGATGGAGTCGTTGATTTTACATCGTGGAATCCGCGCGAGCAAATGGAAAAGAGTGTACCCTGGGAACAAGCCAATCACGTAATGACCGGATATTGGATCGGCCGCGCCGCGCGAGAGAATCGCGTATTGACGGTAATTACAAGAGCAAACATCGCCCGGTAATCAGAGATTATTATACACTAGCTGTAAGCACTGTATATCCTCGATATATACATATATATAGCTATTCTGTTCTCTCGCGATCGATTCAGGATGTTTTTTTTTCAATCAAGCCCCTTCACTCGTTTTTCCTTGTGACGATGTTCGTACGAAACGGTATAGGGTAAACCGACCAGTGCGTGGACGGGAATCAGTAAATGGACGAAAGCTGATTTATATTTAGAATACGTAAAAAATATGCATTATCGATAAAAACTCGAATCACTATAAGTATGGAAAAAAATCACGGGAGAAGTTAAAACCGATTTCTTAGTTCGATATCGAACATTGAGGCTACACGGAATTTGTCTAGTTTTGTGATACTTGCATCCGCCCAACTTACAAGGAACATCATTTACGGATGTTGAGTCCCTATGAAAGAGGTTAATGTTAATTGTTCAATAAATAGCTTCTTAATCGTCATGAAATTTTTACACGACCTCCTGAATACTTCATGTAAAAACATACCAAATTTTCAGAATTCTATCATCATTAATTCAACCTCCTTAGGGGTTGAAATAAAAAATGATAAGAAAATTCTGAAAATTTGGTATGTTTTTGTATGAAGTATTTAAGAGGTCGTGTTAAAATTTCACGACGATTAGGAAGCTCGTTATTAAAAAATTAACATTTTGTTAAGAACAATTTTTAAAAGAAATAAAAAAAAATTTATCAATAAACTTCGTTTTGTTTCAGTTGCTTTCAGTATATTGTAGATATTATAAAATTGAGAGGTCAAAAAAAAAACTTATTGCAAAGTTACATCAGTTTCCATAAAACAACATTTAATTTGTGAATGTTAATTGTTCAATAACGAGCTTCCTAATTGTCGTGAAATTTTTACACGAGCTCTGAAATACTTCATACAAAAACGTACCGAATTTTCAGGTTTTTATTATCATTTGCGATTTGGGACTCAACATCCTTAGGCGTCCGCCTGTGATTTTGTTGAAACTAATATACGTGACAATGCGTGGACAACTATTAGACGCGTTTTTATTATCTGCGGAAAATCGTTTTTAAGGGAGGAAATGACTCCTCAAAGAGAAGCAAGCCATCCCTGAATGTCATTTTTTTTCTTCAATTATTCTATAGTAGATTTTTCTTCAGTGGATTTTTCTATAGTGGTTTTTTCTTTAGTGGAGCTTTCCATTAGAAGAATTTTGGTTTTTGTTTCATTCAGATGGGTGAACTGCTTGTGGGTGAAGTTGCAAAACCACCCCTCGACACGCCTTTCTTCGACGGGTGGTTTGCCCCCTCGAAACCGTTATTTCGCAGATTAAAAAATACGATTCCAATAGTTTTCAATGCTTCATCGCATATATGATTTTTAATGTATGACGTTGAAGTTTACATCATTGGAATGCGGTGATTTTTGGTATTATTTCATTTTTTAAATTATCATTCGCAACTTTGAATCCATGACGTTGAAGTTTACATCGTTGGAATGCAACGATTTTTGTTATTATTTCTTTTTTTAAATTATTATTCGAATATTTTTCTTTGCAACCTAAGCTCGTGAGTTTTTATTAAAAACGCGCTCCTTATCCCCACTCTCAAAATCGCCACTTCTGAATCGCTTGAACCAATCTTCACATGTTGTTTTTGTGATGGTATATGTTGGCCGTAGGCCTTCTCAAGTAACCGACGTGCTTCAGCTGCTGTTTTTTTTAGGTTGAAGCAGAAAAGCAATGCTTCCCGCAAATGATGTTTATTTATGGTGTTGAAGTTTGCATCGTTGGAACGCAACCAGGGGGCTGACACTGGGATAAATTCTCGTAACAGTAACGTGTCCCCGTATTGTCGCCACGTAACTAACCCACCATGCGGCGCTAGTAGTCACCCGCATGACCCCCACTCCGCAAAGCACCTCGCCGTATTATTTCGTCATTTTTTCTCGATCTGTCATTGTTCTCGAATAAAAAAAATCGTAGTGTGGTAAAATCGTAATTATTTTATCACATTAGAAGAGCGATTTGTGGCTCATCGCAATTCAACACGTGTTTTCGAGTCTATATTGGACGACGTGTATAACTATGAAAAGCTCTCTTTTCCGTGTATAGAACACGCCGATAGTGTTCTTTTACACATAATACAATATTACGTATTGATGCGGATGCAGCAATATTCTGCACGTCTCAACGCAGAACAAAAAAAAGCAATCTCGACAAGAAAAAAATCGCAAAACATTGTACAACGTGACTAATCCATTATATAAAAAATATTAACGTTATCTGTTTATTTCGTTCAATAAATATTTTTAAATACATAATATTGCAACAAGTGTAAATATTGCATCCCTTCCTATATACACGTATACTTTTAAATTCTATTCTAAACAATGAATTTTCCAGACGCGTCGAATGCAAATTATGCAGACGCTGCGCGACTGGAGTGGGGGTCATGCTGGTGACTACTAGCGCCGCATGGTGGGTTAGTTTACGTGGCGACAATAACGAGACACGGTAGACCCAGCAGTGCCAGGGGGCTGAACGCAACGAAAGTTGCTTCTTACATTTTGTTTTCTATTTTTTTATCATTATAGGTGATCTTTTTTGATAGATTTATAATGTAGATCGCTAAATAAATATTTTTACAAATGGTTGAAGGACTTTCGTAGGCGAATTCTGCCGAAAGAAATTAAATTCGTTGCAGTCCAACGATGCAAACTGCAGCATGATGTTTATTTGGCACAAACTATGACATTTTCGAGGTTAGAAGAAAGGTCGTTGTGTTGCGATATTTGTTTATATTACGACTGGGTATTCTTAAAGAAGCACCTTTTATCATGGGGAGATACCTAATTGTCATAATCCAAGGGGAGACGAAATTTTCATAATGGACTTAGTGACTTGAGAATTTTTCACTCAGTACATGATGATAATTTATGGGGTTGAAATTTGCGTTGTTGGCTTCCAATTTCCTATTTTCGTTATTATCCATAATCATACTTCGCAAAATTTGTTGTAGATTGCTGAATAAGAATTAAAAAAAAATGTTTACGTGATTTTCGTACCTTAAATCAGCCAAAAGAAATTTGGGGAATTAAAAAAAAAAACTTTCGTTGCATTCCAACGATGCAAACTTCAACGTCATGACAATTTCGTCATCGGTGTCATAATCTACTGGGTGATTCGACAGTTTTTCATAACCATGGTTGTTGCGCATTGTTGACTCAGAAATTTCCTGACCCGTCAGCTTTTCCACACAGGTTTTGCAAATGATCCAGGGAGATTGAGGTCAAATGAAAAACATAATGTTTTTTAGAATCAAATTTATGGAAATGTTAAATATAAAGGTAACATTTCAAAAACTGAAATTCGAAGAATAATTTAAACACAAGATTTAAAAAAAAAAAAATTTAATCTTGACAGTTATAATAAACTCATGTTCAAATTTGTTTTCCAAAATCGTTTGAAGGCAACGAAAATTCGTTCTTTCAAATTGCTCAAATATTTTCGGCCAATTTCGGCTGTGAGAATAGGTCGAATTTTTTTTACGTATTCTTATCAGAGTTCGCTGTACCTCAATTTGTAAAAAAAAAAGGTTTAGAATGATTATAAAAACAAAGAAATTAAAAAACGAACAAATAAATAATTACATTCCAACAATGCAAACTTCAACGTCATAAATAACAAAGCTTCGCAATGTTTACGAGTACAATAAATACTCGACACATCGTTGCGAAGAAATTTTCGAGATTCCGAAGCTACGCGTCAACGCGCGTGCGCAATACTCGTGGAATCTTCATTTTGTCTTCCTCGTTTCGAACAGACGATTCACCGACGCATAGCAAATCATTAATCTCCATCCATCTTCATCTCAATGGGCATCCTCGCCCGGTTTTAAAAAGATTTTTTCAATCTTCGACAGAGTTCCAAAATGTTTTCAACGTTTCGAAAAGTGAAAAAGGCCATTTTACCATAAGGATGTTGCGTCCAAAATTGAAAATAGTAAGAAAATTTTAAAAATTCGACGAGTCATTGTGTAAAACATTTGAAAGGTTGTGTAAAAATTTCACGACGATTGGGAAGCTGGCTACCGAGAAATTCGAATTCACAAATTTTTTTGTCAATTGCAATTTTATTAGCCCGTTAAAATAGCTAAAGCCTATTAAAATGGGCTTGAGTTACCTCAGCGGAATTAACACGATAGGCAGAATATAATTATACATATTATTGATACGTGATAAATGATAAAACTGCATAAATTATTGTTTGCATATTTTGTGGCGGCATCTCTTCAAATTAATTTCAAAACAAAGTTGGGTTATGTTCGCCAAACGCATCAGCTGTCACTCGCGACGTTGCTAAGTCTGTGGGTGCTATTTCGTCCTTCTGACCATTTTCAACCGGAAATTGAAACTTTCTCGTACCATAGTGCTTTAACTACACGGCGAAGTTTAATTTTATTATTTTTCACAATATCTATTATATCTAATCTATCGAATTTCAGTTTTCCAACGGGTTTAGTTGGATACGTCAGCAGAAAAACCACGATCACCGCACTTCCGGTTGACCGTCTCCATAAGCGACGTGCTTCACTAACTCAAAGTGCTCGACTTTGCAGTTTTATTGCGAAAAAAAACTAAACGATAAAAATAGATTAAATGTTGGCACTAGGCGCAAAAAGTATTCATCAAAATCATATAAAAATGTCATATCCGAAAGTTGGAGTCGTAGTAATGATCGTACCTCCTTAAAGAACGAAAAACTCGGCCACGCGCGTCAAGGATGTTCGTGGCGAATATTTGCGATTTTTCTTTTTTCACGATCGTGCCGCTTGGCCGTTATGCGGTCAAAACGAAACCTCCGGCAATTTGAAAGCTTTGGATAAGACGCCGGGAAGTTTGATAAGGCAAATGCGACGCGGTCTCTATCGAAAGAGAGAACGCGATTAAGCGGAAAATTTTCCGCCGTCTCTATCTTCGTCGCGAGCTCGTGACTTTGTGCTGGACTTCGATGGCGCGGACCCCCCCCCCACTCGTCGTACCTTCGCGCTGGTCGTACGATTGACACAAATACTTAGCCCTGATGCAATCATTTCGAAAAAAAATTTGGTTTGGGGCTCGAAGTAATTTCGGTCACCGAAAATCTTAACGGCCTACATCTACCTAGGTGAAATATTTTTATTCGATAGTGTCACCTTTTAGCCATAATCCCTGAAAATGTCATTGAAATATTCATAACATCGAGCGTGCTACAGCTTCCAACAGCGGGCGAGCGGTGGCAGCACCATACTTCAAACTTCAAGGGATCACCGCAGTGTAAAATTTTCAAAGACGATTTTTCTATTTTGCCATATCCGATAGTGCAGATGGCCATGAAGTTTGCATCGTTGTAACGCAAGAAAAGTCTTCTTTTCTTGTTTATTTCCTCATTTTTATTCTTTACGAAATCTTTTTTTGCAGATTAATATTCAAGGTCTCAAAATAAGCAATAAAAAAATTATCGACGATTTTTTGTAACAAAGATTTGCCAAAAGAAATTCAATTGTAATGCGAAAAAAGTCTTTTTTTGTTTATTTCCTCATTTTCATTATTTACGAAATCTTTTTTGCAGATTAATATTCAAGGTCTCGAAATAAGCAATTAAAAAATTATTGATGGTTTCTTGTAACAAAGATTTGCCAAAAGAAATTCAAGCAATGCCAGAATAACAATTTTCGTTGCGCTCCAACGATGCAAACTTCAGTCTCATATAAAATACACGGTTATAAACATGCTGTTTACATACATAAACGTAAGTAGACCATTTATGTGAAAATTCCGCACTCGAAACTTCAAACGCGTTTTTCTCTAAATGCCGTTTTTAAAAAAGGTACACATTCTCAAAGGGAAATTTTCAAGCTATCCGGCTTCAATTTTGACACAACATTCTCCACGTCATTCGTTATGTTGTTTCTGCATTAAATATACTCGGCCATTGGGGCAAAAAAACAACTTTTATATCACTTATATTGCGTGCGATGGGGAGAACCTCGCAAACACCTTGCAAACTCACCCTTTTTCGCGTTACGCGATAGTTTGTGGGAACGAGGTAGAAAAGAAAATCAATTGAAGCGTTTCTCCTGCCTGCGAGACGTCCGGCATTCCCGACGCTCTCTCCTCTCGTCCTATCAGAGCCGGGGCTCGGTCAGTTAGCACCGTAGGAACGACCGTCTTGGCGTGCATGTACAGTTGTACACGCCGAGGGATCCTTGAGCGCGATCCGCTGGTCCGCACAATTACCAACTACACACACATACACACACAGACGCACGCGCGGAGCGGATGAGATCTGTGATAACCGCGTTGGGCACAATGAGTCCACTTTATTCACGGGCTCGTCGCGTACGACGTTCCAAGCTGCCCGGACACGCGTAAGTTAAGAAATGGTAGAAAAGTCCGCCGCGAATGGTTCTACCTCGCTGCTCTCCATTCAATTCAATCGATACGTCATTCTTGAGAGGATCACTCATTTCGTCGCAATGGCGGGGGCGGGGGGGGATTTGGACGGCGAGTAACAAGCACCCACGGGAGCGCGGAGCGAAGAAAAAGCGAGGGGTAGTTACGATTGAGGGTCTGACGAACGAGCAACGTTATTTTATAGTACAGAGCTGTGGTGTGCACAAATTTAGCATACACGGAGGCTGCTGTCACTTTTCCATCGGTTGCTTTTGTTTTGGATAGGTTCGGGCTGAACGTCAAAGTAACGCTCATCCGGCTGATCGCCCTCGCGGAAGTCTGAGCGACGACTGGAGAGCGAAGCGGCACGCACAAACGCAAATTGTGCAGAGTTGAGTCTTTACGCGATACGGAATCTACTGCCACTGACTAGGGTAGTTGCCGTCAGTTGCCGTAGTAGCAACTGTTCGATAAAGTAACCTCCGAGTACACGCACGACTGTACGCTGTACCCTCAAGCTACTCGCTGACGTTCGCGCCCCTCCCCCACCCCCCGCTTCGCCCTAGTGACGCCAACAGCGCCACCAGGTCGAACGAACGAAGCGGGAACGCTCTCAAATGCATTATAAACGCGATGATCTTTACTTTCACCTAATAGGTGACTGGGGTCGTAGTGTTACCAGGCACAACTTCGAGGCCGAAGTTGATGGGCATCTTTTAACGGTATACGAATAATTCACGCTACGTACGGGCGGCTTTGTTTTCGAGGTTAGAGTGCGATACACGCGGTCGATAACGGACAGGCTTGGACAGGAAAATACCGCTGCATGCGATTTTCGAAGCAGATTATTCTTTCTCGAAATGCCTGCCGCAACGAATGCTCATTTTAAGATAGACCTAGCGCGGTCGTGGGAAACAAAATATCACGCGCCACATGCAGTAGAGCGTATACATAAATACATATATAGTATTACATATATGCATAAATATATAGTTTCGTAATAAAACTCTTCCTTCTGACTGTACTCTACAGTGTAAGGAATGCTAAACCAAGCTAGTAACCCGACTATAAATTTCGGCGGACGAACGATCGCGGGAACACTGTAACGAGCTGTCGCGGAGCTGACAGAAAAATCTGAGCATCACGGAAATTTTCCGAAAATGCATACTTTCGCCCTTTGAGGCCTTAAGCCACAGTAACGGGTATAAAATCACTCATAAAATTAATTACACATCTATTTAGTATGAATATCAAGCTGTGGGAAGTTTTTTTTTGATGTACAAAATGGCCGACTACTAATATTTTCTTTTGTTATCTTTTTTTTAGACGCTCCGTGGCGTGACATTTAGCATCCACAATTGTTTACCTAGAACAAAAAACAACAATCCTCGTCAATCTACATTAGAATACCTAGATAAGTACGTACGGAATTTAAAAAATATTATTTTATTCAAAAGTTGTAGGTATTTGAACTTAAGAAATGATCATGCAGTGAAAAATTTCGTTATAACTGCTCATAAAATAAAAACTTTTCGATTAATCAGAAATTCCGTACGTACTTCTCTGCGAAATGCAATTAGAAACGTAACTTTCAAATTCGAAGTAAATCGAGTGAAAATCGTTAAAGTTATTTGTCACGCCAATTGGAAAAAGCTGTTTCGCGAAGTTTCGTGTAGTCGGCCATTTTGTACATCGAAAAAAAAAATGTCTAACAGCTCGATATTCATACTAAATAGATGTGTAATTAATTTTATAAGTGAAACACTTTTTCATACGAAAAAAATTGTAAAATACGCACATGATTTTATACCCGTTACTGTGGCCTAAGGCCTTAAGGCCGCCTTCTGGTCTAGAGGTCCAAAATTTGGGGGTTTTTTGAGATGCGATAAAAAAAACAAAAAATATTTTTACTATTTATTTCTTTACCACATATTTATTGATCCTTTATCATTATATAAAAAAATTGAAAAAAAATCCATAATTCCGATGGTTACAGGCTGGTAAAGTGGGAGTGAAAAAAAACGGTCTCCTGGCTGACACGATTCCAACCCTCCTGGTCATCTGATTCTTAATTAGAGATTCTTAATTAGTAAGGATGTCATTATAGCCCCTACCTTAGGCAAAAAAAATCGCTAAATGGCGGCTGTTTAAAAGAAAAAGGTCATTTTCTGCATTTTTCTCACGATTTTTTATTTTTTAAAATTAGTTATTCACAAAATTTCGTAATAAATCTGGTAGGGGCGATAGAGGGGTGTATAGAGAAGGTTAATAAAAAATGTCACGTAAATCGGTTCATTACAACTTGAGATATCATGTCAATCGTATGGAAAAAAGTAGTTTCGAGAAAAACGCGTTTAAAGATTCGAGTAAAGTTTCAGGCAGACTAATGGCCGTATTTATAGTCTCTCCTTATCTCAAGGATAAAGGCCGCCTTGATTAAGGCTTCCTTGAATTTCAGAGGCGCCCTTGTTTCATAGTCGCACCTCGACTCTCCCTTCCAGAAGGAAGACATATTTAGGGATATGTGTTTGCTTATAGTGGTAAAACCGCTGATAGAAGCGCCACTCGGCTATATTTGAAACTAACTCGAACCGCTTGGCTCTCGATTGTATAGCCTCGAGTGTATAACCTCAAAGTTCAAAATTAGAAATTGAGTTGCGACGAGTACAATTATGGATGGAGGAAAGAATGTTCATTATACAGAGCGCGAAAGGCTGTTATTAGCTCAGCTTTTTTTTTAACTCCGTTCACTGTGTCACGTTTCGAAACTTTTTACGTGCTCCACATTTAACTGTTTTTGAGGTTAACCTGTAGACTGGTCTGTGATGCAGGTAAAAACTGCATAGACGCCAAGCGCAAGCGCAAGCGTTATGGACTCTGCACACTGCGCGCGATGAGCGATATCCAATGGGAGCTCAGGTATTCCGGAAACCTTTTGGGAGAGTGAAGCTCCCATTGGATATCGCTCATCGCTCGTCGCTCATCGCGCGCAGTGTGCAGAGGCCATGAGTCATATGAAATGAAACAGCCAATCACAGCGCCGAAGGTTTCCTTAAGGAAGCTCGAGACCTGCCTTGAAATAAGGAGGCCAATAAGGCTCCTTGTTCTGTCAAGGAAGGTCTATGAAACGTGAAATGAGGAACGAGGAATCCTTGTTCCTCAAGGAAGGACTATGAATACGGGTATTAGTCATATAATGGTACATATACTTACATTTCGTTATTCGGCGATTCCTGGTCCATACAATCTCCCTTCTTTTTCATAAAAATCAAAGTTTTCTGATGTTCTTTCTGCTAGACGAGCAGTTCGAGCTTCCTCGCTAGCATCAAAAGTTCGGAGTTCAGAGCGGTGAATCCGCTGTTCGTCGCGTCTGATAGCGAACGCATGACTTTCAGGACCAATAGTAATCCCCTCGACGTACATTATAAATATGTAGAATTTTGAAATTTCTTTCGGACGGTGCATTCTTGTAAGACTAAAAATTGAACATAGGCAACCAAAAACATCGATTTTTTCAAAATTCTAGATTAGAAGACGGCCTTAATGATATATTTTATGAAAAATAAACATCGACAGAATAAATCTATACCCCGTATGAATTTCCTTAAGGTTCATTGAAAAAACAAATTGATCAACTGTCATCTGACTCAACTGGACTGCTTCCAACCTCCTTAAAACCGATTTCTCCAGTAGCAATTTATCGGCTTCGCTTTATCTCAAAACACACCGTGAATCACGTATTAGACGGAACGGTACACGTGTATACCGAGGAGCAGAGAGAGGGACGGCTCATTCGAATTCGTAACAATTGATAAGGCGCGATAAGCGATTCCTTGTTTCGAGAGGGAGACGGTAGACTCGAGATTTTTCCTTCCTACTTACTGCTTGTATTGAGTTTATTTTATTCGAGATTTCTGTTCATTTGAAATTAAGATTCTCATCGTAGTTGTTTTTTTCTCTATATTTAAAATATCCGGTGATTAAAAATATTTCTATGAACTCCCAACTGATGACAAGAGCTTGAACTTTATTTTAGAGCAAATGTTTGTGAAGAGAATGCACGCCAAGCGGAGTTCTGAATGCAAACGAAAAAGAAATGAGAGGCGATTGAGTGAAGTCACTTATTTTTGGCTATACGATGCGAGAAAAATTGGTTAAAAAATATTTGTTATAAGTCCAAATCGACGTATTTGCACCCCCTGTAACCCAATTTACCATTCGATTCCGTGAGCCCTACATTTACATTTCAAATCGTCATATGGATATAGAAATACGTTGTTCGTATTTGGCCCGTGCAATTTTGGACTCGCGACCAAAACTCCGTGATATCTGTAATCGGTGGACAATTTCCCATCGGAGAGACCCTTGAAATGGTGGAAATGCTAACAAAAAATTTGGACCGTTTTGGCCATTTTTCTAAAATCGCCAAAATCCGATAATCTTAAGCAGCCGTAACGTCGGTCCTAATCTAGTTTCATACAGTCATGGGGGGGGGGCGAAGGTTTCTGGTGGTAGACTTATAGCCGTATTCATAGTCTCTCCTTATCTCAAGGATAAAGGACGCCTTGATGAAGGCTTCCTTGAATCTCAAAGGCGTCTTTGTTTCATAGTCGCAACTCGACTCTCCCTTCCAGAAGGAAGACATATTTAGGGATATGTGATTGCTTATGGTGGTAAAACCGCTGATAGAAGCGCCACTCGGCTATATTTGAAACTAACTCAAACTGCTTCGCTCTCGATTGTATAGCCTCGAGTGTATAACCTCAAAGTTCAAAATTAGAAATTGAGTTGCAACGAGTACAATTATGGATGAAGGAAAGAATGTTCATTATACAGAGCGCGAAAGGTTGTTATTAGCTCAGCTTTTTATTTTAACTTCGTTCACTGCGATACGTTTCGAAACTTTTTACGTGCTCCACTTTTAACTGTTTTTGAGGTTAACCTGTAGACTGGTCTGCGATACAGGTAAAAACTTCATAGACGCCAAGCGCAAGCGCAAGCGTTAGTCATATGAAACTCTTTTTCTGGGGGTGCCTAGAAGGGCCCACCGGTCAAAAAAGTGTTTTTTTTCGATAATCACGCAACACACATAAAATATGAAACTTTGATCACACGTTCGTGTTAACATTAATATCATTCTTTCGCAATACCTTAAAAAATCATCAACTACTTTTTCGTCATTCTTCAATCCAGTCATTAAATGTCGGGTGCAAGAAAGAACGGTAGGTGTGGTCGAACGCTTAATTTTTGCTTTTTTTCTGGCATTGTACTCGTAGTGAATTTCTGATCATTTTGCATTAGAAGAATTTGCATTTCTGTTTTACTAAGATCGCTCGTCTGCTGGCAGGTGAAACTGGAAAATCAGCCTTCCGCATGCTTCACTCTAAGGGCTGTTTGCACACCTTAAAATCGTTTTTCCGTTCATTAAAAAAATAAGCATCTAAAAAAATACCCAATCACTAATGTTTGGCCTAATAGAATAAAGATTCGACCTGTACTCTTCTATAGAAATGTGAACAAAATTTTCTATCTTTATGCAGAACAACAGAAGCGTTTGGGCGAGTCCACACTTTTTTTAACAGAAGAAACGTGTTTTACATCTCCTGAAAGGAGCGTTTTATCATTTGTCGAGCAAACGAGAGTGAGTAATGTGCTAAGATTTGATTACGAAAATAAGTGGAAAAACTACGAGAGATCGTGATTGTATGTAATTGCGATGTGGTGGCGCGTCAAGCGCGCAGTGGTCCCTCACGTCACGCTGCGACCTCTCCGAAGTTAGCCCCTCCACTTAAATTATTTTAACTTTTAATTACCATTCGTTTGACGGTTGTTGTATGTCTGTTATGTTTAGAAAAATGTTAGCGCATTGAAATCGTTCGGAAGTTTACGATGTTTTGGAAAATGGAAAACTACCAAACGATATCAGTGCGCCATCTTATGCTAGTAAGCATCTAAAAGGCCTGACAGCCATGTGTCGCACGCTCCGACCGCTTCGAAATTTCAAACCGCAATTTCGACCAAACGATACAATCAATTACGATGAAATCTACTGTGTGAATGCGGTATTGTTACGGAAAGAGCCTGTCGCTCACATTTTGCCAAATTTAAAAAAAAGATTCGCGGATTGTGGTTACCATAGTATTACATTCAGCCTTCACTTTTTAATTCAATTTTCACAGAACTAACGTGACAAACATGCATGAGATCCCAGCCTTCACTTTTTAATGTAATTTCCACGACATTACCATGCGAAACATGCAGCACCCTTGTCATCGACGAAAAGTCTATACGTTTCCAAATTTCGGCATGTGCGGCATATGACAGCTGAAACGTACCATAGCACTATGAGTGAAAGGGTTGCGCGCACGCGTCCCACGCGTAAACATAACCAACGATAAGTTACACTTACAAGCAAGCGTATATACTTGCAGTCCGAAGGAGAAACTGTGTGATAATTCCCAATATCGACTAAATAAGATCCGAACAAACCTCCAGATAAAACTTACCCACACAGACCACTTCACTAGGTCATAAAACTGACCCTTCACAGGGCCCACGAAAACATAACCTGTGAAGGTGTGGCTCAAGAAAATAAATAAAAAATACAATGTTTCGTTATCAGTTCGTATCATTTTTTTTATTACTAGGAAAAAAGTATGTATATATATTTAGCTTATAATAACAGCTTTTTTCGAATATATTTTTAGCTGGCTGACAATAGAAATATTGTTGATGCGTGGTGTCGATGTGTTGCAGGATTGAGAAACCGCTGCCGTAATTTAGTGATCGACTACCGAACGTCCTGAATAGAATGTCAAAGCTACCGGATGTTTTTCTATCGATCAACACTTACTACAACAAAATTGGACAAGAAATAGCGAGTAAGGTCCGCGGCCGCGGTCCGAATTGTGGTTACCGCGTTCATAGCGTGCTTGCAGTCGATCTGATTGGTCTAATTGAGGTCCGAATTGCTCTTACAGCGCCGTTCCACAGCGGGCGGTTAACAGAGTGAACCGAAGTTTGCGAGCAAAATCGATCGAAACCACGTTTAATGCACTAAACCTCGAATTTAGTCTGCTAAGCGTGGTTCTGATTGGCCCACTCGCCCGTAAACTTCCCTTAACTCGGTTAACCGAATTATCCCGAGTTCAGCCCGCTAAGCGTGGTTCTGATTGGTCCACTCGCCCTTAAACTTCGAGCGTTCGCGAAATGGAGGGCTGTGATTCGCGCGCAGTAGCTCCAGCGGCGGAGCGAACCCCAAAACACAAATTCAACTAGTCATTTCTCGTCCAATTTCGTTTTGATAAATCGTGATAAACAAAAAAAAACATGCGGTGGTGTCGCGTCAATTGTTAAATTAGGCCGATTGAAAATACGTCTTTCCTGACCGTACACAGAATGGAGAACTGTGATTTGTCACTGAAGGTCCAGCCCAGCCCCCTGACGCTGGTCTGCTATTCCTATACGATAGTTCTTGAAATCGCCACTACCTAGCGTTGGCTCCTATGTACAGCCTTCGGCTCTAAATACTCCGATCAGCTGAACGATACGATATTTTCATGAAATGTTCTAAGTTGATAATGCTAAGCTGAATAATTCAATTATGATTCAAGTCTATCATACCCGCGAATAATGGTTTTCATAAAGTTATCTACAATAGACTTTGATTCATGTAAAATATTCGAAACACCCGTGCAACATACATATATATGCATGCCTGTCACACGACTACTAGCGCCACAGTCGGGCAAGGACATTTTGCGAACAGCATTGATCTACCACTGTCAGGGGGCTGGTCCAGCCGCAGAGCGAAATTCTAAAGCTAAGGCTACACCTTATATATATATATATACTAACGGGATGATACACACTTTTGCGTCATCTCAAAGCATGCGTCTTTTAAAAAAACTGTGGGACGCTACCTTCCCGTACTCTTGTAATATTCCACCACCGTTCGAAGCAATCGCTAGCAAAATGCTTAGAGCAAAGAACAGCTGTTTTCGCAGCCACCGAATATTTTCTGTCCATTTCTTTCGTTTTCGTTTGTAGGAAATTTAATAAAATTGATCACAATCGCGGTGTAATCTTAACCTCCAAGCGATTCATTTTTAAAGCACTCACCTATGAAATGTTATTGCTTTTTGTGTTGTCAGCTTCTTACAACACTCGCACTTTCTCATTTGCAATTATTTTTATTTGCCACTATTTCCGTATATTTTTATCGCGTATTTATTGAATGTTTACGTGCTGGTGGTTGTAAATTTTTGACAGAGCTTGTACCCTCCACATGTCCCACACATTCGCATCTCATGCATAGATAGGTCTCATACTCATATAGAGAGCGGCACTGTAATCGTGGCAACAGCGCGATTTTCCTGCTGTCATAGCGTTGAGCTTTCTACGATCTCTCGCGAAATATTTTATATAAATAAAAAAAGCGTGAGAATGTCAACCCAAATGCGATACAAAGTCAGAAGTCGCATGGTCGAATCTCAGCGTCTATTAGGTGCAGCCGCTGACCCATGGCTCCATAGGCAACTCTTATCCAGTTAGGATATATGTCAGTGGGCCACACTATGCGGTTCTGCCGGATCGTTTTTAGGTATCTATAGTGGAATATAAGTCTTAAACTATGCATGCACTATAAATCCTTCAAAAATGCTCGGGTAAAAGCGCATAGTGTGGCCCGGCCTGAAACACACATTTACTCGTTAGTTCTCGGTCGATTTCTTTCCAATGTCTCGATCGATAGAAAAACACCCGATAGTGTTTAGTATTCTACTCAGGACGTTTGGTGGTACATCATTCAATTACGCCAACGTACAATACGTGCGTGCCGTGAACGGCAAGGTGTGATTGGTCGCCAGCAGCAGCAGTGGTAAAACGATTTATTAACGCAAATTCACTCGTTATTTTGGTCCGATTTCTTTCTAATGAGTATTGATTCTAATGAGTCTTGAATATAAGGTACAAGCATGGAGGTTATGTGTGAACCACAATATACAATAAATGGCCGCCTCGTCCCTGTTTGCAAACGTTCGCTTTTGACGAAATATCCAATAACATTTTGGTACAATTGCGGCCTAATTTCATTAATGGTGCGTCCAATAGCTTCCTTGAGTTCCGGAATGATCTGTGGATCATTGGCATACGCTTTTCCTTTCAGAAAACCCGAAAGAACGAAGTCCAATGGCGTCGAATGACACGACTTGGTGGCCAATTCGTATCGTCGCGGCACGAAATAACACGACCATGAAACTTCGTCTGCAATGACTGCATTGTTTCGGCCGCGGTGTGGCAATCTTGTTAAAATAATATTTCTTCCAAGTCCATGCCGTTTATGCCATTCATCGGGCATTGTGTTTCACATATAACCTCCATGTTTGTACCTTACCTTTAACTGAAAATATTCGCTGTTTATCAAATAAATGATACGCTTCATTAACGAATAAAAATGTCGAGTCATTTTGAGACACCCTTTATCCCCTTTATCATTTAGGTTTTGGCTCCAACTGTACGTTCTTGACGAATAACGAGCGAGAGCGAGAGTGGAGGAAACAAGGAGAGGTTGAAGATAGCTGTGCTCACTAGCGCCGCGAGTAGAGAAGATCGGCGAAACATCAGATATACTCGGGCCACCTGAGCTAGACCTGCATGAGACATGTGACGTACCGCAAAATAGGAACAATGCATTATCGTGTATTTTTTTATTAACCCGGATATGTAGAAATCGGTTGTTGAGAAAATGGACAAGATGCTCGCAAAGAACATCGATCTGTTCATTCTAACGACCGGTCGACACATAGCTAGAAACACGTGCGTTGTCTGTGAGTATACTAAAAAATGTTGAGGTTATGTTATCAATCAAGTCCAAAAGATTAATTCGTCCGTACGAGCTACATGAATTTTCAACATGAACCAAACCCTTCGTCTTACGAATTGAAATCGAAACTATTCGGAAAGTGTGAAATAACATTTCTAAAATGAAATCGTAAGTTTAATCGGTATATGTTTATTTATTACGGTATTTAAACGCGTGACGTTGAGGTTTAAAATGGGAGAAAACATTGAACAATCTTGTTGTTACGAGAGTAGACAAGGATATTATTCGATGATGCTATTTACCATACTAGTTTGTGCTTAGTCCATAAAGTTTTTTCTTCTACATTACTTTAATGAATATTTTTACAGGAAGCCAAACATGAAAGTGTACCACACATTCGTCGTTAAAGTACCCCTTATTATTTTGTGACCTGTTCCTGTTCGAGCACTTTTCTTGAGTAATACAAGCTTTGTGCGGGCATCTGCAGCATGGATTATGAATATATGCCCTTCCATAGGGAGAGGGACAGTTACAATAGATGTTGCGGCGGCAAATTTTGGTGTATCAAAGTACGTACGGTTTCGTCCCTTTTATGTCCCGCACCCTTACATTCTTAAGTGGTTTGTCATACTATTGAATTTTTCAGGATATTTGTGGAATAATCTGTGCAGCACTGACTTGGGGCCTAATAATATACGCCGAATTCGTCGTAATGGCGGTTATTCTCTTGCCGAGCATAAATACCTTTTATGCAGCGTTAAACATGGCTATATTCCAGTCTCTGGCATTTCTCGCATTCGCGTCTCATCTTAGGACTATGTTCACAGATCCGGTATGATTCATTTGCATATTATTTCCATCATCGAACTGTTGCTTTGCATTATTACGAAACAAACCATTCCGACTGTATTTCCTGTGCCTTCTTTACGATTAATATTTTCACAAATCCATCGAAATTTCTATAAATCAATTTCCATTGATATTCCATCCCAAATTCATTCCGTGCGATGATTATCACCTTGCTAGCGTACAGTTTGCACATTACGCGAGTTTGCCCTCGTTGAGCTTGAGGCGTCATTTTCAAAAACTCACTATGCATCCCATACAATGTTCCCTACGATAATCTATGGCTACTAGCACAAGAATCCAGAAACCCACTCGGATAGTCTGAGACACAAAGACCGAACATATTTCTTGACATTGCGCTAATAATGATGTTTGTGTACGGTCTTTGATAGCTTTTGAAAACCTACCGACAATGTCGTTACGCGTTCGCCACACTGCTTTCTCTATTGCGCTTGTAGCTGTTGCGCTTAGGCTGTGGTGCAGCAGTAGGTAGTCACGACATTGAAGTTTGCAGCGTTGGACCGCAACGTATTAAATTCCTTTTGACAGATTACGCTTACAAAAGTCCTTCAACCACTGTTTAAAATATTTCTTAGCGATTTAGATTATAAATCTATAAGAATCGCCTATAATGATTGGAAAAAAGGGAAAATCAAATGTTACACCGAACTTCCGTTGCGTTCCAACGATGCAAGCTTCAACGCCATCGGGTAGTGCGCCTACGGTTTATACCGACAACGGGCCATTTAAAAATATCAGATAAGGTCCAATTTTCCCCACAAACGTGTGAAAAGTTTCACGCGTTTGTGAAACGCGTCACAAACGCCACTATCTCACTCACATACGTTTGCGACTTCAACTTTTCAGTGGTGACCGTACTAGCTAAAAGATATTAGCTGAACGGATTTGCTCACTCAACAATGAAACAAAACATTCACTATCATTTAGTATGGAAAACTTTGAAAACGTTTAAAAAGTACGCAAAGTAAAAAAAATCCCTCAAAGAACTTGTTGTTTAGTTTATATTATAAAAAGTGATGGCTTACCTTAGAAATAGTTATCATTTGTTTTAATTTAAACTGCGGTTTCATTATGCTTTTTCCATTAAACAACAACATAAAATTAAGTTCCAAAGATTAAGTTCAAAAGATTACGGCATGACAAGATCTTGCACGGCATTTCAAGGCTACTCGTTGTTCAACGAAAATAAAACATTTTTAATAAAAATATTTATAAGGTATGGGCATTTTGTGTACATTTCTTGAACACTTTCACAATACATACAATGTACTTCGCTATTGCACAAATCATTTTACTTTTTTCTTGGTACAACGGATTCATGGAAAAAGCATAATAAAAGTACTGTTTGGATTGATCGTTACTTGGCGTACTTTTTAAACTCGTTAAAACCTTCCTTGGCACACTTAAATATGGCCACGACTTTGACACACCGAGTCAATTTGGCCCGAATGGTACTTCATCCACCTGTCCTTAACAACCCTTCGGTCGGTTTTTATCGAAAGAAATCCGGGACACACTAAACATTTCTCAATATGTCTGCAAAATTGAAATTCCGAAAGTATAAAATTGAATCGGAGTACGAAATTGTGAAAAACTTTGTATTTTGGGAAAGTGTGCATTTTATTTCAAATTCGTCCGGATCAAAATAAGCCAGTGTGTCAAGGAAGGGTTGCACGTTTCAAAAGAGTTGTTTTTTTCAGAGGAAGGAAATCTTTTTTATCACCTTCAATCCAAAGATTAGTCAGTTTTAAATATATTTGAATATGCTCTTGAATATTCTGAATAAATTGGGAACTAAACGTGTACAGTTTCAGATTCATATTTACCAGGGAGAAGTGTTTGAAGATATTTAAACTCGTAGAAGCCTAGTGAATGGCGTCCGCAACGCAAGTGAACGCATAGTGTCATAAACAGTTTTTCAAATTTTTAATGTTTGGAAGTAAATTTTTATCGAACAAAGTTTTCAATTAGTTATCAGTTAACCAACACTTTTATTTGTTAACGAAGATAACATAACCGATATAAGATATAAATATTTATAACCCAGATATTTTTTTTTTTAACGATACGCCTCCCATCACATGGCGTGCTTGTCGAGTGTCCTTTTCAACGACTCCAGCACCTTCGACACGTTTTTTCTTTTTGGCTTCAGCCATTGATGTCAAAGCTCTTATTTCACTCTTCGCCACTTTTTTCTTCCGCCACTTTCCTTTGGAACGAATTCTGTTTGACATTTTTATTTTTTTCCGATAATGTAACCAACTAGCTTGATCCATATTGAGCTGACAGAAAAGTCTGAGCGTCACGGACATTTTCGGTGATGCTCAGATTTTTTTGTCAGCTCCGCGACAGCTCGTTACAGTGTTGCCACGATCGTTCATCGTGTCTTCCACGTCAGAAGGAAAAGTTTTATTACGAAACTATAGATTTATGTATATGCTCTACTGCATGTAGCGCGTGATATTTTTGTTTCCGACGACCGCACTAGGTCTACCTTAAGGAAGCTTTCCAGTGTGACAGCCCGAAAAATCGCTTTTTTTCGCGTTTTTTGTTTTAAAGAAAAAATAATCTAATCGGTCTGGTTTTTTTTTGTATATTAATTGGGTATTGAAGAATACAAAACAATTTTTTAAAGATCGATTTATTTATTAATTAATATCTATAAAAATGATGAAACAATTGTTGCAGAAAATGCACTTGGATGTGGTGTCCACGTTGGGGGTCACAATTTTGATCTGAAACAAAAAACACAAAAAGATTATTGATCGGTATATAATTGGCTTTCGTGCTATGGAGGCTTTTTTTTTTTTTTTTTTTGCAAGAATGGCGCCGGTTTGAACAAAAAGTATCGATTTTAGCATTTTTTTTGGCAGTTTTTTTTACAAAAAAATAGGAAGATGTCAAAAAAAAAAAGCTTCCATAGCACGATAAACAATGACGTTAAGAATATTGTGTAAAAAATTCAACTCGATAGCTTTAAAACTCTGCCCTCCAAGTTGGACACCGTTTTGAAAAATGCTGTTTCGAGAAAAACGCGTTCAAAGTTTCGCTGTAGCTGTAGCGCTCCGTTGCCTTCTTCCAAGAAATGCTGTACAGTAACCGAAATAATCTGAATTTCGGCATGAAAATTTCAGGGAATATTCGGAAGAGTGTATACTATTCGATAAAGCAAAAAAAAAAAAAAATCGATTTTTTGAAAATTTCACACTGGAAAGCTCCCTTAAACAGCCAAATGCAAATTTGTCATTCGATTTTCTCTCGTTCAGTAGCTCTATATTGAATAGCCATCCAATTATAAATCGCTGTTTTTGATAAATTACTTGTTTTGATTCACGAAAAAACCTTTTTTGAGAGGTCGTTGACTCCGGGTTGTTCTTCCGTTGTTTTTATATCCATAAAGCGTGTTTTTATTTATGACCAATCGGTTGTTGATCGTCTCTGAATAAGTAGTCGCATTTTTTTTTAAGAAAAAATTGACAAATTTGCTTAGATTTTTTGGAAAATAATCTGATTTTAGAATTCGAGTTAACTTTTTTTCTTCTAATTACGCCATTGACTAGTCACAAATCAGAAACAAATAGTTAACTTTACGAAAAATGTTCTTGATTTTTTGTATTAAAATCAATTTCAACAATCACCCTCGAACGATCAACAAACGATTCATTATAATGAAAGTCGTGAATGTAAATGTTGATGCGCCATCTCTGGGGGATTGAAATTTATAAATATCAAAATATCGGAAGAAAAACCTGAAGTAGCAGCCTAATCAATACGTTTCTTCACGATATCGAAACATTGGACTAACTTCGGTAAGTTATAACTGGAGGGCCAATTAATACAAAGCCCTGCATAAGACGAAATTGATTGGGAAATCTTTTCCTGGCGTTACAAAGACTGGTACGCAGTTATAGAAATCACCGAACGTAAACCCATTTCAACCAACTTTAGGTATACCCTAACGTGTAGTCATCCTCAACCGATCAACAACTATTTCTTTCGGTCTGAAGAAACTGAGGACTTCCAAAGTTTCAATTTTATCATTCGTAAATCTATGACGATTTGGTGTCGACTGACACCCTTCGAAATCAAACACGTACAGTAAGAAACTCGTCGGTTTAACTTGACACCCAACACTTGTTTTAACCATAAAAATCAGTCTACTTTTTCACGTTTTAATTAAACTTCCAATCGTACTCATTTTCATGCCTCCATAGGAAAAATGATGTATTTAACCATCGAATTTCTCTGTCGAAGTGATACAAATGTTGCCTGAATATTTATGGCGTTGAAGTTTGCATCGTGGAACGAAACGAAAGTTCTTTTTTACATTTTAGTTTCCATATTATTATTATTATTGTATATGTTATTACAGATTTATACTGCAGATCGCTGAATGTCTTAAAAATAGTTGAAGGATGTTGCAGGCAAAATCTGCCAAAAGAAATTGAAGCAGTTCAACAATATCAATCTTCGTCGCATTCCAACGATGCAAACTTCAACCTCATGTATATTTTCTTTATTAGGCTACCTGTTATTGCGATATTTCATCCTGTATAGTGTGCACGCGTGTATGTGTACGTGTCTGTGATATAGAGGTAGTCTAGAATATACCTGGTTTGAAAAAAATAACATATGAAGCGAATAAAATAAAATAAACGTATAACGCTGCATTTATCTGTCATGTTCGTTATCCAACAATCTTGTTCTTCGATCGCGATTAATTTTATTCTCCACAGACGTCACCATTTGTATATGCTTTTAATCACATAGTAGCTTTTGCGTATATCCGCTTAATTTTCTTTTTACGGCTACGTAATCCATACCGTGAAGTCTCGCTTTCCAAACTCCTTTCGCTCTTTTGCTTGAGGATATATTTTATATTCGCCTTTTATGACATCGATGATTTTGGCCTGTTTTGTTATCCTGCTTTTGACAGCTGACTTAAACATCTTCAAATTTGTGATAGTCGCTTATAAACTTTTTCCTTGGAAGCTTACTTGGAAGCATTAGGATTGATCTTTTAGAGTAACGCATTTACTTTCACGAAAAATAACAGCGAGAACTTATTCAACATCCCGATACATGATATATTGCAGTTTCTTGATTGGATTATGCTTACAAAATTCACTAATGGTAAGAGTGTTATCTGCTGATTTTTAGACATAAACGAAAGTATTTAAAACGTGTATTACCACTTATTGATCATTTACAGGCAGAGTCCGCTTCAAGCTCTTAAATGTTTGTTTGTATTTTCTCTATTAAGGTTTCAGTGGATAGTTTATATTTTGTTTATGGTAATCTATTCACTAGGAGATGTAAGGGTAGAAAGTTTTAGACTATCGAACGATCTTGCTTCGGCAAGGATTTTCGGAAGAAGAAACATGTAACTCGATGGTTGATCAGCCTCAAAAGGAAATTGACACAGGCCGGGGGAATTTTCGCAAACACGATAATATTCGTAAACGCACCTATGTTCAAGATAATTAAAATTCAAAATCTAAAGTTAATTTTTTTGTGATTTGCATTAAAATAGTGGTAATTATGCAGTATAAGGACTTTTTCGTGAACTTGTTTATTCCATTATAATGAGTGATATTCTGTCGGGGGAGGCTGACATTTTCCATTAATTTCATAAGTTATCGGGTTTTGAAGTTTGCGGAAACACGTGATAAAATAGAGAATTTTCAAATATTTCGACGCCTATATTGGGGAGTACGAATTATTATACAATTGTACTACGTTGGTAATTCTTGTGGCCCTAATATGGGCCGATGCAAATCTTGAAAAAGATCGATATCGAAAAGTGTCGAAGTTTTCTATTCATCCTTCATGGCTCCGATGATTTCGAAAATCATGTGAAATCGATCACGATGGTCTGGATATTGACGCTTGAAGAAAAATTCACGAAATCAAAACATTTCACGATCACGGAATCAAAACATATCTCATCGTTCCGAAATATATACATTGTTACCTTTATAATACACTATCTATAAGGAAACGCGTAGCTGTTTAGCGACAACAAACAAGTGACGTCGAAACATGACCTGTTTCCGGAAACAGGACAGTTGTGGTCACCGAAATCGAAACATATATATTGTTACCTTCATAATGTAATATGTATAAGGAAACTACGTAGCTGTTCAGCGAGGCGTCGAAATATTACCTGTTTCTGGAAACTTCAATGACCCATCACATATGAAATCAATGGGAAATGTCAGCCTACCCGACGGAATATCACTTACTATAATGGAATAAACATCATGGCGGAAAAAAACTTCCCCGTCGTTTTTTCGGAAAAGTCCTCACACTGCATAACGACCAAAATAATTTATCTTTAAATAAACATTACGAAAACGATTAATTTTTGGTTATTCGTGATTTTTTAATTGTTTTTTTTTTGTTTACTGTTTTCTTTATAGGTATTTGTATATTATTTTTCAGTGTTTACTTTTTGTTTGTTTGCTTCATTATCATAAATGTGATTAACCCTACGAGCGTAATGCTCCGTAACCTAAAACCTATTCCAGACTTTAAGCTATGGTTCTGTGAAAATGTCGTTTCGGTCATTATCGAATTATACGCGGGCAAGTGTACAGAGCGATATTTTTTTAAACGATTTTTCTGCTTGCAATGATCTAGAAGAGGGTTTGTCAAAATTCATCATTTACAGGCAGAGTACACCTTAGGGTTTTATTATATGCAGTGATAGACATGGACTTTATATATATATATATATATATTAGGCGTTACAGCCGTTTGAATAGATATTTTCATACAATATTCACTTGAAATAATGATATCGCTGAAACGTTTGAATTTATGGACATGGCTCAATGAACTTTATTGTAGAGTATCATATTTCCTATGAGAACCTACTTGGAAAATGTCGCGATATCAAAATTCGCGGAATGGTAACACTAATAATGAGAAAAACATTTTTTTCAATGTTAATCAAATGGGAAACCTTCAATTTTGATTCGCGACCTCTAAATATCTTTTGACAACACCCCCCTTTCATGAAACTTCGTTTTTCGGTACCAACTAAAGGTTTTCGGGCACGATGGGTAATAAAAGTTGCCCTGAAACGAATCACCCTAATATATATACATATACCCGGTGTAGAAGTATAAAACCGGAATTTTTTTGTGAAAATTACACGTCTGTGTTTGAAAATGATAAAAAATATTTTATTCGCAATAATCTCCATCGCTATTTATACCTTTTTTCCACCTCTCCGGCAATTTATGAATGCCACGCAAAAAACAGTTCCTCTTTTGAAGCGAACCAGTTGTCGAGCCACTTTCGTACATTTTCATACGAATTGAAGCGTTGTTTAGCAAGAGCGTGTCCCATTGATGCGAATAGATGATCATCGGACGGAGCCAAGTTTGGAGAATAAGCGGCATGCGCTAGTATTTCCCAACTGAACGCCTCGATCGTTTCCCCGATCCGTTTTGCTGTGTGCGATGGAGCATTATCATGGAGCAAAATGACTTTGTGTTGCCTTTTTCCATACTCCAGTTTAGCAGCTCATAATAGATTACACCCTTCTGATCTCACCAAACACAGAACATTGTCTTCTTCCCAAAGCGATTTTATCTTGCAGTGGATGTCGATGGTTCGCCTGCATTCACCCATGATATCCGACGCTCAGGATTCTCAAAATATATCAATTTTTCATCGCCTGTCACGATTCGATGGAGAAATGACTTTCTTTTGTATCTTTCGAGCAGCATTTCACAAGTGGTTTTTCGATTTTCTTGATGCCTTTCATTCAGTTCATGCGGAACCCATTTTCCCACTTTCTGAATCTTTCCCATGGCTTTCAAACGAATGGAGGCGTCTATCTGCGTCACATTCAATTGATCCGCGAGTTCTTCTTGACTTTGAGTATCATCTTCATCCAATAAGGCTTGCAATTCGTTTCCTGCGAACTTTTTCGGTGGTTTCTCACGCTCTTCGTTTCTCACGTCAAAATCACCACTTTTGAATTTTTTCAACCACTCGAAACACTGTGTTTTACCAAGAGCATGTTCACCGTAAACTTCGACAAGCAGTCGATGCGATTCTGCAGCAGTTTTTTTTTCAAATGATAACAGAAAACTATCCGCAAATCATAGTTCGTAAGCACAAAACTCGACATGTTTAAGGTTATAGAAAAATATACCGGTGTAGGGAACTTGGGTTGTTGTGTGTTGAAAATCTGCGTCAGCTGTTAGAGGGAGATGATGGCGCTGCAGAAGCGGTCTTACGGTTCCTAAACTGATGGCTAGCACCATCTATAGGGAAATTCCGGTTTCATACTTCTACACTTGGTATATATATCTTCACACACATATATACATGTATAACGTGTTAACAGGGAGCCGTTCCAAAAGGCAACGCTACGAAGGAGATGATACAGCAAATGGGTTTCAGAGAAGGGCAAGTTATCTTCAAATGTTCGAGATGCTGTTCCATTAAACCTGACAGGGCTCATCATTGTTCCGTGTGTCAGAGGTGTGCATTTTGAACCATAGTTTAAATCTATGTAAAAAAAAAACAAAAAATACCGCTATGGATCGTTAACAAAAATCCTGCCATCCTTGATCATCGATATCTCGGCTCTTCAGCATTTTATTTTTTACGACCCGCCGTTTCCTACAGCAGCGGTTCTTAAACTGTGTTCCGCGGAATTCCGGAGTTCGCTAATTAGTTACTTTTTGTCATTGAAGCATTGGATTATTTTAGCTATGAAAAAAATAAACTCACACATTAATTGAGACTAAGTACCCAACTAACATGTAATAAAAATAACCCATTACTGTAAGCAGTGAGAATTCATTACCGAAACTATAGCGATCATTGCAAAATGGGTAATATAGGGCGCGCGACACAACTTGTTAGTCAGGTATCTTTCGGTAGATCCATCGAAGAAGATTTACTTCTCCGCAGAGCTTTCGAAAACAATGCAACTGGAGAGGAAATATTTAAAATAATAGATTGTTACATGAACAAACACAATATTAATGGGAAACAAATGTATAGACGTTTGCAGTGAGGGGGCTGCGGCTGTAGTAGGAAAAATAAAAGGCAGCGTATCGAAAATTTAAAATGTTGCGCCGGGGTGTAACAGCAGCCATTGCATTTTGCACTGTTGCGCTCTCGTAGTGAAGAAAATGCCACCTAATTTGAAATAAGTTCTCGATGAAGTCGTAGAAATCGTTAATTACTTGAAAAGTCGTCCTGTCCAGTCAAGATTATTTTTGAAAGTGTGGGAAGAAATGTGTAGTCAGCACGAGTCAGTCCTTCATTACACTGAAATCCGATGGCTTTCCAGAGACAAAGTTTTTATCGGGTTATACGAACTTCGCGACTGAAGGTTTTCGAAATGGGTCAAAACATGCCTGCGTTTGTAACCATTTTTGATGTTCTGCAGAAGCACAAAAAATGTTGGCACAGCTAACGAAGTCAGTACTGAGAGAGAGAGAGTATTTACGGCAAGAGTATGATTTCCACTTTTGTTTAACTTTTTGAAAGAAAACGAGTTAGAATTACCAAATGAAATTCAAAATATGATGGGACGTTAAGTAGGCCTGGTGTAGTCTTTATCAGATTACTTCCCGAATTATTCTGATAATGCCAACGAGTGAGTACAAAATCCATTTGTCGATAAAAGTAAACCTACCATACTCCAAACCTACCGTACTGGAATATGAACCATTGACAGATGTTTAGAGCTCATCCGCACTAAACCACAGGTTTGAGTCTGTGCCACTTGATGAATTTTGGGGTCAGTGTTAAAAGTGAATACCCTGAAATTGCCAACAAGGCAATTCACCTCCCTCCCTTTTTTAACGACGTATCGATGTGAAGCAGGCTTCCCAACTTATGCCTATACGAACTACAAATTTAGGTCTAGTATGGATGCTGCCTCCGGTATACGAATACAATTATCAGACATAAAACCAAACCTTAAAACAATAATTGATAAAACAGTGAAGCAGTTCCATTCGTCTCGTTGATCTTTGTTCGAAATATCTTTTCCGAAAAATGTTTTAACTCTTATCTTAAATTGCAGTATCTTTTATTTTGTATCATTTGGTACGGGGTTCCGTAAAATCGAAATAATTTATTGAGTGTTCCGTGGCCTCAAAAGTTTAAAAACCGCCGTCCCAGAAAACAACTTTGTGCTTAACAAAGTTGTCATCCAAGTAGAGCCATCCTATCCGGTCTTTTCACGTGGTGCCACTTTGATGCTCGTTGTTTTATATTTTTCGGTTCCTCTCGACCGGAACTGTCGAAAGAAATAAAGCGATGAGGAAGTGGCGAGCAAGTATCAAATTCGCACGCTTTTCTTTCAAACGTACGAATTTGCTAAAGCGCGCTACTGATATCCTTCGATGTTTTTCTCGGGCTTCAATGATTTTCTCCGTCTTCAACGATTTTCGAGTGGCTAAATCTATCTCGATGAATTAAATTTCACGAAAATTTGAACAGTCACTATTCCCTTCTAATAACTCCTCTGTAATTTTCACTCAACAACGCTCTATACGACATGCGATTTCGATAAGCTTGTTTCTGCGCGAGCGTGCTTCCCCGAGAAATGAAACAGCCAAACAAATTCAGGCGAATAAAAAAATAGTCATCTTTTAACTATGCAGGTGCATCCGGAAGATGGATCATCATTGTCCATGGGTAAACAATTGTGTCGGAGAGAATAATCAAAAATACTTTGTACTTTTTACCGTGAGTATTCTTCAATGAATATGAAGCAAAATTACTCAATTGCCAATTGAATCGGTAAATAAATTCTCGGACCTTTCACTGTTTGCAGTTCTACATCGCCGGAATATCTCTGCAATCGCTTTTTCTGTGCATACAACAGTTTACCACATGCGTGAGACAAGAGTGGCGAGAGTGTTCAACTTTTTCGCCTCCGGCTACCGTTGTACTTTTACTATTTTTAACATTCGAGGCTCTACTGTTCGCTATTTTCACGGTCGTCATGCTTGGAACGCAGTTGCAAGCAATCTGGAACGACGAAACGGTCGGTGGAGAAAACGAATGCTTTTTTACAGCGTACTTTTATCGGCCCAAATGAACTTTCCGGTGATACGAGGAAACTTTTTCTTAACAGGGAATCGAGCAACTTAAAAAGGAAGAAGCGAGATGGGTACGAAACAGTCGGTGGAAATCGATACAGGCTGTGTTCGGACGGTTTTCGATCGCGTGGTTCTCTCCTTTCACGTCACCGCAGACTGCTAAAACTAAGCTAGACTCGTATTTGTATTCGGTTTGAACCGAATGCAAATGAGATCTCATCGCGAGCCTGTGGTGTCCATAGTGCGAGATACAATTGAATGCTTCGCGTGTAACCATCGTTATCCAATGTGTCTAGGGTCACGGCGTGTTGTGTGTACGCTGTCTCGCTCTGGTATCTTCCCCTGCCTCTCACCTTCTCTTCCTCTCTCCCCTCCCTCCCACAAGCCAATACACACACGCACGGTCAGAACCCTTCAAGGGCGAGTCTGTGTAAACTCTTGTTTTGACACTTGACATATGATAACTTATTTTCACACTTGACATATGGTACCACTGATGACAAAATTCGCTAGATCTCAAAATTCCCGCTTATAATCTTACAAAGGACTATAAATTATTGACACGTGTTGATATATAGCAGAATAATGTATTCCCGTAACGGCAAAAACAACGTAAACTCCGATCTCTGCGTAACGTTCGATAAATACGAAATGAACGGCTTAGTTTGCTCATGCGACTGTTTTATAATGTTTACGAGGGAAATTGCGGAATGACGTTAGCATTTTTACGAAGTTTTTTATACGTTTCTATCAACTTTTCGTTAAGTATAAACGAAGCTTCGAATTCAATGACGAAACGGTCCGATCGAGCGATAATCGAATGACCCTAACGTCGAATATTATAAGAATAGGTTAAAATGTGAAAACGAATATTGTATATGATGAAAATGAAAGTGTCTCTATTGTATATTAAAATAAGGTGAAAGATGTACCGCATTACGTAAGAGTGCGAAAGAGATAGCTAAAAAACTGTTTCTCACTTCAGAGACGACTGACGTTTTGAAACAAGAAGTCTCGTTGGGCGCTCGAATAAAAGCTCTGCTAGGTCTGATGGGTCGAAAATGATCAACTATTGAGGAATCGGTTGCGAACAAATCACTAAATAAAAAGTTTTGTCGATTTCAGTATTTTGTTTTAATATATTGCCTTAAAAATCGATTTTTTTTTACAAAATCGCAAATACATGTTGAGTCGTTCGGTGGTCGAAGCACGCGCCAAAAACTCTAGTACTCCTTAACGGTGTGGATATTTCTTCGGCAAACGACGCTACTATAAAAAAGAAATCCATATTTGTTGAAAATAATTCGTATTAAGGCATTCCTTTCACGAACCGGAATATTTAATAATTAACTGAGTCACGTCTATAAGGAAGTAAAAATACATCCCAGAATACTGGTTGAATTTCAAGCCAAATTACCGAACTTTTAAGGGGCCAGTCCACTTTGAAACCGGAACCAAACGAAAGCAAGCAAGACTTGAAGAAATCGACGATGATGAGCAATCAGAAGGGATTTTGTACGGTGCAGGAATTGCCGATTGAATTTAGGTAAGAGTTTTTCATAGTATAAACTTCAAACGCGTTTTTCTCGAAACACCTTTTTCAAAATCTAGCTCCATCGTATCCCTAAAACTGATAGACCGATTCTCTTGAAATTTGAACCACACATTGTAAACATGATTCGCAACAAGTTGATCCTCGATGCTTTTAAAATGTTTATTTTAACTCTTTTTTTTTGCGAAAAACTGCGAAAGACGCGTTTTTTATACGTTTTTCGTTTATCATCTACCATTTTTTTATTTTTCGATCAAACTTTATATCCGAGGGTCATTTTGTAGCTGGTGTCATACTGAATCTAATGGACTTCGATTTTTTTGTTTCAGACAAGCCGTTGCCGAGTTGTGATGGAGCTACCTAGCCCACCCGCGTTGCGTTAAACTATAATTTTTGTACTTAAAAATGATTAAAGATAAAAAAAAATGTTTGATGTAGTCAAGACTTTATTTATCAAGCCCAACAACTTTGATATTTATCCTTTATAAAATCCTCAAAAAAAAATGGCGAAAATAGCCTTTTTCGTAGCTCCAAAGCGGACTGGCCCCTTAACGATAACTTGCGACTCTGAAAATGGTCTTATTTATACGGCGCTTTATGGAGATGACACGCTCGCCAAATTTTTATCTAATAATTTGTACATCAAATAACTGTAGATGCTTGATATAAACTGCCCACGTGTGTAAAAACATCCAAAGATTCCGTGACGACAATAAATTTAAAAAAACGGAGTGTCTCCCCGTTCGCTTCTCGGACGAATAAGCGTATGTTATTGGTCCGGATAGTGGCTTAGTTCCCGCCGTATTTCCAGTAGGCGTGCATATTATTGTGATTCGTGTAAGTATTCGGACGAATAGCATTTATTTAATTGTCCGGATAGATTGTGTTAAATTGTTAAACAAACTATCCGGAAGAATAATTTACACGTAGTCATCCGAAGAAAATCTTTATAATTTTGTTTGAGTTTGGGTTGGTTAGTTGTGTTTGGGTTTGTGATTGGGTAGGTTGGTTTGTTTGGGTTTGGGTTGGTTAGTTGTGTTTGGGTTTGTTATTGGGTTGGTTGGTTCGTTTAGGTTTGGGTTGGTTAGTTGCGTTTGGGTTTGTTTGGTTTGAGTTGTTTGGGTTTTGGTTTTTTTTTGCTTGTGTGGTTTGGGTTTGTGTTGCTTGGCTTGGGTTGGTCTGTTTTGTTTGGGTTTGTTTTTTGAGGTGGTTTGTTTGCGTTTGTATGTTTGGGTTGGTGGATTTGGGATTTAGGCTATCCGGGCGAATAACATACGCTTATTCGTTCGACAACCGGACGGCTAGCCTCGGCGTAAAAAAAAGGGTCACCGAATGTTTGAAGATTACATTAAGGCGTTACCCCCACTTGTAGCGCAAAAAAAGGCCTTTTTCATGAATTTTTTAAAAGAAAACTACGAAACTTTTTTAATCGATCAATATACCATCTTAAAGAACACATCTTGAAGAACTTTCAGTAATTTTTTTATTGAAAAATATTACATTGTTTAGTGGCAAATGGCCGTCAATGAAATAATGTTTTTATATACACGGTTTGCGGTGACCAACATTGCGGCGAAGTGGATCATCTGAAAAAAAAATGCGGATGAATTTAGTCAAATATAAGTATAAACTAGTCTTTAATCGAAGGATTTTAAAAAATATTCATTTTTCACAAAATGGCGGACAGTCAAAGTTAATGGTTCGATTTTAACGAAAAAAAACGGCCGTTTTTTGGCTATAAAACGGCCATTTTTTTCGAAAAAAAAAATCGAACGATTAAAGACTACATTTTTATGTATTAAATAAGCCTGCAAAATTTCAAGAAGATCGGTTCATTAGTGTTCGAGTAATCTTGGTCACCGACTTCAGAAATGCCATTTTGAGAAAAACGCGTTTAAAGTTTCAATTTCAGTTCTTTAATTCACGGATTCTTCTCTTTCAACGGTCATATCTCAGTCAATTTTGTTCGGATCGACTTGAAATTTTCAGGACATATTCTCAGATACTTATACTTCAAAAAAATTCAATAAAAAAAATAGATTTTTTCAAAATCGCAATTGGGGGTAACCCCTTAATATAATCATAATCAAATCAGCCGCACTTATCTGCACTTTTTCGATTCAAGGGTATACAACCATGGACGCAAAAAAAATAGAGAATTTAAATAGAGAGAGGGCATTGTTGCCAATTGGGTTGCTTTCCGAAGAAGTCGCTGAGGCACGAAACAAACTTCTTAGGCTGTACAGGCTGAACTTCGCGAAAAAAATTTCAAGGGCGGAGTGTAACCTCAATGTTATAAACAGGTTTTTGCTGAATTCGGACCTACTGATCACTAGCATAAGACAAACCCCCCCCCCCCCCCCCCCCCAAATAATATCGTTCACGAAGGATGCTATTGAATTGATGACTCTCGTTGAGCCTGACCTGAAGATCACTCAGATTCAAATTGGGAGATGGTTCCTGAAGACATAGAGTGAACAGAAGGACCAAGAGCCACGGCACTCATCATTATCTTAGTTATATAAATTATATTAAGTTTAGTTTTAGAGAAAAAAATCAAGTCAAAAAGATAGTTTTATTAGTTGTCCCCATGAAACCCAATATTTCAGGACATGTTATTCATCGCAAAACACTTCCTATACCTTAAAGTCAATTAGAGTCATTACAAATAAAAAATCGAAGGAAATAATTTTGACCGTCTAGATTGGCAAAATACCCCTATGTGCGGCGGATTCTCTGGCTCAGTCCCACTCACGATCGGTTCGCAGATGAACATAACTTGAAAACCCGAAAAATTGGAGAGAGCTGTACATAAATCTCGTGTCTTTATTGTGACATGCACCCGAAATTCTTTCCTATCCAATACGTTACTACATTAGGTTAATGACAGACTTTTCCGCGTATTTCATTCCGGCACGCCTTTTGCTACGTGCTAAATTCGCAATTATAATAGGTATCAGTGTCGAATTTATACTTTTCTTAAGTATAGGCCACTTGACTTTGTGCCGCGACCTCCTATTTTAATCACTTGTATTAACCTAGGCCTTTTTAGGTGCTGGGACAGAGATAGAGAGATAGACGCATGGCCGACTAGTGCTGTCTACGTTTGACCCCCTCCCCCCGTCCGACCGCACCGTTATGCGTATTCTCATCGCAACGAACCAGTGGCGTCTAGCGAACTACCAACTCTCTTCAATAAGCTACCTGCCCCTTCGACTGGATTTTCCAGACCTGTAGGTGAAACCGTGGACCAGAGAGACTAGAAAGAAGGAGTGGGCACAGCATAGGCCAATACGTAGTTCCAGCGGCTTAAAAAATCCGCCTTGCAATAGTTCCAGATCGTGCCACTAACAGCTCTCCTGATGATAACGTCTCACATAATGATAATAGTCCAAACTTAACGCATGCGCACAAATAATAAAAGAATTTGATTTCGGTGTGTCTTTGTGCTCCGCTTTGAGGTTGATTTATAATATTATTATGTTTTGTAATATTGACAAAATCTTCACGAAATTGTTTTCTTCTAAGCCCAAAGTAGAATTATTTTCAGTATTGCTCCCGACCAATCGTCATTCGGGGTAGCCTTCAGTTTCTTTTTTCATGCATGTAGTCCAGTTCATGAGAAACCATAGCCTTTACGCTTCATTCTCCCTGGAGTAATAAGCAGAAAATGGAGCATATTTCATAAGTTATTTTTCTTGCAAATACAACTGCAATTTTTTGACAAGTTCCTTTTTTTCTCCAGTGCAGTTGCATTGACAAGCCACATAAAGAGTAATATTGTTTGCATAGGGCGACTTTTTTCAAACTCTCATTGGCATCGGTGAAAAAAAGAAATCAACTGAATACCCTTTTCTGAAATATATTCCCAATCCACGACAGTCAATACTACATTTGTGTTCTGTTTTTATTTTCTTAGTCGGTTTATTTGGTTGGTTCACCGCTTAATTTAATTAATTATTAGTTGCTATTATGAGTATGCAACAATGAGAAAGACAGCGAAATAGGAGAGGTAGACACAACAGTTAGGTTCCCCACCACGAAAGTGCTGTCAACAGCGACCGAGAGCACGCCAAGAGCACGAGGCTAGTAGGCGGAGCTATTCGATCGGACACATACGATCGCAGCGCCTCCTATTTGCTGCGTTTTTGCGGACGTTTCGTGAGCACTGTGTGTCCACTCCTTACCTCTAGTCTCCCTGCCGTGGACGACGCCGCCGTACTTCTCTGCTCTGCCGCTGTCCACGCCAGTGGCGCTCTAGCGCATCAAAGCGTCAGCGTGTGGCGGCGTGTGTGATTTTTTCCTGTGGCCGCAATGGCCGCAGTATACCCGGTGTAGCGTACACGACCGTCGGAAGCGTTTGTGTACAGAAGCGTTGCTCGTGTGTCCGCTGCACTTTGCCGGAGGCGTATCATCGAACTCGGAGGTAACGAGACATTTTATTTCTTCGATATAACTATTTTCGTTCTGAAATCAAATGCTGTGCCGCGTGTACTCTGCACGGTAAGTTTTTATTGCCGCAACGAACATTGTAGACGCGAGAGAAAGATCGTACTTTTTCCGAGTTTGAGGGGTTAGGAAAAATGGCGGCAGTGGTTTTTTCGTGTTCATGTAATCACGTTCAGTGACATTGATCTCGGAAGGTGCATTAACGGCATGTACAAGGTCAACATAACCTCACAAATTTTCGAACCCAGTCTTCTTAGAGACGGTCAAATTTTTTATTGAAAACAAAAGGTATCAGGCTCTGTAGGATTCACTGACGCTGAGCTCAACGATTTTATTGTGCCCGACGTATTATTTATCTCCGAAAAATCGCGGTTAACAAATGTTAGCTATTTCTCGCACTTATGTCACATCCATCTACATGGCCTTAAGGGGTTAGGGTACTGTAACTATTCGAAAATCAGGGTTATTAAAAAAAAATTAATTTTGCAGGGATAAGATGATCGCAGAATCGTTCGCACATTTATTTGTATGTACATTAAGTTGTGTATCGATTTACATTAAAAAATAATAATTAAAGAAGTGATAAGCAATGTTGTGAAGGACCTTTGAACATGAGGGGCCCAACAGTGTACTTGCTCTTGGCCACCCGGTCGGTGTGAAACAAAAAAAAGTTGATCTTGGCTAAGACCTGAGCAAGCTTTTCTTTGTCTTTTTTATTTTATTTTTATTTATGCAGGAAAACTTTTATTTTTATTTATGCAGGAAAAATGACATCGTTATTGTTAATAACCGATAAAAAAACAATATTAAGGGAAAAAACGTCGCTCAAGACAAAACTACCGTTGCACTGAATAAGTGTACCAAATTTCAAATCAAACCGTTCACTAGACGTCGCGAAATCATGTATACCATTTTGAAAAACACTTTCGAAAAAAGCGTGTTTCATGTTTTGCAAGCAGGTCTATCGCAATCGTAAGCTTACCTTCAATCTGCGGTTCATGCACCGTATGTTGGGTCTTCCTCACCGATTTCGGTCGTCTCAAGGGACGAACGAGTATTTGTTGTTTTCACAGTAACCTAACCCCTTAAACCACAATTGAGAAGTGCCCAAGACCGTGTGTTTGATGACATGTAGCTTTGTGTATTTTTGCAATAATGGCGGATAGGACCTTGGGCATATAAACACACAAAGAATTTACGAAGAAATTATTATTCCAAAGGTATGTACATGTTATGATAAGATCCATTCTGTGAATACAGAGTATTGCTATAGTGAAATACGGATATTTCACAGAGAATTGCAATAATTGGATATGGATATATTGGAGAGTATCGCCTTGGCGTAATATGGATATAACACAGAGTATGTCAACGCCAGCATGTAGTAGCGTACACAGTGTTTTGGCAAAATTTAAAAATGATACAGAGTACATTTGAACCTCGATATAACGAATCTCTAGGGAAGCTCGTGATATTGAGGTTTCGTTATATCGAGATCATGTTCGTTAAAATATTCTTTCAAAAAAATGTGTTGGTACTATAAGTATAGGGATACTTTTGAAAGAAACAACGGTTTTAGAGCAATTTTTACAAGTAATTAACAATTGGAGCATAATGTATACTATTATGTTGTTGTATCAAGGGCTCGGGTGTCTATCGGAAAAAAATGGACATATCTTCGTTATATCGTGGTTCGACTTTATTGCATTGACAAAAAGTCCATCGTGCCAGTGGTATTCGGTACAATATCATGGTGCTGAACTTTGCATTGTTGGACCGCGGCAAAAATTCTTCTTGATTTCCTTCGTTTCTTTCTTTTTATTATTATCGAAAATCTTTTTCTGCAGGTATCAGCTGTAGATTTCTAATAAGTATCGAAAATGTTTCAATAATTCTTGTAGGCTTAATGTGCTGAAAGACAAATCGGCATTACATAGAAAATTAATTTTCGTCGCCGTCCAATGAGGCAAACAGCAATACTATAAAATATAGACAGTACACAGAGAATTGCAATAATCGAAAATGCATATATTGGAGAGTACTGCCATGATATAACATGGAAACAACATAGAGTATGTCATCATCAGCGTTTACTCGAGCACAGGTTGTTGCGGAAACATGCAGAAATGATACAGAGTATTGCAATGATAAAATATTGATCGAGCTAGGAGTATCGCATAGATAAAATATCGATTTTACACAGAAAATTGCAATAATTAAATATGGATATATGAAAGAGTGCCTTGATATGATGTGGGTACAGCACAGCGTATTGCCTCGTTACAGAGTATTATAACGATAATACAAAAAATAGAAGTAATATAAAATATCAGTTAATAATATAATATATAAATAATATAAGTTATATAAATAGTAATATAAGTAAATATAAAAAGTAATATGAGTAATATAAAATATCAGTTAATATCAAGTAATATAAAATATAAAGATATCAATATCAAGAAGTATATTGCTCCCATGTACTTTTTATTTCGGGTACATCGATATCTACGTATATAAGCAAACAAAAAATCGCAACAATTAAATGCACAAGTATTCAATTAAAAATCTCGATGTAACGTAGAGTACCGCTCGAGTAAAAAATAACATAATATCGAGTATCGCATTGATAGAATACGAATGTGACGCACAGCATTATAATGATATATTTTGAATAAAATACGGAATATGGTTAGGACATCATACGGAGTATTGAAATTGAGGTTAGTCGGATAGTTCACAAACAAAATATTGGGTATACGTTATAAAGAATTCTGTGTATATTGGGAAATTGTAGTTTGTACAGAAAATTGTTACCACGGAAATACTGGACGAAGATTTCTTATTGAGTTTATTAAAAGTAAAATTTGAAAATGAAACTTGATCGCAACATCCTGATCGTGGATTTTTGAAAACTGGGTACGGCATAAATACATTTTCGAAATGAATTTGAGTAATTGTAACGCTCTTGGTAAAAATTAAACAGCTTTCTCTATGAGGAAATTGAACTTAGTATTACAAAACAAACATTTAGGAAATGTAGCTCAGGTAAAATGTATACAGTATTGGAAACGTACATTAAGGAAGTGAATATGAGTGAGCCCAATTTATGTGCAGCTACGAATATGGATTCAAAACTGGGTATTGGAACGTATTGAATATGGATATAGCACTGTGTATTGCAACAGTCCATTTTCAATACTAAAACTGAGTTATTGCAACGGGCTGACTATGAATTAAGAACTGAGTATTGCAAAGGTACAATAGATATGAGTTTGCCCAATTTACGTAACACAACGAATATGGATACAAAACTGAGTATTGCAACTTATTGAATATGGATGTAGCACTGTGTATTGCAACAGACCATTTTGAACACTAAAACTGAATTACTGCAACGGGCTGATTATGAATTAAAAACCGAGTATTGTAAAGGTACAGTTCGGAAATGAATACGAGTGAGCCCAAATTATGTAAAACAACGAGTAAGGATTCAAAACTGAGTATTGCAAAATATTGAATATGGATATCGCACTGTGTATTGCAACGATACATCTTAGATATTAAAACTGAGTATTACAACGCACTGCATATGGATACAGCATTGCATATTGAAAGGATCCACTTTCGATAGTAAAACCGAGTTATCGTAACCTGTCATATATGAACAAAACACAGTATTGCAACAAACCAGTTTGAATAGTTGTTTGGCGCATGGAACGACACTTTTTTTTGGGAATAGGGGGGGGCTTTGCTAATTTTGTTCACCCTTAGACCCTATACCTTAAGGGTCACGGTAATTGACATATGATTTTTTTTAATTACCTCAAATTTCGCCTTTAAATCGTCATAACTTTTTTATTTGGGGTTGCAATAGCACGAAATACGTCTTGTTGTATTCTGCAATGCATATTTATTATAAATAAATGATTATTTGATACAATTGGTTTCAAGACAGTGACTCTTAAGCTCCCAGTCTTAAAAATCTGTAAATGTAAAATGTAAAAAAAGTAAAAAAATGTTTAAAAAAAACTAAATTTCACAACGACTGATTTCTATTACCTGTAGCATATCGTTGGAAAGGGTATAGAGAACTTTTTAAAACAAAGCTAAGTTCAAAATAGCCTTCAGTTTTATTTTTAATGGATGTAGCAGTTGACATTTTTCATACATTCACGCTGTTTTAAGATTGGAAGCTCTTGACCCATTTTCTTGAAACCAATTGTATCAAATAATGATTTATTTATAATAAACATCCATAGCAGAATACAACAAAAGTTACTTCGTGCTGTTACAAGCACAAACGAAAGTTACGGAGTGCCTCCTCGTCAGGTTATCGGACGAATAAGCGTATGTTATTTGTCCGAATAGCGGCTCAGTTCACGCCGTATTTCCAGTAGGCGTACATATTATTGTGATTGGTGTAAGCTAGTATCCGGACGAATAACATATATATAATTGTCCGGATAAAATGTGTTAAATTGTTAACCAAACTATCCGGAAGAATAATTTACACGTAGTCATCCGAAGAAAATCTTTATAACTTTATTTGGGTTTGCGTTGGTTATGTTTGGGTTTGGGCTGGGTGTTTGGATTTGTTGGTTTTGTTTGGGGTTCGTGTTGTTTGGGTTTGTTTGGGTTTGTTTGCGTTTGGGCTGGTTTGCTTGGTTTGGGTCGTTTGATTTTTTTTTGTTATGTTTATTTGGGTTTCGGTTTGGGCTGGTTGTTTGGATTTGTTGGTTTTGTTTGGGGTTCGCGTTGTTTGGGTTTGTTTGCGTTTGGGTTGGTCGATTTTTTTTTGTTATGTTTATTTGGGTTTGGGTTTGTTTTTTGGGGCAGTTTGTTTGCGTTGGTCATTTTGGGTTTGTATGTTCGGGATTGTTTGTTTGGCCCGTTGTACAGCGTGAACCGCGTGAAATTAGCCGCTCTCCGGACGAACAACATACGCTTATTCGTCCGATAACCGGACGGCTAGCCTCAGCGAAAAAGTTACGACGATGTAAAGGCGAAAATTCGGACAATTGAAAAAAAGTAATATATTAATTACCATGACACTTAGGACATAGGATTTGAAGGTTAAAAAAGTAGTAAATTGCCTCTCTGATCCTCCAAAAAAATAGTGTCGGTCCATGTGCCAAACATTGTGTATAATATACCATTTTTCCACGAGTATTTCCCAAGGCGAAATGATACATACATCGGAGAGCCGTGTGTGTGTTAGAAAAATGACTATTCCAGCGTTTTAAGGCGTTACCCCCACTTGTAGCGCAAAAAAAAGGCCTTTTTCATGAATTTTTTTTAAAGAAAACTACAAAACTTTTTTAATCGATCAATATACCATCTTAAAGAACACATCTTGAAGAACTTTCAGTAATTTTTTTATTGAAAAATATTACATTGTTTAGTGGCCGTCAATGAAATAATGTTTTTATATACACGGTTTGCGGTGACCAACATTGCGGCGAAGTGGATCATCTGAAAAAAAAATGCGGATGGATTTAGTCAAATATAAGTATAAACTAGTCTTTAATCGAAGGATTTTAAAAAATATTCATTTTTCACAAAATGGCGGACAGTCAAAGTTAATGGTTCGATTTTAACGAAAAAAAAACGGCCGTTTTTTGGCTATAAAACGGCCATTTTTTTTTCGAAAAAAAAATCGAACGATTAAAGACTACATTTTTATGTATTAAATAAGCCTGCAAAATTTCAAGAAGATCGGTTCATTAGTGTTCGAGTAATCTTGGTCACCGACTTCAGAAATGCCATTTTGAGAAAAACGCGTTTAAAGTTTCAATTTCAGTTCTTCAATTCACGGATTCTTCTCTTTCAACGCTCATATCTCAGTCAATTTTGTTCGGATCGACTTGAAATTTTCAGGACATATTCTCGGATACTTATACTTCAAAAAAATACAATTAAAAAAATCGATTTTTTCAAAATCGCAAGTGGGGTAACCCCTTAATAGAGTACCTGCTTGGTCGTCATTTTGCTTCGCAATGTACCCAACGCGTTTCGCGGATTAAAACTTCAATGGTTATTGCCAGATTAAAATATGGGAATTGCCCGAGTCGTTGCAAACATTGACTTCGATGAACATATCGTCACTGGTTATAAATCCGGCGGCAGGTATCAGTTATGTACAGACCACTAGAAGTATATCGTATGCTCCAAAAAGGATAAAGACGCGACGGTGTCGCGACACCAACAATGAACAATACAATGATACCCTGTGTTCCGAAACGTCTGGGAATTACCGAACGAATAATCGATTAACGAGAAAACCCCAATGTATGCGATGAACTCTATTATTGCAACCCCATCATAAACCAATCGGCTTGCCGGATATAGCAGGTCAGCGAAATTTGCTTGCAATCCGCTCGTATACCCGGTGCTTATTATGTACCAAATAGACAGACAGGGCCAGCCCTATTCAGGTTCCAATGCAAAGTAGGTCAATTTATGAGCCATGCTACTTATCTTTTCGGAAAAATGACCTCCCGGACCATAAAAGTACCGAGGGTGAATGCATTCTAGGAAAAGGGTCGGTGGTCCAATTACAAAATTGTTGGTCACGGGGAGGGACGGGGAGGGGAGGTCATCCACCTAAGGTCTTACGATTTACGGTGGAAAATTTTCTTTGGAAAAGGTGGGAGATGTGAACATACACATTCATACCGCCAATCAGAAGCTTCCGATTTCTTCAACCCTTCTTCTCGCCCCCACTTCGATCTACCCTCGTCCAATCACTCTTTCAAATCAGCCTTGAGATCTGCATATTCATATCGTTGGCTCGAACGTTCAGTAGCAGTTAAACTTTAGCCTCCAGAGTCGATAGACGTTTCCTCGGCAGTTAACGTGGCAGTGTTTCGAGTTTGCAAATTGTGCTTCAATTTTGTGATCAATTTCGCAACTATTTCAACGGTGAGAAGTTTACCGGTACCAACGGTGTACACATTATTTTTTCGACCGAAACAAAAAATCCGATGTCGTAGTTGATAATTGGAAATTTAGCTGAAAAGTGTACCATTCGTCGCGTGTAAATTCGTCGAAGTGTAAATTCGTCGTACCATTCTATTGTGTTTATAAATTTTGAAAAAATACATGTTTATGTAGGAAATCAATTAAAGAAAGAGTGAAAGAAATTGGATTGCCTTTACTATGCAGTTTTGCTAAAAACTTTCAGTACGACAGAATGATTCTCCGTAAAAAATATTTGTCCCCTATAATAAGAAGACTTATGGCAACACCGCAGAATGGTATTGTTCAATATTTTGAGAAAAAAAGAATTATGGTGTTCCTAAAATTAAAAACTTTAACATAAAAGAAGATATTTGCGTTATAATATTGATATTTTATATTGCTTATGTTATCTTCATTAACAAATAAAAGCGTTGGTTAATGCATAACCAATTAAAAACTTTGTTCGATTGAAAATCACGTCCAAGTAAAAATTTGTGTTGCAGTATTGTTTTAAATATGCCGCGCAAACTTACGTCATCGGATACATGAAACGATGCGGTGTTGCCATATGTCTTCTTATCATAGGGGACAAATATTTTTTACGGAAAATTATTCCGTCTAAATTTCAATGCAGACCCTCCTGTGTTGAGGCCTTATATACGCGATTTCGCCGATTTTCGAAGGTACTTTTCTAGACGCGGTTAAAAAAAATGACGCATATATTGACAACATTTTTTTTGCATATCATTTATGCACATGGTTAAGTATATGTAAAAAAAATCAGCAATATTAACAAATGGCGGAGACAACATAATAAAGCAGTGTATTATTTTTGCGCGCGCGTTAATGGAGAAAGTTCTCGGCATCGATGCGGGTGCCTGAAAAAAAAGAACATATTTATGATTGCATAATGAATGTATCTTCAGTGTGAACCAATAATATTATTTCTTCGAAAATATGATAAAGATTTCAGTCTTCCAGTTCCTCTTCTATCGTCTCGTCTATTTTTTCACATACTTCATCGCAAATTTTTTTTCTTTGTTACAATTCCGCCCTCATTTTTCCTTTTCCACTTTTCCTCCAAATCATCTATGCATAAGCCATATATTTAGTAATAAAATATCAATAAATTGATAAGTAAAATTGAATGGTATAAAATTGATAAGTCAAATTGTGTTAATTAAGGTAGTTCCTCTGCGAAAATCTCAACCAAAAATGTACATACCATGTTCATGTTTAAAAGATTGATAGTTGGTTTAATTAGTAATAAATAAAATTAAAAACTACGCAGTCTTGACTCGGTACTAGTAGATAATACGATGGATATCATTTATTGCCGTAAAATATATTTTACATTGTGTTTTTGATCTACCATTGCCAGTAAACTTTTTGCCGGGACTGTCCAGACTTTTCCCCAATTCACTTGTTCGCTTGCAGGCCGAGCAGGATATATGCTATACGACCAAAATTGTGTGGGTTCTCATGATTATATCTTGGAAACTAGATGGTGAATCATTCTCATTTTTTTTCACATTATTCGTGATATCTTACTCTAGCTTATCCTCGTTTTTTATCAATGTCTTAATTTTAGTTTTGACGGTAGAATTAATGATGCTCTGTTTGCCCATCATAACGCATTTGTTACGTGTAAACCAAGCCAACTGTAAGTGTAAATATCTCAGGTTTGGGGTGGTCAAACTTATTCAAATTGCACAGACGTTTGGATAATGCATTAAATAACATATATTTCAAATTTCAACGATTTCTTAATTCAACTCTTCTGTGGAGGTACTACCTTAAAGCGAATTAGTGCTCAACAGCATTTACCCAAAGGCTCTGCGTTTCTCGATGGAAACAAAATAATACCGCAAGCTCTAAAAGTTGACGAACTTCAAGAAAATGATTAACATACGATTCTACGTTCAGGTCATGAAGCGGACTGGCACGTCGGACATCGGGGGCGGCTCGAGGTCGTCGAGAAACGCCGAGCGTGAACCGAGCGAGCGAGATCTCGAGGAGAGAGCGAGACGACGACGAGAATGGAGGAGACAGCAAGAGAGAGAACGCGAGCACGAAGAATTGCGGAAGAAAAAAATCGAGGAATACGAGAGAAAGCGAAGAGCTCAAGAGCAAGAGTCCAAGAATACCGCGGGAAGATCCTCGTATCCGAGCCATGCCGCTGGAAGATGCAGAAGCTCATCCCTGGATAACAATCGCAGGGATGAGAGCAAGGCCGGCCCTTCGACAAATTCGGTCATGTCCGAAAAGTGAGCAACGATTATGACCTTTCGTTTTCTCTTTTATTACGATGCACGTGGTATACCAATTTTCAATAATATCTTCCGCTCAACGCCGATAAAACGTTTTTGTATATTTGAAATATTCAGCATTCGTAGTCAAAATGTTTGTACTCCGGAACGATATTTCCAAACTTTGTAGCCAATTTATTTTATTTTTTTGTCTACTAGATTTTTTACTTTGGATTTGGAAAAAAGGTACCTCATTAAGCATACGTTGAACTTATTTCGTGTAAATTTGAATTCCAAAAAAATAGAAATTAACTACGTTGAGGAGGTATAATCGAGCCGCTGTATAAAAAATGTATTCCAACGGCCTGATCGATAACTTGACAATAGTTGATCTGAAAAAAATAGAAATAAAAAAGTTTTATGATCAATATAAATGTAGTTCTCGTTGGACGTAGCCGTTTTTCGAATAGTAAAAATCACTAAATGGCTGGAGCTTTTTATGTTAAACATTTTTTTAAAGTGTAATTTTTGCAATATTTTGGTAATTTAGACAACTCACTTTTCCGAACAATGAGCGTAAAATTATTTTTCTTGCTGTTTTCTCGTGTATTGGGTTATACATGATGGGATTCAATCGGAGAAGCTGAAATTCACCCCCCCCCCCCCCCCCCCCCGCCCAGTAAAAAGTTACGGGATTTATAACAGAAGCCTTCCTGAATAAAAACAAACCCAACCCTCCGGCGTGAGGGTTTTAATACAGGAGTGTGGTGGGGTAATAAATGAGGAAATAGCAACAAAAATGTTAGGCTTATTTTTCGGAAAAGTCACTTATCTAAAGAATTACCGAAATGTTTACTTTTATTCCGGATCTTGCGGAGTTTCGGGTCAATTGCCGGAATATTACCATTTGATTCAAATTTATACAGTAAATTCTTCATCGTATACTCTTCATACACCCTCTGAATTTTAAATCAATCGTTTGCATCGTGTGCACAAAATTGACGCTTGAAAAAACACTTTTTATCATACGGAGCTGGTGATTCGACCGGTTTTCAGAACATTTTTAACATTTTTTCACACTATTTCGTTCGAAAAACTGCAATTCAGCGATAATCGTAGCCATCTCTCTATTTAAAAAAATGTTTTTTTTTTCTATTGCAAATTTTATTGAAGTGGTGCAGCTGATCGATTTAAGGCGTTAGCCCCACTTGTAGCGCAAAAAAGGCCTTTTTCATGAATTTTTTAAAAGAAAACTACAAAACTTTTTTATTCGATCAATATACCATCTGAAAGAACACATCTTGAAGAACTTTCAGTAATTTTTTTATTGAAAAATATTACATTGTTTAGTGGCAAATGGCCGTCGATGAAATAATGTTTTTATATACACGGTTTGCGGTGACCAACATTGCGGCGAAGTGGATCATCTGAAAAAAAAATGCGGATGGATTTAGTCAAATATAAGTATAAACTAGTCTTTAATCGAAGGATTTTAAAAAATATTCATTTTTCACAAAATGGCGGACCGTCAAAGTTAATGGTTCGATTTTAACGAAAAAAAAACGGCCGTTTTTTGGCTATAAAACGGCCATTTTTTTCGAGAAAAAAAATCGAACGATTAAAGACTACATTTTTATGTATTAAATAAGCCTGCAAAATTTCAAGAAGATCGGTTCGTTAGTGTTCGAGTAATCTTGGTCACTGACTTCAGAAATGCCATTTTGAGAAAAACGCGTTTAAAGTTTCAATTTCAGTTCTTCGATTCACGGATTCTTCTCTTTCAACGCTCATATCTCAGTCAATTTTGTTCGGATCGACTTGAAATTTTCAGGACATATTCTCAGATACTTATACTTCAAAAAAATGCAATAAAAAAATCGATTTTTTCAAAATCGCAAGTGGGGGTAACCCTTTAAAGTTTAGAGGGTGCATTCGGTATATGACAAAGAATTTATTATATAAATTTGAACCAAATGGTAGCATTTCGTTAATTGTCCCCAAACTCATTATTAAATACAAAATTTCCAAAAAAAAAACAACTATGTGCAACGCTAGCTACTACTTCCGTTATTACGGAAGTTTTGGTTTTTAAATTGAAAATCGGACAATTGTAGCAAGAATTATGGTTCCGACCAGATGGAGCAAAGTTGTGTCGAGAAAAACGCGATTGAAAGTTTCAGTATACGGAAATCATTGCGCTACCTGCTCTCACTAAAACGTTTATAACATGCTCAATTTTCAAAATTTCGTAATTCTTTGGATAAGTGACTTATCCTAAAAATCAGTTTGTTTGGGTTTGTTTGTTTCGGAACTCAAACAAACCCAAACGAACTCTTCTTTCGGGAAATTACCCATTCAAGAATATGTGGAAAAACATTTAAAGTAAGAATGTTTGGTAATTCTTTGGATAAGTGGCTTTTCCTAAAAATGAGTTTCTTTGTCAACCGAGACGAACCGAAAAAAACTCATTTTTCGTAAAATGTAAAAATGTCGTCAAATTTTTCGGAAAATGAGTTTGTTTAGATTTGTTTGTCGCTTATCTAAAGAATTACCTAAAATAAGAATTACTTGGAAAATTACAATTAATTAGAAGGAAGAATTTTAAAAAGAATTACCTAAATAAACCCAAACAAACTCATTTTTCGCAAAGTGTAAAAGTTTCGTAAAATTTTCCGAAACTGAGTTTGTTTGGATTCCCAAACAAACAAACCAGCCAAACTCACTTTTGGGAAAAGTCACTTGTCTAATTCTAAATAAAAATAGTAACTTTAAGTAAAGAATAAGAAACTTATCTAATTTTAACGTGAAATGGCTGTTCGCAAATACTTGACTGTATATTTTGAGCAAATGTAAAAAAAAAATCGATTGTTTAATGTCTCACAGCCTTGACACCGCCCCCAAAAAAACAAACCCAAAAACACAAATCCAAACAAATCCAAACCCAAAATGACGAACGCAAACAAACCACCCTAAAAACAAACCCAAACAAAACCGACCAACCCAAAAAAAACACTCGAACGCAAACAAACCCAAACACAACGAACCAACCCAACAAAATTATAAAGATTTTCTTCTGATGACTACGTGTAAATTATTCTTCCGGATAGTTTATTTAACAATTTAATTTATAATTATTATATATTTTCATGAGGTTTTAATGATGAAAGAATCGTCATCGGAATCGCTCGTCGGATCGTACTTCGGAAATTAAACTATCGTTGTTGCTGTTGTTGAGAAATATTTCATCACAATTATTCCATTTCAGATGCCAGTCGTCGAGCAACAGCGCGCGATTGTTCCAGGGCCCCGAGGGCACGAAGATCGAACTGGAAAAGCTACGTCACATAAAAGTTGCTATTCACCGAAAATTAGCCGCGCCAGAAACAAATGTCGAGCTCCAACGTGATATACTCGATCCCGAAGCCGTCAAAGTGAAGAGACGAGATGGTAAAGATAGACAGATCTCCCTAATTCGGATTAACGAATATATACATATATTTACGTCGAAGATCTACCAGGCGCGATGATAATAGTACCTCACTTCGATCCTCTGGGATAACTCACAATGTTAACGGACGTAAAGCCGTATCTCTGACGCGCCTCTTAAATTTCTCGGATTCGAAAGCACAGAAATTGAGCGTACTCAGATTCGACAGATTTTTTCCCTCTTTACGCGTTTATTAATTGGCATCGATGATTGGAAGAACGAAAATTCGTAACGCGCCCGCCGATGAAGATTTCAACGGATATCGCGCGGTGTCTTTCGGTCACGAGTCCCGCGAAGTTCGCGAAGGAACAATCGAGACGTTTTGTAACATTAAAAACCGTTCAGTAACGAAATAGCTCCAACGATCTGGAAGATTGACAAGCCGTTGCTTCATCGCCGATGGAGCGGAAGGAAGATGCAGCCACGTTGAATGCTTGCTTTCGATCTATGGAATATTTAAATTCACGTAAAAAAAACGCGTCTTTCGAGATTTTCTACATTCTTTGAGAACCCGATCGGTCGACATTGAAATTAATCGGTAATTGCGCCGGATCAACGATTGGAAGATAAACTCAGGTTTTCAGCGTCCGATCAGCCGCAACATGGACAATGGAGCAAAGGTGAACGTCGTTTAATACCACTAAATAACAAAGCTCTAATTAATGTTTTGTTCAAGCAGGAACAAGCTCAATCTGGCGATCACCAAGATGGATCGGAGCTTGAATTCCTTAAAAGTTCCACTGTGTAAGAATCAATTTTTCTATCACTGTGCTGTCTGTGTTGCTTTGGCTTTTTCCCCCCTTTCGTGTGTTCCGCTTTATTTTGTGTGTTTGAGCTTAACTTTTTTTTGTTTGTCTGTTGCATCCATGGGCCCGTTGGTTTCGCGATATCGCGAGAACAAAAGCTTTCGTGACACGGGAAAAAATGTGGGCACTCGATTCATGACCGAGAACAAAAAATCGGCCGCTCGTATTTTGCGTAACGTTTTATAGAGATTCGGTCAGGTCAAGGCCGACTCGAGCGTGGTCCACAGTGAAAAAGCGACTTTTCACTGACGATAGGGATGTTGCCTATTTTTGGGAAAGTGTTTAAAATCGTTCACACACAAGTCCAAATGTTTATTTCGTGTATTTACACGCAGAAAATTCGTCAAAAATCGCGTTTTTATTCATTCGTTTAAGAATACGCGCCAAAGGGCCCAGACTTGTCATTTGACGGGCCGTGACGTCATACTCTGCAAAATACGAGTCTCTAAACAAACAGAATAACAAATAATTCAGAATTAATAAGTTCGAAGATGAGTTCCAAATTGTATTCATCAACGTACGTCTTGAAGGCCTGCAATTAAATAAAACAACACAAGTTGTAACACGAAACATAACCTCAAAAAATTCTTCAAATTATTGCAGTTTGTTATATTATTAATGCTATATACATTATTTGTTGCACAAATAACAATTCTTTAGGGTATACTTACACGAAAGTCTTCACGTTTCTGAATTCTGCAGAGCAGAAGTCGCTGTTTGTCGTAAAGAAATTGGCCACCATTATGCAGTCGATCCTAGGCAAGTTCGAACTACTCGCTTTCACGAATCCAGTCTCCATTATTAGAGTTCGAGTAAAATTCAAAATCAATCGAGAAATCTCGCATATTGTATTTTAAGACTGAGTAAACAGTAACGGCCTGGTATAAGCAGCGTGCTTAGAGCGTCGACTCGTTCGTGTTTTACAAAGTGTGACGTCATGCGCTCTGATTGGTGTTCTTCGTCATGTGACTTGGTTTGAGAATGGTCATTGGTCACTGAGTCAATTGGTCTCAATTGGTCATTGAGAATGGTTTTGTTGGTACTTCTAAGACGCTTTTGCTTTTATTCGCTATTTGACGTGACAAAAAAATTGTTATGCATGGTGCTTATCGCTATAGAGCATTTAGTCATTGTCGGAATATTTCGTCGTCAAGTTCATCAGGGAAAACAAAAGCACACGGGATTCGCGTCAACCGGAAGATCATAACGAACGGAACGGTCCTTGAAAGATATCACGTCAGCAGTCGCAGTTAAAGTTTCAATTAAAATTTTTCCCCTTTTACCAACTGTTTATTTATTCATTCTTCTTCTCGTGTTAAGTTTTCGATGTGTCATCAACTCTCAATTTTAACTTTGAAAAATTCAATCACTATCGAAACAATCGAATGCGATTTCATTTTTATAAAAGGCATTTATGGCAAAACGTAACTTGATCTTCCCAAAAACGTAATTTGGTCGTAGACAATTTGCCGCCGACTAATTTCATACGTGGAACATGAAAATCATTTAAATGGACGTTATCACAAAGGAAGCTCAACGACAAGGAGACCGCAAGGAAGATAAACGACGATCGTCGCGAAGATCAATCCGGATAATTCAATACGCGTCGAATTTTGCGGAAAAAATGTCCATTCCAGCGAATAACGAAATACCGTTTATCCTCGATATTGAAAGGACGAAATTTGATCGTCGTTTAAGAAATGATGACATTAGCCATAAGCGAATGCCGCACGTTAAAAAAATCGACATTTCTTCGATTAGCTTCGTTAAAAAGTCATTGCAAGAGCCATGACCACTGACAACAATTTCCGATATAATGCTACATTCGGAAGTCGAGGGTGTCAAACTACTCTGAAGATAATCGCGAATCACCTCAGAAGCAGGCCAAACGGACAACATATGTATAAATACCCGAAATTGTTTCGGCGATAGAGATATTGGTCGAAATGTTAACCCTTAGCGGCCACACCTCAGCCACGCCACATAGCGGCCACATGGGGTAACTCAATACCCCACGGTGAAAAACCTAGTTGTACAAGACATATGGGTGTTTTAAGACTCCTAACCGATTGTTTCATGTTTGTCGAAGAGTTCTCCACATTTCTAATGATTTTTATCAATTTATTTTTGTCAATTTATAGATGGCGTTTACAGATGGAAAAATATTTTTGTCAATTCATAGATGGCGTTCTAAAAAATGGTCATATATGTGAAAATTCAGCAAAAAAAATTCATTACTCCGCCATTTTTCAATATTAAGGGCTAAAATTTTAGGATTGTACGCACAACATATACCACTACCGTAAAAAAATAACAGTATCCGCCGATCATTCAAAAAGTATATTTATTTTGCAAAATTACTGAAGGGAAAAATGAACAAAATTACAAAGCATAAAATTTGCTTTTTTTTGTGTTTTATTAGCTTCCAAATGCATATTTACGTACAGAAAAGTGAAAAAAAAATTATTTTTATGATATTTGAACAAACAAAAAATTATTTTGAATCCTATTTTATTGACCAGCACACGTCATGCACAAAAGGAACCGATGTTCCTCGCAAACCGGTCTTCTACAGGCCGAACATCTAACACACGTTTTTTGTCCTTAATATCAAAAACTTAGCTTTATTTTGTCTATTGACACCCCAAACAAGTCGAATTGAAAAAAAAAAGATCTGTGCCGAGAAAACGGACGCTCAAAACGCGGCCACGCGTTTTTTCGGCTTCCTATGTAATGGAGTCACATCTCACACTTGTCAACTACCGGCAGATGTCGTTACTTGTATCAATTTCAAAGGTTTTAGCCCTCTAATTTCACTTTTTCTGAGCCTGGGGTAACCAGTTACCCCGTGTGGCCGCTAAGGGTTAATGGACGTTTCATCCTGTCCCCGGGATAATCGATAAAGCTGTGGAACGACAAACAATACAATAATATATTAGAATCATACGCGGACGACGGAAAATAATATTTCGCATATCACACGCAACATCCGAATGGGATCAAAACCGTAACGGTAGGAACGTAAATTTCAGGACACGAAGATCCCAAAGAAATATTTGACCTCCGTTCAATAGTACAATCGGTAATCGAAATTAATGTTTCGATAATACAGAAAGTAGGCCTCACTGTGGATAACCTTGACCTCGGTATATGTTGCAGAGGTCATCCCGTACATGTTTATATGAGTATATGAGGTGCGCGAACGAGCCCTTTACGACGTTTTAGACCCTTAAAGGATCATCACAGTGTACCGGGCCGAAAAATCGCTGATTCTTGTGATTTTAATTTTTCGATGGTTAAAATACGCTAATCAGTCTGATTCTTTTATGTCAAATCAAAGCACTCATGAAGAACAGAAATTAAATGTTTAAACGTTTATTTTTATTTTTTAAACATTTTTCATAACTGTTGTAAATGTCGGAATTTTCACATAAATTTCTACTTACGATCAATTGGCGATGCCAGGCCCATGTTTATAACCGTCTACACTATCGAATAATGCAAAAAAAAAGATTTTTCACAAAATTTATATTGATGGTCTCTTAAGGAAGTTCATCTGGTACCGGTTAGTCAAAAGAAAAATTATTATGACTAGCGTAGTCCGTTCAATAAGTTTGACAACGCTGCAACGAAGCGCGGCCGCGTATCCTCTACAGCTGCCATGTGCTAGAAATTTTTCACTCGCGTCCATGGTCTATAGTCTATCTTCTTTTCGACCATGGAAGAAAATTCAAAAAAGAAAGCGTTTTTCTGGAAAGGCAAACAAAATCACTTTTCGAAAATTAAGTTTTTTCTCAATCAATCTCGAAATCAATTTTTTATGTTTTATTATTTCGTATCCTTTTTTTATAACTACGTTCACAAGTATCTAATGGATTTTAGAAAGCTGTCCAAACGTTCTTTAGATATTTTTCTATCCATTATAAAAGTTTCTTTCGAAACTGTTCGTCAATGCTTGCAAATTGCACGTTTATAGACGGGAAAAAACACGACATTCCATAAGAGACCATGTTAATTTGAAAAAATGTTATTTATTGCTCGCAAACAAGGTATCCGGAGAGTTTGAAGTTTGAACAGGTGACTTTTTACATACTCATAAGTGAACCCGATTTTTTAAATCAATATCTGCTTGTTAATTCGATCATCAGATGAACTTCCTTAAACGATCGAATGAATGAATAAGAGTGTGGATGTGGAAAAGTGGATGAAATATCGATTTTTCGTTTTGCATCTCACACCAAGTCAAGTTAAATTAAAGCTTGTAAAAAAAACAATGGAGTTGTTTCCGCATCTCAATATGTAGAAGCAAAGTTGCTAGCTATCACCCAAAGAACAAAATACCGTAAAGTGAAGGTCGTCCAAGGTCAGGCCTTCTTTCTATATGTTTACGAAGAATTCAATTAATTCCAACCCAGCGGCCAGAAAATGACCAAATAGTACGCGAAATATTTTATTTTCTCGCTCAACTCGTTATCCCGCGAGATAATTGTCAGTCGTGGGGTCTCGCCAGTTTGGTGGATCTATCAAAGAAACTTTCCACTCGTCAGTCCAGGGAATTCGAGAAGTTCGCGGCAAAATGTACGAGAGTTTCTCTTTTAGGTCGGTACGTAAAGCGAAAAGTCCACGTTCCGGACAATCTTTCGGTATCTGAAACAGATAACAACGTGACATTTTTCCCGGTAAAATCGCAATTTTTTTCCAAATCACGTTCGCTTTTTTTTCTCCAGCCAACTTCTCAACGTTCAAAAATTGATTGTTTTTTTTATTGACCCTTTGTGTCACACATTTTTCCTTTAGTCCAATCGGCTTGAAATTCATTACTTGGGGGTTTTTGGGGTTGCCAATGACGAATCTGACCTCAGAATTCCAAAATTCAAAGTGGCGGACATAAATGCAAAAAGTATCCCGATGAACGAAGAAACGAGCAATCGGGGGTTTTGGGGTCGCTGATGACGAATCTGAGCTCCGAATTTCGAAATTCAAAATGGCGGATGAAAATTCGCGAAACGGTGCAAATATGATGAAAATATATATTCTTGGATTTTTGGGGTCGCTGATTATGAATGCCCAATTAAATGTCCAAAACTCAAGATAGCGGATCCAATATGGCAGATTGAAATTTGAAAAACGATTGAAAAATCAGAAAATGTCAATCCGGCGACATGTTACGTTCATTATTTCGTATTTATAGTTAGATTTCCGAAATTAATGATAACAGAAATAATATTCAACTCGACTTCGTAAAGCAGTGGAGATAATGAATTTTATCTAGATCCATTGCAATTTGTTAAGGTTTGTTAATGCGCATAAACAAAATCATTCATGATTTTTAATTATTGCACATCAATTCTTATTCTTGAATATATGACTGATGCTGAAGGACCAAAAAAAGTTCGAAAATTCGGTCGAAATTGCTCAGAAAATGGTTATATAACCGGTGGCACTGTAAGAGTGCCACCATGGCACAAAGGGTTAAAAGAAAAGTATCTGAAACATTACGAGGGTGGCAACACTCTGGGGTATGTTTTATGAACGGGAAAAAAGTCGAGTTCGAAATGTGTGGCGAGAAGGGCAAGGGAAATGGGTTCCTAAAAACCGGAAAAGGCATAGAGAGGATCGTGGGAAATAAAAATGGTCGTAAATAGGATCTGGTGGGTGAACGTATTTTGCTAAAAAGGTTGTATTTTCCGCACAACGACGAATCCAGAAAATTCCACCCCACCGTTCGTCACGAATCGATATTATGATTTTCTAAAATGTCTCATCGCTTGTATACTTAACACCCTGCTCTTCATCACGAGTGCTTGTCTCATTCGACCTAACTCCATATACGCGCCGTAAAAGGAGCGCGGAGCGTGGATTTCGTGTCTCATCATTCTATTCGCAACAGGTGAGGGTTCGAAGCCGATATTCGAGCGCGAGGAATTGAAGAAATCCGTCGTTCCGGTTGTATCCGAGGTGGAGGAGCGTCGCACCGTTCTATCAATGCCACCGTTGAATGACGAAAGAACAGGTTTGCTTTGTTTTTTTCCTTTTTTGGTTTTCATTTTGTAATTTTTTTTTTGAATTTGTATTTTTTTAATTTGTTGTATTTTTTTGAATTTTTTGTATTTTTTGACAATTTTCGACCGTAACTGTGGGCTTGCGAATCGCCGGTTCATAAATTCGCTTTTGTTCCAGTCGCGGTACGCCGTTGACACTTCCACAGTCGAAAGTTTTTTTTCTTCCAATTGCGAAATAAATCAAGGATCGATCGTCTCGCTTCGGAAGCGTAGTTCACGTTTGAAACCCAAACGCAAATATCGTTTTTCTCTGGCTACAATATATTAAATGAGGTTTCTATTTTCTTGCGTCAAAAATGTTCGATTTTTCGCTTGCGCAAGTCTAATGGCCGTATTCATAGTCTCAGAGTGAAGCTGCGGGATGGCGCTGTCGATCAGTCAGCTAAAATATCGTAAGGCAGTCATCCCACGTGACGGGCCCCACCACGTTCGCCATTTTGGCCGTTCGACCTTTCGGGTCATCGACATTTTGCGTTTCGATCACGGTCTTACATACAGGTCTGGAAAGTCTGTCAGAATTCGCATGGTGGGGGTAGGCCGCTTACTGACGAAAATATTCGTTGAGAATTGACACTACGCGGCGCTGCAATCTTGCCCCCAGTTGAACATAACCACCAAAAATAATTTTTCTAAACAAGCCAACTCTTCGGGGATCGAACTCGGCTCCTTCAAAACGGTAGCTCAGCACCCTATCCGTGCGACCACGATTATCATTGTATGAATAAGACAGTTTTCTAACATTTAAGCTATAGCCACGCTTGGGGTTGAATTAGATTTGGCGCCTTGTTGGGTTGGATCACCACTTATTTTTATTCATTATAATTAGCTATATTGGTAGATATACCACCAATATATATATATTGCGGAACTAATTATTGTAATGAGGTGTTACGGAGACAGGCTGGTGTAGAGTATTGCGGCGATTAGCTCTGTCTTTTTTCAATACCTCCGTCTGCCCCCGTACCGCACTTCGCCGCCAACTCTTTTAAGATAGTAGCGCCCCTAGCGGCCCGTGTATTAAAAAAATTTCGTCAGTAAGCGACCCTCCTCATCTGACGGAGTTTCCAGACCTGTATATAAGACCGTGGCACGGTCTTACATACAGGTCTGGAAACTCCCGTCGTGTGGGTAGTTCGCTTATGGATGCCAGACGTGTAGTTCATATATTGACCACTGTGATCGCTGCGATCTAAACTCCGGCGCGATGACGATGGGTGGGGGAAGTAAGATAGAGACAGTGCTAGCTTTTCAATCTCTGTCTCACCTCAATGTATATTACTCGTTTTTAATATTATTGTAGACTATTATAACACGCGGTAAAACGCAAATGCTTATTTTACAAAACCTCCGACCCCAACCCTCTGCCCGCATGCGGGTGTGAAAAACATGAGCGATTTTGAGTTATTCGAACGAGATATCGAATTTGGCTCAGTGGCAAATCTCTTGTCGTATTACCGTAGCATTTTGTGTTCAAATCCACGTGTCTTTTTTTAAAGATATAAATACGGTAGCTATAAGTTTATTGGAGACCATTGTAACACGCAGTGAACCGTTCCAGCTTTATGACGCCTGAAATTGCGTGTTCCCACTGCTCGCGCAAAACATTGTCATTAGGCACCGGAAAAAACGACACCTTTGCATTATCGGCTTTACGGCCGGTATTGCAATAAGGAACCGCACACCGTCCTGGCATTTTTGCCAATTTTTCAAAAATCTTTTCTTTTATGAGAGCACAATATCCGACACGGGGATTTTGAGGTTAGGTTTTAGAAAACGCAGTAGGCGGATAGATCGCAGAGACGAGTAGTGACGGGATTACGAACTAATCCAGTGCTTCCATAAGCGTACTACCCCCACCACTTGATTTTGTGACGAGTGTCCAGACCTGTATGTAAGACCGTGGACCGTGGTTTCGATATATTGCTTTTCGCCATAGACGGCATTACGCATATTAGGCACTCGCTATTTTCTGTTTCGGAGATATATGTGTTCGACATTTTTCGATTCTGTATTTTTATGTTCCGAATTGCAGACAATCTGAATATTCGTTTTCGAATAAATTAGCTCTCCGATAAATAATGGCTCGATTTATAGTCATTCGATTTTTTTATCAGTCGAAAGATAAGATTTCGAATAATTTAACCTTCGTTATTTTGAGACTTCATAATTCTGCCGTTTCGAAATCTTTGTCGTTCTATATTTGGTCATTCGACATTTTTACCCCCACCCGGCGCACTTTGACAGTAATTAATCGATTTTTTGCCCAAAAAACAAGCCGTAAATTCATTATGAAAAAAAGTTTGCATTTAATGAAAAAAACGGCTACGGTGTTGGAGTAATCCGTTCTCCCAGTTTGAAAAAAGTGGTTTCGAGAAAAACGCGTTTAAAGTTGTACGAGTATTTAACTCTTCGAAATGTTTGTTTACCATTAATCCGCGATCCGTTGCATATTGTTTTTATGACCCGAAAGTATTTTTTATGCAAAAAAAAACGATTTTTCCAAAATTCTAGAGTGGTGTTATCCCGCGAAGTTAAAATGAAGTTTATGCGCGAATAAAATGAAAAGTTTCATACTTACACCTAATCTGCGATGCCGGGAGCATCGAGTACCCCTTCCTCTTGCTCAAAAACTTTCCGATACAGCAAAATCAATTTTATTTTGCCCAACTAAGTAAAAACCTCTCTCAACTGCGAAATTCCAAAAACATATATTTACCATACTATACAAAAGTACTTCTGTTTATTCGTATGATTTAGGAATAGTCATCATTTTTCAATAATACAAGTATGAATTATACAGAAGTATTTTTTATCTGTTAATATGATTTATATAATTTAACAATTTTTGATATAATAATTTATATATAAAGATATAGAATCGCCTGTATCGTGACAGGTTTTTCGCAGTAATCCCCGATAGCACATTAGCGAGTGGCTTTGAGCAACCCTCCATTGCCCTCCATTGGCGAGCAAGATCCAAAAATAGTGAAGTTACAAGCCTGGGGTAAAAGTGACAGGATCATAAAAGTACGCACGTGCATTTAATGAGGTACGATCACTTCCACGGGGTCAAAAAAGCGTCTATATACATTTTACCCACAGCTGCTCTGATTGATGTTCACTTATGTTGATTGATTATTCGTATAAAATTGAGAAAAGGTGTAACATTCTAATGCGAGTACTGATCCATTTTACAGAAAGAAGACAACGCTCGTCGAGAAAACGAACGGCTTCACCAACGAGCCTTTCCGAGCGGACAAGTGCGAGGCGCCACGATGATAACCGCGACTCGAGGTTCGTGTCTTCAAGGGAAAACGTGTACACGCGTACACTACCGGCACTGCTATGTGCAAACACATGCATATCTATCGCATATGCATGTGTGAAAAAATATATATATATAATAAATATATATATATATATGTATGTATATAAACTGGTAATATGGATATATTTCGTGTCCTCACGTTGGACACCAAATACACATTCATTCTCTTTTCAACCATCTCACAAAGTTTATCACAATAACGTAGAAATTTGTCAAGAATCGTTGCTCGCCTCGAAAAGTTTGGCCCGCCCGACTCTCGCAAACTTCTCGTTATCGTTTTAACGTGTTAAAGAGTTATTGCATTGTCCTTCGTTGACAAAGATTGAGCCGAAAAATTCCGTCGATCGAGGAGGTTCCTTCGCGCCTCCCGGCCACTGAGTATCATTGGGCGCGCGAAGCTCACAAAAGCTTTCGCGTGCTCGTACAAGGCCGGGTCTGTCGAGAACCCATCAATTATTTGGCAATCCAATATCGATTGCAATCGGGTATCGCTATGTACCCGATAATAAACCACACTGAGTGAAAATAACAAAAACGAAAAATCGCTGGAAACGCATATAATTATGTAGTAAGAAAAGCGCGTCGAAATTCATCGACGAGTTGGTTTTCTCGATCCTTTTTTGCGTGTCAAAGCCTCACGTCCATCGAACGTAATTCGTCGGTAGAAGACAAAAAGCTTTCGACACGCGATGCAGGCATTCGGTGTTTTGTTGTTACTGTAGTCTGTTTTGTTTCAGTTGACGTGACATTACGTACCGAGAAAGAACTTGACCAATCGCACTCGACGAGCTCCCGCGCATGACGCTTTGCTTTGGCTTTTTTATCGCTCGTCGCACACGAAAAAAAAGAAGGCTTTCTGTGTACCCGCGTGTGGGTGTCTGTGCGTGTGTGCGTGCGTGTGCTTTTTTTCTAGCTTGACTAGTCGACGGATGCACGCGGGGCGTTGGAATTTGGACATCGGAGGAGGTTCGCGCTCGACAACTTTATCTTTCTTTCATCGACTCGTAAGAACGAAAAAGATTCTTTTTTTTTGCGCAATTGTGCATTTTACCTGCGTGAAAGTTTTCGTGGAAGAACGAATCTTCAGCGATCCGTGAGTTTTGTATAATTTGATTTTGCTTTAGTGCCGTATGAATATATATATATACGTATGGGGTAAGGTGATTTTGAAGACATGTGATTTCGAGGCCAATCATTGCAATCAATGTCTTCAAATACGCCTTTAAATATATGCAAGTATTTGTTTCAATTTACTTGTGGCATTGTAGCAGCTAACTTCGCTACTCGAACTAATCTACGGCAGATCTTGTGGAATAAAGGAGAACATCCTTTTATGAAAAAAATGTGACCACTCGAAGTTCAGGGTTGTTTAGAGAAATTCATTTTGAAGGAATGAGCAAGATGATTGAAAAATCGTTTGGACATTTACTTATATGCACAACGACAAAGTTGTGTACCAAATTTCATAAAAAATATTAATATTTAAAGAAGTTGTAAACAATCTCGTGAAGGAGAGCATGGGAGGCTCAACGGTGTACTTAATTTCGGCCACTCGGTAGATCTGAATCGAAAAAAAACGAGTTTCTTTTTTTCTTAAAATAGATATTGGCTGACACTTGACCAAGCTTTTTTCTGTTTTTAATCGTCGATAAATATGTTTGAATTTTCTTCAATCTTTCGTGGAAAAAATGACATTGTTAATAACTAGTGAAAAACGATGTTAAGAAGAAAAACGTCGGTCAAGACTGAACTACGGTTGCACTGAATAAGCGTGCCAAATTTCGAGTATACTCATTCACTGGATGTCGAGAAATTGTGTACACCGTTTTATAAATCATCGCGTTCAAGGCAGTCGTTTGGTGTAGAGGCCTAAAAAGGTGATTTTTTTTTGTAAGGAAAGAAAAACGATTTTTTCAAAATCGCAAGTGGGGGTAACCCCTTAAGAAATGAATTCTCAGCGAAAAATTTCGTTATAACTGCTCATGAATTGCTCATGAAACGAAAAGTTTTCGATTAATGAGAAATTCCGTGCGTACTTCTCCGCGAAATGCAATTAGGAACATAACTTTTGAATTCGAAGTAAATCGAGTGAAAATCGTTGAAGTTATTTGTCACGCCGATTGGAAAAAAGCTGTTTCGAGAAGTTTCGAGTAGTCGGCCATTTTGTACATCGAAAAAAATATATATTTTCTAACAGCTTGATATTCATACTAAACAGATGTGTAATTAATATTGTGAGTGAATCACTTTTTCATACGGAAAAAAAATTGTTAAATTCGCACACGTTTTTATACCCGTTACTGTGGCCTAAGACCTTGAGATAAGTTTCTACGAGAGAGCAAACCCTTTTATTTTTTGCATCTCACCATTGCACCAGGTTTGTCACAATGTCACGTGACAATTGGCAGGTCTCATTTGGGTAATTTCGTAGTTTTTGTTCACCCCAACGAAAGTGATCCTACCCGGGATACCTGCAATTTAATTTGAATCGTATTGTGTTTTTTTCAATTGTTTTGCCCGCTGTTATACCGATGTGTTTCTGTTCGGTGGCTTATTCACCCACAATCGTTTGCTATGCACTCCTCACCTTACGCATACACATTTCCGTTACATTGACCGTATCGTGACGTTGAAGTTTGCATCGTTGGAACGCAACGATTTTTCTTCCCCAATTTTCCATTTCTCCTTTTTCTCAATATCCAAAGGCTTTTTTTTTTTGCAAATTGAGGTCACAAATCTCTAAGGAGAATATGCAAAAACATTGAACGATTTTCACAGCCTACATCGATGAATAAAAGTGCTCGCAATTGAGAAGAATGAATTTTCGTTGCATCCCAACGATGCAAACTTTAATGTCATGACCGTATGACAGTTTTCAGCTAAACAAAAATATATATTCGCCTGAAGAGTGTTGCAAATAGAGGAGTGTGCGTGCTGCTGAATCACTGAGTGCATACAGTTGTTTTTCGGGGTTACCGACCCCATACAGGACCCCATACAGGAGATTGCATAAAATTTGGAACCTGCGAGGGGAACCTTGAGGAATAGCACAGTACTGGCGAGGTAAAAACAATTTGTGCTGGTACGAAGGTGTCTTTTTTTCTAAGTCACCTATATTAGCTCCTTGGGCTAAACGAGTCACTGACCCTCGAGAGTGAATTATTTTTGCCCTGTCAGAATAGTTTTTTTCACAAATTGTTCCAAACTTCGACTGGGGCTCAATAACACGAGTATATTCCAACAAGAAACTTCCATAACGCCCCTAAGATCGATGAAGGATAAAAAGGCTTGTAGTTCTTTTCACATCCCGGCTTTTCATTCTTGAGGAATTTTAAGGAGGTGGCGCCCTCCGGTCGAGTCAACTGACGGTTTATGAATTCTTTTTTCAATTAACCTCAAAAAATGCACACGAGCATAGATTTGTTCAATGGACGCTAATTTTCCATAGAGTGCATCATTAAAAAGCAACATCATGCATTTTTATATTGCCATTACGTGAATAAGAAAAACGTTTGGATTACTACCAACTTGGAAAAGTATGCCATTATCGATTTTTATTGTGAAAAAAATGCGTCAGTGAATGTTTTGTATACCTGAGAACGAAATTTTTAGTCATTTGCCATTTCTGTCGTATTTATATTTACGTAACGAGATTATTTATTATTACCATTAATATTAAGCGTTGCGGGCATTGATTTATTGTTACCATTGATTAATATTAAGTGTTCGCGGACATTGAGGTTGCTCTTCATTCGCTCGCCAAGTTTCGTAATCTTTTATTAAACCTTGATCGATTTTGAGTATGTATGGTATACGATGGGCAAGATGGGCTTTTAAAAAGAAATCTTTGCACAGGTTTAGTTTGCGTTAATCCGTTAGAAACGGTTTATCCTGGTGTTGAATGGTAAAAAAAAAATACATCACGCGTGGTGTGAAAGTCTTGCCCATTTAACCGCACGCAAAATTACACTGGTTATTTTTAAACTAATTAAATTATTTTTTACCTCTGGTGGCTTGTGGTGAAAAAAAATTAAAAAATTTGTAAAGATTCAGTATAGTCTATACACGAAAATACGTTAATATATATAATAACATATATAAATATGTTATATATAAATATAAAATAACATATATAAATATATATGTTATTGTTGTTTCCTTTTTTTTTTAATTTTGAATTGTGGCTAACGCTCCAACTTCGTTAACCCCATCGTTGGCAGAGAGACTTCGACAAAAAATGCCCAAAATTTGAATTTTGGGCATTTTGGCCATTTTGAATTTCCAAATTTTCACTTGAAATTCGGATTCGGCGAGCCCAAAAACCCCCGAGTTAGGCTCCGATTTCAAATCAGCGCAAGTTAAATAGGGAAATAAAGGTTGACGCACTATTGCGTCAATACCAACGAAGGGGTTAACGCGTTACCCCCACTTGTAGCGCAAAAAAAGGCCTTTTTCATGAATTTTTTTTAAAGAAAACTACAAAACTTTTTTAATTGATCAATATACTATCTTAAAGAACACATCTTGAAGAACTTTCAGTCATTTTTTTATTGAAAAATATTACATTGTTTAGTGGCAAATGGCCGTCAATGAAATAATGTTTTTATATACACGGTTTGCGGTGACCAACATTGCGGCGAAGTGGATCATCTGAAAAAAAAATGCGGATGGATTTAGTCAAATATAAGTATAAACTAGTCTTTAATCGAAGGATTTTAAAAAATATTCATTTTTCACAAAATGACGGACAGTCAAAGTTAATGGTTCGATTTTAACGAAAAAAACGCCCGTTTATTGGCTATAAAACGGCCATTTTTTTTTCGGAAAAAAAAATCGAACGATTAAAGACTACATTTTTATGTATTAAATAAGCCTGCAAAATTTCAAGAAGATCGGTTCATTAGTGTTCGAGTAATCTTGGTCACCGACTTCAGAAATGCCATTTTGAGAAAAACGCGTTTAAAGTTTCAATTTCAGTTCTTCAATTCACGGATTCTTCTCTTTCAACGCTCATATCTCAGTCAATTTTGTTCGGATCGACTTGAAATTTTCAGGACATATTCTCAGATACTTATACTTCAAAAAAATGCAATAAAAAAAATCGATTTTTTCAAAATCGCAAGTGGGGGTAACCCCTTAAAGGAAAATCAGTACCCCTTTTCTTTAAATTTCTTTAGAGCAAGGGTCTGCAATACTGGATATTGATATTCGTGTGTTTCGGCCGATCTCCATTGAGCTTAAAAGCTGGAAAGTAACGAAGTGAACTCATTGATAACGTTTTTGTTCCTTTTTTCTTCTTTTTTTTCGTACTCTCCAAAATGCATCCAACGAGCAGTAAACGTGTGAGAAGGCTTCAACAAAAATGGTAATTGTAATCGGAAATGTGTGACAATGTTTTTTTCTTCTTCTGCCATGCTTATGTGTCTAACCGATTTTTATTTCACCGACAGAGGACGACAGTACTTTTCTCATGCCTTGCGCAATTCGAAACTTACAGAAGGTTTTTCTGTGTTATTTTATTTTTTGACAAAACACTCGTCGAGATTTTTCTTTGACGAAAATGAATATTGGCAAACACCCAGTGATCTGAGTAAGCGACGAATGGCTGAGAATCAATGTCGCAAGAAACGACAAGGTTCGAGGTGAAAACGGAAACGCGGGAAAAAACAAAAGAGTCCGAGATGCGCGTTTTTTGAGGCACAAGCGATTGCGGAGCCGATACGCAGCTAAGATATTGACTCTGCATCGATTGATTATTCAAAAGCGCGTTCTCACGACTCTTTCGCTTTTTGCCGTGTCGTTTAATATGGATATGAAGAAATAATGGAAATCGGAGGTAGAATGAAATTTTTTGCGAGGCTCGTGATCAGTCGCAAAAAATTTCACTGAGGTATTGCAAATTTGGGTGTTCGTGAAGCGAAAACACGGACACGCCTGATGGACAATTGAGTGACGAGATTTTTCTCCTTCGCTTTAGATACGAGAGCTCCAGGCGCAACGTCGACGCACTGACGGATCACAAGAGTTACAAGCCGGCGGGGTAAGTTTTCGCAAAAACGAAGAAAAATTAAAATTATTTTTTCATAACTCCGATGCACCTGCAAAAAGTGGACAAAAAAAAAGATTTTTTTGTTCGACGTATCTTCATTGCCCGAATCATTCGATTTGTATGGTGTTGAAATTTGCGTCGTTGGAATGCAGCGGAAATTCTTCTGGATTTTTTTTATTTCATTTTTATTATTATCAAAAATGTTTTTTTTTGCAGCGTTTTGGATATACATTTTTAATAAGGATTCGCAAAAATGTTTTCGATATTTTGTAGCCTAAATGTACAAAAAAAATACTGCGATACGAAAAATATATATTTTCGTTGCATTCCAACGTTGCGAACTTCAATAGCATGAATTCGTTTGGGTTTGCTTGCCTGTTGTGCCTAATCTTCGAGACAGATCGAATAATTTCGTTAAAAATCGCCGTTTTACTGTTTTTTGCGTACGGCCGATATTTTTATGAAGGTAAATATTATAGGTAATAATAGGTAATATTTTTATGAAGGTAAATATTATTCGATGTAATAAAAATATTAAGAATGTATAAATAAGGTAGTTTTCGCAATAAGCAATCGAATAATACGCGTTTTAATTTATACGAACATAAAAACAAAACCAAATGTTATACTCCATTTTAAAAATATACTTTTTCTATCTGCTCAACGAACATGCGAAAGGGGTAGCCGCCATAATGGATTCCGACGTGACGTCATTGGCATAGTAAACAAAAAAAGCGATAGACGTTTTACTCGATAACCTGTGAAAGAAAGCGTCAACAACCATATATTCTCGTTCGTCATAGTTAATTGCAAATTTTCGAATAGTTATCTGTTCTTAAGAAAAGAACAAATGAGTTTTATTTCGGACTGTGACTTTGGATCTCTTCTCGTAAGTTTCAAGGGGCTAGTACACTTTGGAGCCACGAAAAAAAGGCTATTTTCGCGATTTTTTTGAGGATTTTATAAAAGATATGAATATAAAAGTTGTTGGGCTTGATAAATAAGGTCTTGAAATACATTTTTCTTTAAATTTTAATTCAGTATGACACCAGCTACAAAATGACCCTCGGATATAAAGTTTTATCAAAAAATAACTATACTTATTAAATAACTATACTTATATACAGATACTTATACTTCAAAAAAATGCAATAAAAAAAACGATTTTTTCAAAATCGCAAGTGGGGGTAACCCCTTAATAAAAAGTGACGATTTCGTATTGTATAGCAACATTACTTCATAGTATAAGGAGAATGGTTTAAAACGGAAATGTGCATTACAATATTTATCTCAATTTACTCTTCTAAGCTCTTCTAGGCTGGGCGTTCTTATTCAGAAACCCGCATGCGAAATGACTCGACCTCGGGGTTCTTATTGGGGGGTCCAACTGTACCTTTTTCCGTTGTTTCAGATCGCTTCAATGGTATAGCTTCAGTTTCATATTAGTCAAAATCGCGGGATAGTAATGCGTCGGGGAATCCTTTCAATTTTTCCGGGCCTACTTTCTGCTTTGTTGCCAGTTGTGTAATTTGCCAATATTCGGAACTTTGTCCACAGTGAGACCGACCGCGGTCGCAGCAAAGATCGCAGATCCGATCACGAGATCGACGCTCGACGCTATCGCTCGGCTCCGCGAAGACGTAGCCGCGACGTGAGTCGTGAACGTCGAGACCGACGACGCGTTTCGCACTCCGCTGAAAGGGACTCCCAGCGGAGGGAAACTCGGAACAGGTAACGGAAAATCAAACGACGCACGCTGATAAACGGGAACGAGTCCAGTGACGATTCGCAAAACGCAGCTTAAGGAAGCTTTCCAGTGTGACAGCCCGAAAAATCGCTGTTTTTCGCGTTTTTTTTTTTTAAAGAAAAAATAATCTAATCGGTCTGGTTTTTTTTTGTATATTAATTGGGTATTGAAGAATACAAAACAATTTTTTAAAGATCGATTTATTTATTAATTAATATCTATAAAAATGATGAAACAATTGTTGCAGAAAATGCACTTGGATGTGGTGTCCACGTTGGGGGTCACAATTTTGATCTGAAACAAAAAACACAAAAAGATTATTGATCGGTATATAATTGGCTTTCGTGCTATGGAGGCTTTTTTTTTTTTTTTTTGCAAAAATGGCGCCGGTTTGAACAAAAAGTATCGATTTTAGCATTTTTTTTGGCAGTTTTTTTTACAAAAAAATAGGAAGATGTCAAAAAAAAAAGCTTCCATAGCACGATAAACAATGACGTTAAGAATATTGTGTAAAAAATTCAACTCGATAGCTTTAAAACTCTGCCCTCCAAGTTGGACACCGTTTTGAAAAATGCTGTTTCGAGAAAAACGCGTTCAAAGTTTCGCCGTAGCTGTAGCGCTCCGTTGCCTTCTTCCAAGAAATGCTGTGCAGTAACCGAAATAATCTGAATTTCGGCATGAAAATTTCAGGGAATATTCGGAAGAGTGTATACTATTCGATAAAGAAAGAAAAAATCGATTTTTTGAAAATTTCACACTGGAAAGCTCCCTTAAGACGACGTAAACAGTAGATCGATGGCAATGGAAAAAAATCTACAAGTAGTCTATATAAAGGTCACATACAAAGGTCAAGTAGTCACCACTGTAAACGTCCAAAATTGAGTGATTTTTCGCGTTTTTTTAATGGTGGAAGGACAAGTAAGAGGATAATAATATTCGAGGATGTTATTAGTCACATCTTCAAAAGAATTTAAAAGAATTATATTATAAAATTACAGTTTGGGCACACGGTAGAAAGCTTACGGGGAAAACACAGAAAGCAGCAAATATGGCGTGGGGGATACGGAAGAGAGCGGGAAGACAGATAGAAGAGAGACTCTGCTTATTAAACACGATAGTAAAAGCAGGCGCCATGTACGGAGTAGAGATTTGGGGAACAGGAGAAATTGGGGTATTTGAAAGGATACAGAGCAGATACTGCAAAATGGCGCCAGGAGTAAGTCAAACAAACCCGAACTACATTTGGAGAAGAGAGCTCGCGGTGTCAACAATGGCCTATTTGATAAGAGAAAGAGTGTTTAGGTACATAAAAGAGGTTCTCCGGATGGAAGATTCAAGATGGCCCAAAATCTGTTTGATGGAGGAGGTAAGGGCAATGGAGTGCCGTCAAAGTGGGGAAAGAACTTGGAGAAAGTGTTAAAAGATATGGGGTCAGAAGACATAGTGACGATGATAGGAGAAAGAAGGCAAGTGGATAGAATAGATGTTAAGATGAAAAAAAGGTTTCGAATGCCTAAAAAAGAAAATGTTGGATTTAAGGTATTCGTAGGAAAAACGTATACAAACAATGCGGACACTTTTCGTAAAGCAAGTTGTGCAAATAAAACTCGATTATTATTATATTATATTATAAAATTATACGATATGGTGACGCTGGAGACATTCTCGCGAGGCATGTTGAATCCGAGACGCGTTACGGCACGCGGTGTAACTGAGGCTAATTTGAATTTGGAAAAAGAAATTCTATCAAGGCCTTAGGCCACTCTAGAGGTCGAAAAAATAGGCTTTTTGGGGTTTTTTCTTCAGAAGAACTACAAAATAAATCCAGATCACAAAAAGGATGTCTATCATACATATCGATAATTTTTTTGAAGCGATCCAAACAAGCGAGGACCAAACTTTTCCCCCCTTAATTTGGTTGGCTCAAAGTATCTCTTAAGCCAATGTGACAGAAATCAATGTTTTGAAAATTCTACAGTGGTGTTAGCCCTTAAAAAACTATACTTTGCAAACGATTCCGATTTCAAAAGGTTTTTTCCGCGGAGTACGATAAACGAACGAACTAAATCGACATTAAACGTATCTCGTCACGTTCGCAGGTCGAGCAGAGAGTTGTTGCCCCGTCGCGATCACCGTGAGCGTTCACGCGACGATTCTCGCGAAAGGCGAAATTGCGACGACAGATCGAGAGAAAGGAGGATGCATGTGCCTCCTCATCATTACGCGGAGGCGATGCCAGTCCCGCTCTATTACGAAGTAAGTTCGATGACGCGTGGGAAAAGTGGGCGTGTGCCATTTCACCTCAAGGGACGTTCCTACTTTGTGAGGCGAAAAAATGTTCGATTACTCCCCAATTTTTTGTGCAAAAGATATTAAACACAGAATGTCGAAATTTGGTATGTTTACTAAGCGGTCTTCATTGAACGTGATAATATTTTTGAAAGGATGACAAACGTGGTACTGGGAGCGGGCAATTATATTTTTTGCTTGTGGAAGTCCTAAGTCCTGAGCAGGTGATCTGTAACAAAAAAACAACATATTTTCACTTCGTGGTATAATGTGTATAAGTCCAACTAGAATCAAGAAGAAAAATGGACAAATAAAAGAATTGTGAGCGATCGAAGGAGAAGTTTAGTTTTTACCAAGTATTTTTGCAGTTTTTCGTTCTGTAACAAATACGTTTGAATATTTTTGAATAATTCAACAAATGAAGACGTTTGTTGTGTAAGTTCCTGCAAAATTTCATAATGATTGCTCATCTAGAGGGCTTAGGAGCATTTCGGCAAACTTGGAAACCGCGGTGCCGAGAAAAACGCGTTTAAAGTTGAACTGAAGTTTACGTGCGAATAAAATGAAAATGTTATACTTGAACTTAATCTGCTATGCCAGAACCATAGAGTACACTTTCCTCTTGTTTAAAAAGTTCTTCTTGATCTTTTTCGGCCCAACAAAGTAGGAAGCTTCCTTAAGAAAGTTCATCCGATGATCGAATTAAGGCGTTACCCCAACTTGTAGCGCAAAAAGGGCCTTTTTCATGAATTTTTTTAAAGAAAACTACAAAACTTCTTTAATCGATCAATATACCATCTTAAAGAACCCATCTTGAAGAACTTTCAGTAATTTTTTTATTGAAAAATATTACATTGTTTAGTGGCAAATGGCCGTCAATGAAATAATGTTATTATATACACGGTTTGCGGTGACCAACATTGCGGCGAAGTGGATCATCTGAAAAAAAAATGCGGATGGATTTAGTCAAATATAAGTATAAACTAGTCTTTAATCGAAGGATTTTAAAAAATATTCATTTTTCACAAAATGGCGGACAGTCAAAGTTAATGGTTCGATTTTAACGAAAAAAACGGCCGTTTTTTGGCTATAAAATGGCCATTTTTTTCGAAAAAAAAAAATCGAACGATTAAAGTCTACATTTTTATGTATTAAATAAGCGTGCAAAATTTCAAGGAGATCGGTTCATTAGTGTTCGAGTAATCTTGGTCACCGACTTCAGAAATGCCATTTTGAGAAAAACGCGTTTAAAGTTTCAATTTCAGTTCTTCAATTCACGGATTCTTCTCTTTCGACGCTCATATCTCACAAGGAACATCCCTCAGGTGTCCGCCTCCGATTTTGTTGAAACTCATATATGTGATAGAGCATCAAAAATTTTGAGACACGTATTTTTTTTTATCGGCGGAAAAACGGTTTTGAGGGGTGAAACGCACCCTCGAAAATGGGGATGTTTTTTCGTTTTTCGTCGATAACGTTTTAACGGCATGAGATATAAAAAAAATTCAAATTGCAACAATGTTTATTTTTTCATGTACTATACATTGGAGATGAGAACGATACCATTATCGACGAAAAACGAAAAACACCCCTATTTTCGAGGGCGCGTTTCACCCCTTAAAACCGTTTTTCCGCCGATAAAAAAAAATACGTATCGCTTACTTTTCGGTGCTTTATAACATATCCAAATTTCAACAAAATCGAAGGGTGTCACCTGAGGGATGTTCCTTGTCAGTCAATTTTGTTCGGATCGACTTGAAATTTTCAGGACGTATTCTCAGATACTTATACTTCAAAAAAATGCAATGAAAAAATCGATTCTTTCAAAATCGCAAGTGGAGGTAACCCCTTAACAGATATTGATGGAAAAAAATTCGAGTTCACTTATGAGTATCTAAAAATTCACTTGTTCAAATTTCAAACTCTCCGGATACCTTGCTTGTGAGCAATTAATAAATCTTTTTTTTCTAAATTAACATGGTCTCTTATGAAATGTCGTGTTTTTCCCGTCTATAAACGTGCAATTTGCAAGCATTGACGAACAGTTTCGAAAGAAACTTTTGTAATGGATAAAAAAAATATCTAAAGAACGTTTAGACAGCTTTCTAAAATCCATTAGATACTTGTGAACCTCAGAATAAATTAATTTGTCCCGAAAAATGCTGTTTTTTTGGAGGTTAACCTCCATATTACTCCAGTCGCATATTATGATGGCAACGTCGCAACCGCGCGCTTTTTAAAATCAACACTAATACTTTCCGAACGACGCAATGTGCACTACACTTCTACAGCAAATTATACAGAAGTGACTGGAAATGTAATGACTGAATCGGCTTAAAGAATAAAATCGTATGAATTAATCGCAAATAAATTCATTGTAGTTATAAAAGAGGGATACAAAATAATAACACATGAAAAATTGATTTCGAGATTGATTGAGAAAAAATTTGATTTTCGAAAATTGATTTTGTTTGCCATTCCAGAAAGACGCTTTCTTTTTTGAATTTCCTTCCATGGTCGAAAAAGAGATCGATGATGAACCATGGGTGCGAGTGAAAAATTTCTAGCACTTGGCAGCTGTACAGGATACGCGGTCGCGCTTGGTTTCAGCGTTGCCAAACTTATTGAACGGACTACGCTAGTCGTAATAATTTTTCTTTTGACCAACTCGGTACCACATGAACTTCCTTAAGGGAGAAAAACCTTCCTTTTCTTGGAAAATACACAAAGCTTTTCTGCGTCTCAACGTGACATTCTAAAAAAAAAATACCAAAGTTTTGTTTCGACAGAGGAATAGAAAATTCCTCCTACAAGTGCACGAACGTACACTCGTATAATTGACTTGATGACTTGTAACTTGACGAAGAGCGAAATCCAAAAAGTGTATATGCAAAACCTACTATTCATTACATACGATTAATATTAATGCAAAACATTGACCAAAAGAAATGAAATTAACACATTTAAAAGAATGGTGGTAATCGAACAATTTGACAAAAATCCCTGACCTTGTTTTTTACATTTTTTATTTACAAGAATTACTCTTTTAATATGATATTTCCTTGATTTGTTGTATAGCCAAATGATGGTCGCACGTTCTGTCTTTTCGACCTGAACAAATCGTATAATATACATATTTATATGTTTATGGGAATCTCGAACTTTCCTCCCAACTTCACTGGAATATGCTGCCGGCTGTGGAACGCGCCTGCGCTGTGGAATGCATTTATTTAAAACGCATAATAAAAAAATCAAACGTTTTCAGGCCAACAAAGTAGAAACCTCCTTTACCCAGGCTTTTGTTCCAACTCGTTGAAAGTCACTGATTGGCGTTTGTGTTCCTACAGAGCTTTCCACCGAGGCCGATAATGATCGGCCCGATGATGCCAATGGGAGGACAAATCCCTATGGGCCGAGGGGGAATGCGACCGCTCATGGGACCCATGAGACCACCTTATCCACCGAGATTCTTCCCACCGGAAATGTACAGATCGAATCCGCATCCCAATCCTCGTAAGTTATCAATGTCGTACGATTTTATTGGCAATTTCCGCTTTTACGACTCACGCCGTGCTCAGACGCGCTCAGTCGGTACCAAAAAACTGCAATCGACTGTTCGCGTCGTTGTTTTTTTAAATTTTGTCGGAAGGAATTTGTCGAGTGAAACGCTCGACCCTCAAAGACGTGTTTTCTTTCTTTCTACTCCCGTAACTTTCCGCGTTAATGCAACAATGGAATTTCTTTCCAGGCTTTTCACGAATGTTTTGAAAAAACATTGGCCGAAGACCGCAATGAAAGGAGGACCAAGTGCTGTGGCAATAGAATGTATTTTTAGGACAAGTTTTATTAGCCTGTAAAGGCTCGCCCTGTACATAATGCCTTCGAAGAGAAGCCGCTTTAAATTATTGCTCAGTTTTTAACGCTCGCAGTCCCATCGAAGGACCGAATGGAACGACTATTTTTTTAATCTATCAATTGTGCATGCCAGAAACGTTGAAGAAGGAAGAGACCGAGAACGCGGATCAAGTGATTCGTACGCTTAGGAAAAAGAAATACTTGTGATAAAAATCGACCACGGGCGCTCCTCTACACATTGTAAATAGACAAATATACTTGTAAGTCTGCTCTTGTTGCATCGTGACAATGTTCCGTTTGAAGTATACAAGCACGTGTATTCAATCAAAATAATAAACATACGTATTTAACGAATTTGGAGTCTACTTCTTGGAGCCTTTACCCACGAAACAAATCTTGTGAGATGCACTCGTATCCCACGCGCGAAGAGACTCGCCTAACGTACGGGTAAAAATGTCGGAAAATCATTCTTGTTAAATCAATTCAAAGAAAAAACACTCGAAAATAATTGAAAACTGTAATTCTCCTTTACTTTTATTCAATTTCATATTTTTATGGTGAGTGAGAATTCGTAAATAAAATGAGACAGCACAGTCCAAAAATAATGTATAAAATCTATTGATCTGCGTGAGTATGCAGGAGAGCGGAGGAAACGTTGGCACGCGTTTGGGAATGTCAAGAGGCGAAGCAACAAATGGACAAGCAGGCACAAAAAAAACTGGAGCAATGAAGGAACCAACGAAGAGAGGAACCGACCGGGGGGTGGGAAAAGGCATCAGAGTGGAAGGAAATGGTAGAAGAGATGTGTGAAATAGCCCGACGATTCGAGAAACTAGTGAGGAAAAAAAAGGGAGGAGAATAATGTGGTAATAAGGAAAGGGGAAGGAAGCAATAAGAATAGAAAGCGAATATAGAGCTAAGGGGAAACAGAGATAGTATGTCGAATATTATGGAGATGTTATATGAAGCCAGTTGTATATATATATATATATACACACTTTTATAAACATGAACTATAAACATTTATAAAATATATAAACATTATATATATATATATATATATATATTTATAAATATAAACTATAAAACATAAAAAAGAAATTATAAACATAAACATAAAATACACACATATATATGTGTGTGTGTGTGTTCTCTTATGTATTTACTTTGTTTTTTATTCTTTCTTGTCTTTGTTTTTTTCCTCTTTACTGCTACTAGCTGATTATGTATCAAGTTTTTTCATTAAATGTGAACAACTAGCTTAGGGAGATAAGGAAATAGGTGAAGGACGGAGGAAAATGTAAAAACACGCTGTATACATGCAATAAAGGTAGAAGTAGTACTATAATTTAGTAGTAGTACTAATAAGTAGCAATAGTAGTAGTAAGTACAAGTAGCAGTAGTAATGTAGTAGTAATTCATTACTAGTAGTAGTAGTCGCATTAATTTCGTACGTAACTTCTTTTTTCAATGTTTAGAGTTCAGTTAACAAAGTTGGGTTGATTAAAATAGTCAACGGATGACTTTTCCATGACGCAGCTTAATATAATAGTAGTAGAAGTAGTTCTACTACTACTACTACTACTACTACTACTCCTACCTTTAGTAGTTGAAGTACTACTACTATATTAAGCTGCATTATAAAAAAAGTTATCGGTCGACTATTTGAATCAACCCAACTTCGTTAACTGGAGTCTAAACTTTTTTTTAAATAAATAAATAATTACGTAGTTTAACGTGACTAAATAATGGGAAAAAAAATTAGGACAATTTTGTTAATTTGGGATTGAAGATTAAGTTAAATTGAATGTTTAAAAATATTAACAAAAAAAAGGTCACTGATTTGAAGCACTGTCGGAATATGTCCACGACAAAAAGGCCGCTACAGGCATTTTGAAGTAGAAAACGTTCAAACGGATCGTCCAACTGCAGAACGCACATCTGGGACGAAAAATGAATCGACGACGCACTCGGTCGCGAAAAAGCACCGGGGCGACGAGGGAAAGAGAGAGAGAGAGAGAGAGAGAGAGAGAGAGAGAGAGAGAGAGAGAGAGACGTCTCTCCGAGTTTGGTAGGGATTGGATCGTCGAGAGCCGCCCGAGGAAAGGGAAGAGAAACATGAGCGTAGGAAAAGGATACAAAACGGCAGTACCGTCTCGACGCTCGTCGCTGCGTCTCATACAGGCGTTTCTCGTATCCATTGCTCGCATCTCTCTCTCTCTCTCTCTGCCCGTCGATCTCTTCAAAGATTTTTTTCATCTTTTCCTCTCTTCGTTCACAAAAACAGTGCATCAGTGCTCCAATATCGGATAGGAAACGAAGAATCGTTGGATTGCGCTTTGGGGGGTCGAACAGTGTGGAATGCACGCTTCATAGTAGACCAAAAAGGAAAAACGCGGTCGTTGACCTACCCCACGTGTGCGCGGTAGACGCGTATGGTACGGAGCAGCGTGGAAAAATTGTAGTGGGGGTAAAAGGAGAGACGCAACTTGTAAGCACGGTTAAACTGCGCTTTCAATTCTTGTTCCCAATTTTTCAATGAAAATCCGTGCTCAGTTTTTCTCGCATGAACTGAGTTGAGGTTTTTTTTTAGTGAAAAGGGTCCTTAAGGGGGTAAGACTACTGTGACGATAAAAAAATCAGGGTTATTTGAACAAATTAATTTTTAAGGAATAAGAAATAATACATTAAGAAAGTTGTGTATCACATTTCATTCAAAAATATTAAAAATCGACGAAGTTGCAAGCAATCTAATGAAGGACTTTCGAACGTGAGGGGCTCAACGGTGCATTTGATATTGGCCACCCGGTTCATCTGGCACGAAAAAAAGTTTTTTTCCCCTTCAAATTGATAAAATTGGCTTCATCCAGACTTCACCGCGCTTTTTTTTATCGTCTTTTAGTCATCGAAAAAAAAACATTTTCTTTTTCGATTTTCCACAAATAATGCCACCATTATTGTTGATAAATAATGACGAAAAGAAAGTTAATAAGAAAAACGTTAGTCAAGACTATTACACTGAATTAGTGTACCAAATGTCAAGACAATCCGTTGATTAGATGTCGAAAAACCGTGTACGCCGTTTTGAAAAGAATAGTTTTGAGAAAAACGCCTTTCTAGTTTTAGTAACAGTTCCATCGTTTTAATCATAACTTCACCTTGAATCGAGGATTCCTGCATAATGTGTGGTACCTCCCTATTCAATTTGAGTTGCCTCGAGTGATGAACGTTTTTTTTTATCTTCGCAGTAGCCTAAACCGTAAAGAGTACACGAACATGCTTAGCACGCGCGCACACGAACACACACACACACACACACACACATATATATATATATAAGTAGGTAATGAGCTATAGTATAGGTCCAGACGAATTGCCTATATGAGGCAATTCGTATGAGCCAATCTTGTGTGTGTGTGTGCGTGTGTGTGTGTGTGTGTGTTAGATTGGCTCATAGTGAGCAATTCGTATATATATGAAGTGTGTATGTGTGTGTATATATATATATATATATATATATATGGAGAGTGCAAATGAGTCTCCGCCGTTTGACAAAAGATGGCCCGACCAGGAGGTTATGGTTGAAATTCTCAGGTTTAAAACGTCATATGGTAACCCTGTTAACCACGCGTACCTCAAATGTGGCGTGCACGATTCTATACAGTACCGGTAATGTACGGGTACGACGTACCAGCGTAATCGTACCTTCACAGTACCGTTACCGTGGAGTGATACCGTACTGTAGAACACGGTGGCTCCAGCGTGGTGGTACTGTACCAGTACCATGCTGGTACATTTACGTTACTGCGTACCGTACTGCGTATCGATAATGCACCGGTACCGTGCGCACGTACTTGGTGGCCACAGTACCGGTACGGCGTACTCCACATGAGCAGTACATTTGCGGTACGTGGTTAGCTGGGGAGGTTGGACATCTGGCGAGACCATAACCTAGAAATATTAGCGGTTTTGTATCAGCGTCATATGATTTTTTTCGTCCGAAAATGTCGAGTTTTACTCGACATGTGTACCGACAGTATACCGTACTAGTACGGTACCAGTTACTCTCTTAGGCGTAATGGTATAGGACTGGTTCGTGTTACTGGCGTAGGCGTACCCAGCTAACGACGTACCGCAGATGTACGGCTCACGTGGAGCCACCGTGGAGCCACCGTGTTCTACAGTACGATATCACTCCACGGTGACGGTACCGTGAAGGTACGATTACACTGGTACCCCGTACCCGTACATTACCCGTACTGTATAGTACGGCGTAGTCCACATTTGGGGTACGCTGTACCAATGGTAGGCTTGGCTAACTGGGCAGTACTGGTACGTTATACTATCTTAGGCGTACTGGTACAGTCCTGGTACGTGTTACGTGTGGATCTTAGGCCAGATCCACACTATGCGGTTCCGCAGGAGCGTTTTTGCCGGATCTATAGTATTATACTAGGTGCGCAACTAAGTTCCCGGGTCTCACACATTGATGGCGCTAGCGACACATGTAGGTGGCATACCGGTCTGAAATTGGGTGTCTTTATAGCTTGGACATCTATTAAGAATACCCAGTCGTAATATTATGGAGCCTAGATAAAAGAGGCCACACTCGGTCTTTCAACTCGTCCCCAAAACGGTATCAAGATAGATGGCGCTGGGGTGCTCCGGACCACATGTATAGATATACGCAACATGGGTCCGATCAGGGAGACTAGCTTCCATGATATTACTATACATAAGGCCCGCAGCACCACAGCGGCATCTATGTTGGAACCATTTTTCGGGACGCTTTTTTCAGCGGCTTTGCACGGGAGTTTGCTCTGCTGGCATCTAGTCTCCATACGTAATATAAACAAATATCGCAACACAACGACCTTTTTTCTAACCTCGAAAATGTCAATGTTTGTGCCAAATAAACAGCATTTGCGGGAAGCGGAAAGCCACTTCCAAAATGTTGCTTTTGCGGCAGAACAGAAAGCGTTTCCTGCATCGAATTGTTACTGGCGATGAAAAATGGATATATTTCGAGAATCCCAAACGCAGAAAATCGTGGCTTGCACTTGGCGAAGCGTCAACATGGACGGCACGGCCAATTCACTTCGGCAAAAATACAATGCTCTGCGTTTGGTGGGACTATAAAGGAATCGTGTACTATGAGCTGGTGAAACCGGGCGAAACTGTCAATGGGCATTGCTACCGACAACTAATCAATTTGAACCACGCTTGTTGTTATAGAAGTGTAAAAATGATTCTCACCGTATAGTAAAAATGATCCGTGCATATTACATTTGAAACTATTCTCGTATAGGCGCGAGTCCTATATGCTGTACAGTAAAAATAATATGTGTTTTGTAAAATACCAACCTTTATTACACGCTATATTTTCATATGGATTCTACTATACGTATAGGATGAATCTTCGTGTATGTATAGATTACACTAGACGCATAGCAGCAATCTTCAGCGTATAGCGAAAAGTATTACGAAGTTATTAGTAAAAAGTGACTATACCGTACTTTTTGTAGAATACTGGAAACTAATTGTTCCAATCACGTGGGCAAAATATTTTTTGAATACTACAAAAAATCACATTTTTTATTTCTAATTTAAATGTAATTTAAAGAAATGTAAATTAAAATTTACATTTCTTCATTATTACTATACCATAATTACAAATTTTATCTTCCATTCAATACTTTTTTATATTCAATGATATTTTTTTCAAAGCATAGTATTAATTCGAAACTTCGAGGCCCCTGTTTTCTCCGTGTGCTAGGCACGGCGAGTATACGGTACTGGTACGCATTACTATCGCACGGCGTATCCGTACCATTGCCGGGATTCGCTAACGTTTTAGCGACAGTTTTCGTTATCGTTAGCGAGCGACAGCCAATCGCATGGAGAATTACAGGAGAAGGGGTGCTTCTCATTGGCTATCGCTAGCTAACGACAACGAAAACTGTCGCGAAAACGTTAGAGAATCCCGGCACATACCAGTAACGCGTACGATTTCCCTATGTACCAGTATATTACTGGTATCGTACGGGTACGCCGTACCAGTAGTAGTACGCTCGGTTACTGAGCATCACACGCGCTGCCCGAACAACGTCGCAGGCGACACGCGATTTGTGGAAAACGCGGTTTGGAAAATTGATCGGCGATTCGACGCGAATGGCTCGATCGGGCGGTTGGCTCGTGTGTACGGTGCTCTCTACATATTTATGACACGATGCAGATGTTGCGTCGCAGGCCTACACGCGGCGCGTGGCTTAATCGTTCGCAGCACTCGGCTTCATTACGTTTACAACGCGAAGCGAGCGCGCGGTCCGTTAAAACATTCAACACCTCGAACACATTCCACGCTCCCGTATCGGTAACATTCGTTATAGTCCGCGCGAGCGCGTTTCGCGCCAGTCGGCGCTGAAAAGTCCATACGGACGTGGGTACGAGTGTGAAAACATTATTTTTTTTCTGCCCGTATCCATTCAGCATTCGGCGTTACTCGTCGATTTCGACGCAGCGCGTTATTACGATCGATGAAGAACCGTTATTCGAATACGACTAAATGCGATCGCGAATCTTCACTTTTTGCTTCATCTCGCGTTTATTTATCTTTCGCTCTTGTCTTGGACAACTAGGCCGCGTACATGTAGATCCATAAATGCAACTGGAAATGTTCGTTAATGTGTCGCGATTTCGTGCGCTAGAAGGAACGTGTGTTGCGAAATATCTTCGACCCTGTTACACGCTCCACCCTGTAGTGCAGCAATCTTATCTCGGGCTCTCATCGCTTCGGAGATATACAGAGAGAAGAAGCGAGGGAAATAAACGAAAAGATACAATAATAAAGAAAAGAACGCGTAATCGTTTCGTCGGAGGAGCGTGCTCAAGGCTGCGCGCGCACGCGCGGGCGCGCGTGTGTTGTGTGTGTGTGTGTGCACAAAGAGCAATTCGCCTGCGAAAGAGGAAATATATATATAGACGTTTTACGAGTATACAGCAATAATCGGGTCCGATAATCTCTTTGGGAAGAGACTCTTTTATCGGTTCGGTGAGTAGGCTAGAGTAAACCGACCGGTGGATGGACGAATAACGACACTGTAGGATTCGGATGGACTGTAAAATGAAAATATGAGAACTAATTTCACAATTGCTATAGCCGACAAAAGATAAGTTTGATGGCAGGAAAAAATATATTCGAAGTAATCGCAACGGATAATATTGGGGGAATATTCTTATACATATGAGTAGTATATTTGGTATTACGATTTCGTGAAAAATACACAACGCTACTTTGCATCGTAACGTGAAATGCGAAAAAAACGACCAAAGTTGGTTTCGACAGAGGAATAGAAAATTGAATTTTGTCGGAATTGAAAAAAATTCATGAATTTTTTTTATAAGAACAGTTAATGAAGTGTACATTATCATCTCTTCAGTAATTAATTTTGCAATTGTCAGCAGCTGAGCAAAATTTTTTTTATTTTCCTTTGAGAATTATCATAACAGAGCCCATATGTCCATTCACTGGGATGAAAATAGAATCCTGCACCAGTGAATAAGCATGGCTTTGAAGTTTGCATCGTTGGAATGCGACGAAAATGAATTGTTTCGAATCGCTCAAATTTTGCTTGGCCGATTCAGGCTGTGACGATTGCTCAAACGTTTTTACATATTCGTATCAGAGATTTACGACCTCGATTCTAAAAAGAGCCTTTAGAAATAAACAAAACATAAAGAAAATAAAAATGCACGAAAAAAATCGTTGCGTTCTAACGATGCAAACTTCAACGTCATGAATAGGCATGTCTAATTTTGATCTATTACTACGAATTTAATTCAAAACTTTGCAAAACATCAAAAATCGATTCTATCTTGAGGGATCACCACAGCGTAACGGGTCAAAAAATAGCTGACTCGCGATTTTTGTTTCGATGGTTAAAATACGCTAATCAGTCTGATCTTTTACGTCAAATTTAACCACTCGTCAAGTACAAAAAATCCATTCCAGTTGTGGCCGTAAATATTATCGAAAACAAAATTTATAAAAAGATTATTAACCAGTATGAATGCCGCTATGTTGCTATGGAGGTTTTTAAAATAAAAATTGACAGAATGGCGGCGGTTTAAAAAAAAGTATCGAATTTAGCCTATTTTTTCGACAGTTTTTCGTTAAAAGAATATGAAGATTAAAAAATAAAGAATGACAGGAAAAATGTTGATTCAAAATTTGAAACGAATGGCTTGCCAACTCTTCCTTTGAGAATGTACCCCGTTTTGAGAAACGACATTCGGAGAAAAACGCGTTTAAAGTTTAGAGTGCGGAATTTTCGTATAAATTGTCTACTTACGATCACTGGCGACGCCAGGTCCGTGTTTATAACCGTCTATTCCAGCGTTGTTCAACGTGTGCCAGGTAAAAGTAAAAAGCAAGGGTTGTAGGTCCTACACTACAATAAAAATGCCACAATTTCAGTGAGAAGGCTGTGCCTGTTTATTTTTTAATAAGTTGTCGAACCGTGGTTCTATTTTTGAGGCGCTAATAACCAAATGATGACTGAAGTTAGATGGTTGCATACTGAAAGTAACCCCAATGAAATGTTGCCCCTCAACTCGCTCCAACCCTAAGGAATAGGGGTTGAAAATTAAAAATCGCCGTATCTCGACAATTGATGGCCCGATCAAAAAATGTTTCAAGCCAAAGTTGTTTGGAATAATAAAATACGTATAAAGTTATCTGACGTCCAATACCCTATCTTTGAAAATAGCGGCACAAAACCGCACTGCTGACCCAGAATTTTCTAATCGTTTTTGTGCCGGTATTTTCAAAGATAGGGGGTTGGATGTCACGCAACTTTATACGTATTTAATTATTCCAAACAACTCTTGCTTGAAACATTTTTCGATCGGGCTAGTAATTATCGAGATACGGCGATTTTTGAGTTTTCAACCCCTATTTCTTAGGGTTGGGGCGAGTTGAGGCGCAATATTTCATTGGGGTTACTTTCAGTCTGCAACCTTTTGGCTTCAGTAAAAAATTCTAATTCTACGCTCAAAGTGCTGGGTTTTCGTCTCTTATGCAGGATTATTAGTTCACATAGGTAGGAAGTGGCGAATGACACTAAACATTTCAGAAATTCCCTTGCCAGCTCGGGGGGGAGGGGGGGTCGCCAGAATTTTTTTACCTGTAACGGGGTCGCGTATTCAAGAGAGTTGAAAAACACTAGTCTATACTATCGGATAATGCACAAAAATAGATTTTTTTTTTGAATATTTTACACTGTCATGATTCCTTAAATAATAAAAGTAATATTATTATTATGTATTCCTCAGAGGTACGGGGGGGGGGGGGGCTTCCCCTTTTTACCATCCCCTCCTTTTATTCCTTCCATTCTTTCCGACAAACACAATCCTTCCAGAAGAGCTCGCTACATTCCTTCCAGAGTTCCCCCGCAGAGTGTTGACCGCAGCCACTCTTTCCTAATGCACTACTGTATCGCATTTGCACGAGGGCCCAGGGAAACTGCGGAAAACCTGGGCCGATACAGGCGGCTATATTTGGCTGAGTTTCAGTTGTATTAAACATCAGAAACTCAGACAAACTGCCTCCCGCTCAAAGGTTGACGCGCAAAGCAGTGCACGGGCAAGCGGTCACCGCTCCAAGTATTGGCAGCCTCCAATGCTGCTTAACTTCAGTGACCGCCGAGCCCGCACACCGACCGCGCGCCTACCTCTGTCGGTTAATAAAAGTAATACTTATCCTCAAAACTCATAAAAGCTGTTATTTTCGCCTTTAGAACATTTACTGCGCGCAGCCGTATCGTAACTAACAGGAAGTTGCGCAGTGTACAAGTATCACAAACTAGAAATATTCCGTGTGACGTCAAAATTCGATACTAAATTGATAAATCGGTTTTAACGACACCTATAATTTTTTCGCGTAGTTATAGTGTTTCTAATTTTTATCGAAAATTCATATTCTTTACTTATTTCAAATATAAATCAGCTTTCGTCCCTTCACTGGCCCCCGTTCATTCGCTGGTCGGTTTACCATATGTAGATTTGTTTTTTCGAAACATCATCCCCATTCTTGTAGTTGTTATTATTGTTATTACTATCATCGTCTAACGACCATAACAGTTACGATAATAACACTCAAATAACAAAAGTAACTATGACAATAATTCGCTGTTATTGTTGTTATTGCCATAATTTATCATTATCATTATCTAACTGATTATTTTTATTGATTATTTATAGCCCAATTGTTTTCCACTGCTTAATTTATTATTCGTTGCGTATTGCTTCATTTATGGTTATTATATAATTACCGAATTACCTAGTTATTACCTAATCATCCAATTTATTATTTTTATTTATTACGTTTTGCCGAATTAAACTTTATATCATCATTGTAATATTTAATTTATTATCGGTAGCATTCGTTACCTAATAATCATTACTTCATTTAGTACCGTCAGTATTACGTATTGCTTCATTTATTATTATCATATCATTACCTAATTACCTAATTATTACCTAATTACTATTTTTTGGCTAATTTATCGTTTATATCATCATAATTTTTCATTTATCATCAGCAGCAATCATTACCTCATTATCGTTACGTCATTTATTACCGTTAGTATTAATTATATTTTCGAACCATCGCCCGGTCACCAATATCGAGGTGTTTTTCAAAATATCGCATTTTTGTTCGTTCACGTGTAACGGGATTGCAATGAAATTTCCTTTGATCTTTTCCCTGTCGCGTATACCTACGATGCTTTTTTTTCCTCACGAAACATGCAAATGAAAAATGGCGCGTTGGTGCGTAAGCAAAAATGTTACGCGGGCTCTTTCCAACCTCGTATTCGCGAATAACGCGATTTCGTAGGATTTTCCGTAAACGCGTTTTTCACACTAACAAGGAACATCACTTTGGTGTCCTCCTCCCATTCTGTTGCAAAAACTAAGAGACATGTATTTTTTTTCCGGCAGAAAAACGATTTTGAGGGGTGAAACGCACCCTCGTAAATAGGGGTGTTTTTCGTTTTTCGTCGATATCGATATCGTTCTCATCTCCAATGTATAGTAGTACAGGAAAAAAATAAACATCGTTGCAGTTAGAATTTTTTTTTATATCTCGTACCATTAAAACGTTATCGACGAAAAACGATAAACACTCCCATTTCTGAGGGTGCGTTTCACCCCTCAAAACCGTTTTTCCGCCGATAAAGAAAATACGCGTCTCGTAGTTTTTGATACTCTTCCACATAAAAAAGTTTCAACAAAATCGGAGGAGGACACCAAAGTGATATGTTCCTTGTAAGCGCGAGTCGAGATTCGATTGCAAATACGTATAACGGATCGAGTGAAACTCGCGAAGAAATAAATAACTGCGGGACGATGGGACAATTGGAGATTTCGTGACCGCCTCGTAAAGGAGATTACGCCGTTTCTCGGCGATGCTTTTTGCAGAGAAGTCACAGTGTGTTGACCGAACGAGACTGGGCGTAGCGCGCGCGTGAAAAAAACAATCATGTACGAAGCGTCCCTTACGGAGTTCGAAGAGAGCGTCTCCTTCGACCTTGACGATCCGGACTTTGCTCAACCGCTGTGTACGCTCAAATCCACGAAGGACGACGATTTCCGCAGTCGCGCTCACAGTTTCAACAGCACTTGTAAGTACATTCTTCCTCATTCGCTTTTCACGTGTACACGTCTCGTTTGAGGTTAGAGCTGTCCAATCGAGTCACGTGACGGTTTATTATTTTTTCCTCCAATGAACGTCGAAAAATGCCTATGAGCTGTAGATTCATTCTGTCGGTGCTTATTTTTCGTAATACATAATTACAGGACAAAATTATGCATTTTCACATTTTTATTACGTGAACAAAAAACGCTTTTGTGTTACTGCAAACACTTTTGTGTTAGTACCAACTTGAAAGAGTAACATTATCGACGATTATTACGAAAAAAAACTGCGTCAGTGAATGTTTCATAGAACTGAGAATGAAATTTTCAATAATTTATAATCATGCCTATTTATTCGTCTCAAAATTATTTATTATTACCATTAATTAGTATAAGGTGTTGCCGAAATACGGCAACTTCGCGAACATTGAGGTTGGCAGCAATGCTCCTGATTCGCCGGTGAAGATTCGTAATCTTTCATCAAACCTTGATGGTTCAATATTGAATATATATGGTTTACGATGGGCAAAGTGGGTTTCTTCTTTTCGAAGTCCTTATGAAGGTTTAACTAAGGCCAAAAAAATTACATGTTCCGTAGTGTGAACCTCTTGCCCATTTAACCGCACGTAAAATTACATACATTGAACTATTTTTAGCGCTGGTGTTTTGTGATGTTTTTTTTTAATTTGTAAAGAATCTGTACAATCTAGACAATAATATATATATATATATATATATATATATATATATATATATATATATATATATATATATATATATATGGGATATTCCACACCATTTCAGCTACCCTGTGACCCCGACCACTTTTGGTGTTCCTGATTTAAAAAAATAAAATTCTACCTCATGAAAGGAATATCCACACCAACTTTTAGATTTTTATCTCTCACTTTTAGGACTTAGAACTTTTCAAAAAATGTCGGCTTCGACAGGCCTGAAGCGTTTTATTTTTTATTTGTGCTGACTTTAACGAAATCAAAACTTTTTATTTAAAATCACATTTATGGTGTTAAATTCAGTACAAATGAAAACGAACCGTTTTTGGGCTACCGAAGCCGAATTGGGAATAACAAAAGCATTAATAGCATTATTATAAAAGCATTAATAACATTAATGGCCCACTCTATTTTAGAGAATTTTCCGATAATAAAAAAAAGTGCAATGGCCAAACATCAAATTGTGAAGAACCTGCCTGCTCCAAAGCTATGGATAGAGGTTGAACTTGAACATTAAAAACCTCCGAAACAATATTTTGCAACGAATTAATTTTACGAACTGTTGTTGCATCCTTAATTGACCTCTCGTCGATATAAATTTCACTCGTCTACAAGCATTTCGATTTGAGTCTCGAAACTCTCTAATTGCACCGCAGCTACTTGACTGTTCCGCAACGACACGCACGCCACCTGCATAGTCAAGTACAGACGGCGGAATCATTTCCGGAAACCGTTCTGGCCGGTGATTGCTTCGTTTTTTTTTTCTTACACTGGCAATTCTAGTCCACGAAGTCTTGCGCTTCTTTTATTTTTATCCTCCAAGTATATTTTTCGTACGTTTCGAAAAACAAAGCCTTGGAAATAAAGCTCACGGGAAAACGAAAACAAAAGAATACGAGCAATATATTACACGACACAAGTCGTACGATATATTGTCGAGTGAGCAAATACTTTTTCTCACATACAAAAACATCGTATATTTACGCGTGTGATACGAATAATTGCATAACGTGTTTTTTTGTCGCTTTGCGCCGTGCGCGGACGACCTCGAAACGATTCGACGATTGCGGAAAAAACTGATACTCTTTTGTTTCACTCGGCTGATCCATTTAAAATTTAATTTCGTTTTTACTTGCGCACTCCTGTGCGGAATTTGGACCAAAACATGGCACACGTATTAGGACATGTATAGAGATTCGCAAAAAAGTTTCAGCTGTTTTCACGCCCACACTTGGTCGTAAATCAGCCGTGAAATTCACGGTGTCCCGCGAACCAACGTTTCGCGGCAGGCGTTACAACTCGGCGCAGCCTGTCGCGTGATATCGCGTGTCAAATTCATTTTTTCGCCACCTTGGCGCCACCAATATCGGTGACATCCGCATAGTGACACGAGTATGACGGTTAAGTTTGCATCGTTGGAATGTAACGATGTTTTTTCTCCTTTTTTCATTTCTTAATTTTTATCGTTACCCGAAGTCTTTTATTTTGCAAATTAAGGGGTCTTCTCACTTTAGACGCTAACAAAGGCTATTTTCCTTAATTTTTTGGATGGGTTTATATTATAGATATTGATATAAAACTTGTTACACTTAATAAATACACTTTCGAAATACATTTGAAAAAAAATATTTATTCAAGTCACTATTTATAGAGGAAAATGCTAGGTAAAAAAATGTCCTAAAAAAATCGTAGGTCCGCGCTGTTGATGAAATAGATTCAGTATGTTAATGGCTATAGCGCGTATCATACGATTTTTGATATATGCAAAAATAACAAAATGGCGGACATTTTTCGAAAAAACAAAAAAAAACGTGTTTCTTTCACCGTTTTTGGCAAAAAAAAGTATACATCAAACATTTTTTAAATCCTTGATATGCGCTATAGCTATAGTTGTAAAGAATATGTGGTTGAAATTTCATAAGGATCGGTTTAGTAGTTTCGAAGATTTTATCAACAAGCCGTCGAAAAACGTTGTTTCGAGAAAAACGCGTTTGAAGTTTGTTTGGATTAAATAAATGCATAAAACAATTTTTTAAATGTATTTCGAAAGTGAATTCATCAAGTGTAACAACTTTTATGTCAATATCTGTAATATAGACCTATCAAAAAATTCGTGAAAATAGTCTTTCTAGCGTCTAAAGTGAAGATTTTTTTATTCCGTTTTCTCACAGCACCGTAAAAACGTGATACGTTGTCGTTTTTCTTTAAATAACTATGTTAAAAACTGCATTTTAGCACTCCATACAGTGCAGACGTTTCTTGGGTCTGTTACTTCGATCAATTACTTCGTCGGGTTCTTCTGCGTTCCATTTTCTGTAAAACTTTTGTCCCACGACCCTTCGAAAATTGCGCTAAAAAACGATTTCCGTTTTTTCGACTTTTTACCGTTCACTGTCAAGGTGGCTACCCTGTACTACTAACCGAGGAGGAAAAGAAAACGCAGTAGGTCATACGAGTACACAGTTTCCACGCTAGATGGCTGCACTGGCCGTTTTTGAACGCGATCGATTCATGCTCGAATGTTCCGGCCGAACAACGCGTACATTCGACCTTTTCGTTTTATTGACAAAACTTGGAGTCATTTTTTTAGAAAGTTCGACAACAAGAAATTATAAGCTTGCGAATGTAACGAAAATTTCAGACAAGAGTTTCAAATCTCAATTTTGAGTCTTTAAATCTCTAGGGTAAGTTGCGGTGCAGGTAAAAATGAAGGAAAGTGAAGGTAAACAATGTATATGTAAACAATGTAACAAGCAAGGAACAGTTACAAGTTATGATAAAGCCTTCATCGAGGAGTTATTTTATTATCATCGTTACCATGACTATTCTTATCGATATTATTGTTTATATTATTATAGTATAGTTAGGGTGTACATAGTATAAATATAATAGAACCGCCAATTAGGTTGTTAACGAGACCATCCCATGTGACAGCTATTTTCTTCGCTTTTTTGGGGATCTTTTGTTATGAACCATTATTAGTCACTATCTTTGAATTTTTACCACACTTTTATCAACATTTTTAGTCCGAATTGCCATAATGTAAAGAGGGGGGGGGGGGGGGGGCGAAATTGTCATAACATACTGAGTGTTTTGACTATTTTTGACTCAGTACATTGTGACAATTTCGTCATTAGTGTCACAATGTGCTGAGTAATTTGACAGTTTTTCATAACATTTGAAACATTTTTTGACACTATTTTGTGTGCAATACTGTTATGTGGCGATGAACTTAGGTATCTCCCTATGTTAAAAGACGTGTCCTTAATTGTTAAATTTTATAGAAACGGTATAGACGATGAATTCAAAATATGGAGGATGCATTCAGTATGCATTCAGTATTTACTGTATAAATTTTAATGAAATGGTAACATATCGTCAATTGACGAATGTTCTCCTCCGAAACTTCTTAACTGATTTTTTTTTTCATTTTCATTGTACCGATCATGTGGGGTTTTCATAAAAAAAAGTTTTTCTTTTCTTTTCAAACAATAATCAACATAACTAGAGCACTTGGGAATTTTTATTCTCTTCGGCTCGGCCAGAGCGCGCCGAGTGCTTCCGAAATTACCCGAACGCACCGTGACGTCACAATGTTATACGAACGACTCGTGTAGCACTAGTATTTCGTTAAAAATGGCAACGATGGAGTTATAAAGGACTTCTTTCGTTCCTCTCTGAATACCACGAAAGATAGTTCGTCAAAGTTGAACTTACAACGATGTCCCACGAATTTCTGCAGCGTTCAATCACGAGACGTCGCTCAGAAACTCTGTCACCATAAAAATGTCCGTGGTCGGCGAATTACTCAAATTTGTCGTCACAAGCCCACTTTCACACATCATTGCACGAGAATTACAGTAACTTTTTACTTCTTAAGAGTTTTCTCGATGTTTTCGTATGCAAAATCTCACCAAGTATCACATTTATTTACATCGACGCGTACGCCGCATAACCTAAAATTTCATAGCTTATATCATCGTGACATCACAACCACCAGCGCCAATCGCGCGGCGTTTCGCGTAACCGTCAATGATTCAAATTTTCGTGACATAAAAACACTTAATAATTATCTTTAGAATGATTGTTTCACATATCCCTTTGTCATTCTGTTTTATTATCACAAAGGGGCAACTCTAGAAGAAAAAATCGAACTTTTATTTTTAACAACCTTGTTCTCTCTTCTCGGCTCATTCAGCCTAGCACAATTACCCGTCTTACAACGAAGAAACCCTCTCGACGTTGTAATTAAGTAAATTTGTCCAGCTTTGACCCCAGCTACAGCGGTCACCCGTAGACCTTTGTTTGTTCGTGTTTTTCCCTGAATTGGCCATAGTAGGGAGAAAACGGTTGGATTTCGCGATCTCACAGACGAGGAATCCAATTACCATAGCTATAGCCGTGTTATCTCGTCCAGACGAGAATTCGAATCCGAGTGTAACGTCACGAAAGGAAACAACGGAGGCTCTCCGGTGTTGGGATGGGCCTTCCGGAAGCAATTTCTCGCATATGCCGCGGTATCGTATACGACGAGTTCGGAGAAGGACGTGCGCTCACGACGTGATGGCCGAGTATCGCTTTTTGTTTTGACTGAATGATAAAGATGCAGTGGAACGGTCATTGTGAGGTTACTTATTTGTATATAAAAGTTGTTTAGCTTTTGCAAAAGACAGGGAATATTTTGCCTCGCCATCAGCGGTGGGGGGAGCGAGAGAGAGAGAGAGAGAGAGAGAGAGAGAGAGAGAGAGAGAGAGAGAGAGAGAGAGAGAGAGAGAGAGAGAGAGTTAGTTAGTTAGTTAGTTAGTTAGTTAGTTAGTTAGTTAGTTAGTTAGTTAGGTAGTTAGTTAGTTAGTTAGTTAGTTAGTTTGTTAGTTGGTTAGTTAGTTAGTTAATTAGTTAGTTGGTTAGGTGGTTAGTTGGTTAGTTAGTTAGTTAGTTAGTTAGTTAGTTTGTTAGTTGGTTAGTTAGTTAGTTAGTTAGTTAGTTAGTTAGTTAGTTAGTTAGTTGGTTAGTTAGTTAGTTAGTTGGTTAGTTGGTTAGTTGGTTAGTTAGTTAGTTAGTTAGTTAGTTGGTTAGGTGGTTAGTTGGTTAGTTTGTTAGTTAGTTAGTTAGTTAGTTAGTTGGTTAGTTAGTTAGTTGGTTAGTTAGTTAGTTAGTTAGTTAGTTAGTTAGTTAGTTAGTTAGTTAGTTAGTTAGTTGGTTAGTTAGTTAGTTAGTTAGTTAGTTAGTTAGTTGGTTAGTTAGTTAGTTGGTTAGTTAGTTAGTTGGTTAGTTAGTTAGTTAGTTAGTTAGTTAGTTAGTTAGTTAGTTAGTTGGTTAGTTAGTTGGTTAGTTAGTTAGTTGGTTAGTTGGTTAGTTAGTTAGTTAGTTAGTTAGGTAGTTAGGTAGTTAGGTAGTTATTTAGTTGGTTAGTTGGTTAGTTAGTTAGTTGGTTAGTTAGTTAGTTAGTTAGTTAGTTAGTTAGTTAGTTAGTTAGTTAGTTAGTTAGTTAGGTAGTTAGTTACTGAGTGAGTGAGTGAGTGAGTTAGTTAGTTACTGAGTGAGTGAGTGAGTGAGTGAGTGAGTGAGTGAGTGAGTGAGTGAGTGAGTGAGTGAGTGAGTGAGTGAGTGAGTGAGTGAGTGAGTGAGTGAGTGAGTGAGTGAGTGAGTGAGTGAGTGAGTGAGTGAGTGAGTGAGTGAGTGAGTGAGTGAGTGAGTGAGTGAGTGAGTGAGTGAGTGAGTGAGTGAGTGAGTGAGTGAGTGAGTGAGTGAGTGAGTGAGTGAGTGAGTGAGTGAGTGAGTGAGTGAGTGAGTGAGTGAGTGAGTGAGTGAGTGAGTGAGTGAGTGAGTGAGTGAGTGAGTGAGTGAGTGAGTGAGTGAGTGAGTGAGTGAGTGAGTGAGTGAGTGAGTGAGTGAGTGAGTGAGTGAGTGAGTGAGTGAGTGAGTGAGTGAGTGAGTGAGTGAGTGAGTGAGTGAGTGAGTGAGTGAGTGAGTGAGTGAGTGAGTGAGTGAGTGAGTGAGTGAGTGAGTGAGTGAGTGAGTGAGTGAGTGAGTGAGTGAGTGAGTGAGTGAGTGAGTGAGTGAGTGAGTGAGTGAGTGAGTGAGTGAGTGAGTGAGTGAGTGAGTGAGTGAGTGAGTGAGTGAGTGAGTGAGTGAGTGAGTGAGTGAGTGAGTGAGTGAGTGAGTGAGTGAGTGAGTGAGTGAGTGAGTGAGTGAGTGAGTGAGTGAGTGAGTGAGTGAGTGAGTGAGTGAGTGAGTGAGTGAGTGAGTGAGTGAGTGAGTGAGTGAGTGAGTGAGTGAGTGAGTGAGTGAGTGAGTGAGTGAGTGAGTGAGTGAGTGAGTGAGTGAGTGAGTGAGTGAGTGAGTGAGTGAGTGAGTGAGTGAGTGAGTGAGTGAGTGAGTGAGTGAGTGAGTGAGTGAGTGAGTGAGTGAGTGAGTGAGTGAGTGAGTGAGTGAGTGAGTGAGTGAGTGAGTGAGTGAGTGAGTGAGTGAGTGAGTGAGTGAGAGAGCGAGAGAGAGAGAGAGAGAGAGAGAGAGAGAGAGAGAGAGAGAGCGAGAGAGAGAGAGAGAGAGACCTGCCTGACCCTCCGTCTCCATCCAACGGACGACGTATTTTTTTTTTAGTCACTACCAGCTCCGGCGGCAAGGAGCCATCAGACGCGAGAAAGCTTATAACTGAATCGCAGACACAATTGGATCCAGACCTATCCGTTTACTTTCCCGGTAGACACAGAGCCGGCGCGTGTTGCATTTATCGTCACCGAAGCCTCCGTCCTTCAACCTCTCTCGGTTTTCTAATCACGTATCCTTTAGTTTTTTTTCTCGCTCGAAATGCTCACAGCATCTCGGGTGTCTCGTGAACTTTCATTACACATGGCGGTCCGTTAATTTGCTACGAAACTCAAATTGATTCAGCTTGGATCTTCGCTCGGCTGGAATTGTACCAGTCTCCCAGACTGCATCATCCGGTCGTGGGTACCAACTGGCCAACCAAAATGGCACCCTCCTTTGTCGGCACCTTCCGAAAATTTCGAAATCCAGTCAAAATATCTATCTAACATAATTAAATTCAAATAATCGATTGATTCTATTCGTTTCACCCAAGCAATCACGCAGAAATAATTTGATAAAACTTCAACTACTTTTTTTCGTCTCATTTTTGTAGCTTGTATAAAAAGTAGGCATCTTATTAGGTACATCTTATTAGGTACATTAAATTGTTAAAAACAAGTTAATAATAAGAACATTGTTTAAAAGAATTTTGACTACAAAAGTGTTTGCAGAAAAACAGTATTAGCAAACATCACCGATTTGCAGAAAAATATAGAAAACTAAGATTTATTTAAATGAGTAGCTACTGAAATGTACAGTTTAAGGTATATTCCTTTGACGGAAGGTCGTATTTTGTGGGGCCCTAAGCAGGGCCCTTTCGAATCATTGGTCAATTACAGTGGCGCTGAATAAAAATAAGTCATAATCAATTATTATACCCAACGATAAGCCGGAATAAAAATATCGCACAAATTTTGTAGACATAGACACTTTTTTATTTTCTCAAAAATCGAATCGAAATAAAAATGAATTTTCGTTGCATTCCAACGGTGCAAGCTTCAACATCGTAAAAGTTTGGTCACCGGCTTGCAATTTTACCAGTGTACTGGGATTGTATTATGCTCAATTATAGACGAAAACCAGTTAATTGTTAAATATTCGGGTTTGTGAAAGGAATACATTAAAGACTGGTAACTGGATAGAGGAATGGTCAAAAATGAGTTGATTATTTCTTAACCGGTACGATGGTCTAGTGGTTAGCGTGCTTGCCACTAAACCTGCGGACCGGGAGGTCCCGGGTTCGAATCCCAGTTGCGTACATTTCGTCGTAAAATTTTTTTCTTCGGCATTTCGCGGCGAAGTAAGACTAGTTCCACGACTGGGGGGCGAACTTTGATGACCGGCTGTATTGGTATAGGTTTTTCGCAGTTTCCCTATACCCATGACAGAAATGTCATGACGAATATGATACAGAGGGGGAAGCCGGCTGCGGCCGCAAGGAGGGGGGAAATAGGGACAAAGAGTGTAGAAAACGAAACAGTGGAGGAACGAAACAGTCGCAGTGGAGGAAATAATAGGTAACAAACGCGAACAGCGTGTGTACCTTAGGGAAAAACAAAAAAAAATATTCGTTGATTATTTCTTAACGCGTTACCCCCACTTGTAGCACAAAAAAGGCCTTTTTCATGAATTTTTTTAAAGAAAACTACTAAACTTTTTTAATCGATCAATGTACCATCTTAAAGAACACATCTTGAAGAACTTTCCGTAATTTTTTTATTGAAAAATATTACATTGTTTAGTGGCAAATGGCCGTCACTGAAATAATGTTTTTATATACACGGTTTGCGGTGACCAACATTGCGGCGAAGTGGATCATCTGAAAAAAAAATGCGGATGGATTTAGTCAAATATAAGTATAAACTAGTCTTTAATCGAAGGATTTTAAAAAATATTCATTTTTCACAAAATGGCGGACGGTCAAAGTTAATGGTTCGATTTTAACGAAAAAAACGGCCGTTTTTTGGCTATAAAACGGCCATGTTTTTCGAAAAAAAAAATCGAACGATTAAAGACTACATTTTTATGTATTAAATAAGCCTGCAAAATTTCAAGAAGATCGGTTCATTAGTGTTCGAGTAATCTTGGTCACCGACTTCAGAAATGCCATTTTGAGAAAAACGCGTTTAAAGTTTTAATTACAGTTCTTCAATTCACGGATTCTTCTCTTTCAACGCTCATATCTCAGTCAATTTTGTTCGGATCGACTTGAAATTTTCAGGACATATTTTCAGATACTTATACTTAAAAAAAAATGCAATAAAAAAAATCGATTTTTTCAAAATCGCAAGTGGGGGTAACCCCTTAAGGGATTAGGCGGCTCCAGAGATAAAAAAGGGCCATATTTTGTGATTTTTTTTCAGCGAAACATAAAACAAATTCTAAAAAAACCGGGGTTTTATTATACACGTAATTGACTATACAACATTATTTTTTCACATCGATGCATGTCAAAATGGCGACTGTGCACCATTTTTCCGATGACGCCTTTATTTCTGGAAAGTCAACGGCCGGACCTATCATTTTTGCGTTATGATGAGATACTAAAGTTTCTTCGACTATATTTAAGAATAGCTATAGAAATACGTAGAATTTTTTGATATATTGTTTTTGTCAAAATGGCGCGTTTCTATAACAAAACATTTCTAAAAAAACGCATATTATACCATCCAAAAGTATAAAATGCCATGAGAAAATCGTCAGAAAATTGTTTCCAAAAAACGAACTATGCTATATAATGAAAAAATACTATGTAGTACCTTAGGAAATGTCATTCTAAATATACAGTAAAAATTTCAAGTGAATCGGTTGAAATTTATTTGAATTATGAGTCCCGCCGACTTGAAAAATGTATGTTTGAGATAAACGCATTCAACGTTAGTAGAAAGTCACGACATGAATAATGTTTCGATACCTTTATTCTTAAAAAATCTTCGAAAATCGAGTAATTAGAGATTTTTCACACCCATAATCTTTAGGGATATAATATTTGTAGGTAATAAGGTACCTTTAAAAAGAATCAATTTTTCGAAAATCCTAGAGTGGCCTAAGGCTTTAAAGTATTCATTAATAATTATTTTAAAAAATCTTAATCATTGATATTTCAGCCTTAGAAGCTGAAGCGATGGTAATGAAAAACATACTTCCATTATCATCGCTTTCTTAAGGGGGAAATCCTTTTAGACGCCCGAAACAGAGTCATATTTCATGATTTTTTTTTAAGGTCATACAATAAGCTCTCCATTTTAGAATGTTGACATTATCTTGTTACAACTTGCAAGTATTCAATTTTTTCTTTTTTAAACAAAACTACATGGTGGCGTTATAAGGCAAAATCCTTGAGGCGTCTTTTAAAAAACTGCTCATGTTATAACTCAAAAAGTTATTGATCAATCTCTCTCAGAAAAAATTGCGCTTATTGGCCTAATTTTTATGTAATATCAAGTTTAATCTGAACTTCCGGTATTGGATTTATTACGACTTGTTACGATAAAGAGACGCGACAGCAAGGCAACAGATGACTGTAGTCCTAACCTCATCTCATTCATTCGAATTTCCGCACATATTTCACTTTCAACCGACATATTTCGTCGACACCAACTTTCCACGCTTTTTGCCAGTCGTGGCCCGAATACAATGCTTTACATTTCCCGCATCTGACATTGTTTTGACAGATCGACGTTGAAAGGCACGGAGGTTAAACTCGCCTGGTTGAGTAAAAAGAGACGAAAATAGAATCAATGTTGACAAATATCATACCTAGAAATACTGGGCGAATCGTTGGAATTTCTAATTAAATGTGAACATTTAATAGAAATGTGAATTTCTATTAAATAGAAATTCTATTAAATTTCTATTGAATAGAATTCACATTTAATAGAAATGTGAATTTCTATTAAATGTGAACATTTCTAATTAAATGTGAACATTAAAAATTTCATTTTTCTAATTAAATGTGAACATTCATTAAACAGCTTACACATGGAAAATTGTAGTTAATACAATTTTTTTTTTTGCACATGTTACAAATATAAGTTGTACAAGTCTCAAGTATGATCAGTGGTATGACTAGTGTGAAGTAAAAAGATTACCTTAACACTAGAATCATTGACAGTTCCCTGGTAGAATGTAGTTATTTCGCATTACGGGTTACCAATGGATATCACGAGAGTGACGAAAGAGCCAGGCTGACCGCAAGGGGGTTCTTATCAGCCGTCGATCGTTTCATAATTTTCCACCAAAACAAGCGGAACCTTCGCGCGTGGGACGTGGAGGAGAAAGGTTATCGCGAACCCCCGCGATCGTCGAATGACGTTGGTCTCTTGAACCCGAGACCCGAGAATTAAATCGCAAACAGGCAAGAGGCGGCAACGCTTGCGCGAGTCTTTCCCCTCGGCCTCGACTACTTCTTCTGATGTAATTCATCGCGATGTGATTGTTCCCTCTCTTATTAATATTTATTCTAATTATATATGCCCGATGGCAACGGCCTTTGATTGCGCGATATATCGATACATTTTTTTAACTCGCTATCTACGCCGCTTATGCACATTCGTTATCTTTATCTCTCTCGTCCTGTCGAAGAGGCCTCGGATGCAAACCCGGTCGAGCAGGCCACCAAAATTGCCTGTTCAGCTATATTTTCCGCTTATAGTTGTGTTAAAGATATTACACTGTAAAAAAAGATATGAAATTTACAATACATTTAAGATACAAAGGAATTGAATTTTACGAACTCAGTAGATGAAATTAAATTTGAAACACTTGTATCGTAAATTTAAAACAGGACCATGAAATTCTAACGTGGATATAGAATTTAATAGATGGAACATGGAATTTCAAAGACAAGTTTGTAAATTTGTGGAAAATGTATTGCATTAACCCGTGTCTTCAATTGAAAATTACCACAGATGTATGATAAATCAACTATAAAAAACAGAGCATTGAAAATACAAAACAAGTTTGAACTTTATTTACAGCTGTCTGAAAAATATAATATATGTGAAACTGAATTTTACGATACGTACAGTGCATGATCACAACAGATTTATTTAAAAGTGCGAAACTGGAATTGAAAAAAGAATTCATAAACGCTGATGAAAATCACATGAAACAACGCGAAAATTATATTAAATTTACACTACATTTAAGGGACAAAAGAATTGAATTTTACGAACTCAGTAAATGAAATTGAATTTAAGACACTTGTACCGTAAATTAAAAATAGGAACATGAAATTCTAACGTGGATATAGAATTTAATAGATGCAACATGGAATTTCCAAGAAAAGTTTGCAAATTTATGGAAAATGTATTGCATCAGCCCATGCCTTAAATTAAAGATTACAACAGTTGTATATTAATTCAAATATAAAAAACAGAGTATCGAAAATACAAAACGCGCTCAACCCACCTCGGCCGCTCGCGACGACCGATGGTCGCGCGTAGTTCGCGTAGCGCCCGAGGGACGGCGCCTTGTTCCGCACTTTCCCATAGCCACTCGCAGCTTCGGTCAGGCATATAACCCGACCACCGGCTACGATCGTCCTGGGAAAAACAGACGCGTTTGCAACTCGTGCAAACCGTTTGATTTTTTGTTTCGGATGATCCATCTCCGAGATCTCATCGACGGAGCAGACAATTTTTTTGGAACATTTATTTAACTACCATTTTTGTCTATAAATAGTAGCTTAAATAAATAATATGTTTTATGTATTCCGAAAGTGTATTTATTAAGTGTAACAACTTTTATATCAGCATCTGTAATATAAGCCTTTAAAAAAAATTCACGAAAATAGCCTTCTTTAGCGTCTAAAGTGAGAAGACCCATTAACCATTTTTCGGCCATTCCCTCGCGCTCCGCCAGTCTTGGTACCCTTGGCTTTTATTTATCATCGACGATACGCAAATGCAATGTCAAGTACGGACGTGTCGAGGAACCGACCACCCGAGGTGGCTACGATCTTTTTTCTCCGGTCGTGCAACGGCCGTCACAAGGACGCGGTAAAGCGGTCACGGCGAAATTAAAGAAACGAGGGGAAAAAATATAACCAACGAGAAGAATGGCAAATTACAGTCTTCGGAGAGACACACGCACATCCCGCATCCACTTTGTACGTGGATATGGTTCTTTGTGCTTCTTCGGCCGAACGATTGATTGATTGATCGCCGGACATCTTTGCCGGCGGAGACTTTCTAAGCAATTTCCGTCCCCGGAGGAATCAAGTCGAGGAGTCTTCCGGTCTTGACGCGTACGTGACTAGGAAGCTGATCGTCGTCCTTCGATGAATTGTTGCACTGCTTGGGCATTAGCATTATTTGTTGTTGATGAAATACGCACGATTGCCGGTGACGCTGACGGGGAAGACCGCCAAGTATTTTTCTCTTTGGTAAAAAATAAATACTCGGAAGATTTCTCTTAGTGAGCGGTGGTAGATGTATTTTTTTTTATTATCGAAGTACGGCGGAGATACATTTAGGCGAGGAAAAAACTTGCTGATTTCGCTTTTAAGAAAGATTTCTTCATCATTTTTGAGACTTGCGATATGTTTTATTACTACTTTGGGCGCGTTCATAAATTACGTAATGCAATTGAGGAGGGGGGTCGAGGTTTGCGTTACGTCACGATCTTAGAACTGTCAGAAATAGCAAAATTTCTGCACGTTTAAGTGTTTTAATTTTTATTTTATTTTGAGAAATATAATGAAGATGAAAAACCGTCATCTCGTCCGCGACTTGATACTTTAATGTAAGTATCAATATCCTAGAAAAAAACATAACTTTACATGAAGAAAAACGGAACGAAAACTTTGAGCGCGATTTTTTCGAAACTACTTTTTTCGACCTTGTCTCAGTGAATACTCAAAAACTTATCAACCGATTGAAAATTTTTTAAAAACATTTTTATAATCGCAGTGACTAAGGTTGTACGTGACCGATTTTTTAAATTTTGATCATTACTATTTTTAAAGATTGCTTAAATATAACAAAGGGCCTTGAAGATAGAACGAAAATGTCCAAACTGTGGGCATTTTATAAAAAAACCAAAAATAAAAAACGGCTACGCATAGCGGTAGCTACATTCGTATAGATATCGATAAATTGTTGATTTTGTATTTACAGATAACGTTTCATAAAGATATCGATGGGACAATGAAGAGAATTTTTTTCCGTCGCCAAATCAGGGTTAATTTTTAAAAAATCATAAAAGTTTATATAAAACTTGATGAATATATACTCCATAAAATGAGTATAAACCCGATCCTATCATAATTAGTTATTTCTTTTTAAAAAAACGCAATTATTGACGACAAAGCACCCGTTACGTAACGGAATAGGGGGGGGGGGTTGAGGCCAGGCGTTACCGTTCTGTAACGGAGGGGGAGGGGGGGGGGGGGTAAAAATTGGGAAATTTTGGGTTACGGACGCGCTCTTTTGGCTTTTACATGGTTAAATTTTTTTTTTATTAATCTTTAAAAATGTCGGAGGTATGGGATGGTCTTGTAAACTGTGCTTTCAAAACTATCGCGACGAAAGAAAAAAACATTTTTTCGAAAAATTCATCCTTTTTGTTTCAAAGCGTATCATTTCATCAATTTACAAAATTTCTTATTTTTTTTGGTTCATATGAGTATTAATAAAAGAAAGCATTTTGTGGTTTTTTTCGGATTAAACCCGCCGACGCTACGTGTCACGCCGTCTAACAACATCCGTTGCACCCTGTTTAGAAGACCCTGCCATACCGCCGCCATTTTTAAAGATTGATAAAAAAATTACATGCCACCATCTTTTTTCCGGCAAATACGCGGCAGTGGGGCTCCTTTTTCAGGCTAATTTTTGTTTGGGTTTATTTGGGGTTGTTCGGAGTTGTTTGAGGTTGTTTGGGTTTGTTTGAACGCTTGAAGAAAATTAGCCTGATTCTAGCATAAGTCCGACTCCCGAATATTGTACTAAAAAGTAAAAAATATGTACTAAAAAGTAAAGAATATTTTTTCCCTAAGTCACTTAGATGTGACTATAAATAAAAGCTGGTGGCGCTCAACTTTTTTAATTCCTGATAGCTTTTATCAATTCACGCGTTTGAAGTTTATACGATGAAAAACTCTTACCTAAACTCAATCGGCAATTCCTGCACCGTACAAAATCCCTTCTGATTGCTCATCATCGTCGATGTCTACGAGTGAAATTTTCAAATTTTCAAATTTGAAATTTTCAAAGTGGTCTGGCCGTTACACATTCGGTAGCCGGTTTTTGTGATGGTCACGGAATCTAGAACTTTCTACACGCGTTGAGCAGTTTATATCCGGCATCTAGAGTTAATTAGTGTATAAATTACTAGATAGAAATGTGGCTGGCGTGTGATCTCCATAAATTGCCGTATAAATAAGATGATTTTTGGGGCCGTAAATTTTTCGTTAAAACTTCGGTGACTTGGCTTGAAATATAGCTTTATTTATTGAATTATCTTAACTTGATCACAGTCAAAAATCAGTTAATTGTTAAAAAATCGGCTATATGAAATAAACACCTCAATATCCACATTAGAAACCTCATTCGATGGCGGCAGGGTAGGTCGTAACCCTGTCGTCATATGGACGAAGGCGACATCTACAAAACAAAAAAAAAATACATCGACAATGCGTTTTTGGTACGGTTGGAATCAGTAGAAAATTTCCCATCGTTCGGTATAGTAAATCGCATTTTCGATTTTTTTGTAGATGCCGCTTCCACACGATGGCAATAACCCTATTAAAAATATTTTGTATAACAACGAAAAAGGAGAAAAGTGAAATAAAAAATAATTTTCGTTGCGTTCCAACGACGCGAACTTCAGCAGCATCTGCATTTATCATTGTCGTGCGTCACGTCTTAATCGTTTCGACGTTGTGAGCAGGTGCGTTTGCATGAAAAAGTTGGGCATTTTCCACGTCCCGAATTTGACACACGAGATTATTTGATGACCCTCGACGTATAGCTATTGATACCTCACGTAGACGAGAAATGCTCGTCTCCGAAGAGAGCAGCGAGACTCTCCATCGCGCGCGCGCGACGAAAAACTCACACACGGGTCACGACCCAAATTAAATACGAAACTGAACAGCGTCGTGCAGCTCTCGTCGCGTTCGAGACCAATGTCGACGTTCACGTGAGTCGTGCGTGAATGAAGCGTCTGAGTGGCCGTTGCGATAACACTTTAATTCGGGTCGATCTCCGATCAGGCTACGCTGCCGCAGGTGGTAAAAACGATCTTTTCGTGTGATACATCACGTTTCGGGAAACAGTCGAGATACCGTCTGTCGTTCGCGGTTGGGCGAATGCGATGAGCGACAATGTTTACGTACGCGGCAGACGATCGTGTTGGTTCTGCCGCGCACTGGGCAGCAACCAACCAAAAGTAGCCAACTTTGGTGCCTGATCGTCAAAGTGACAAATCGAACTGGAGCACTGCCCTCTAGCGGCCGAACCGAGTGGTTCGGTTGTGATCTGTTGCGACGTATAGCGCAATGGAGCGTGGCACTTTGAGGATAGCAAAAGGGCCGTACGCAAATTACGTAACGCAAGTGGGAGGAGGAGTCGGCCTGGCGTTACGGTCTACGTATGGAAGGGGGGGGGGCGGGTTTGACGTTACGTTACGATTTTAGAACTGCCAGGAATAGCAAAGTTGCTCCATGTTCAAGTTTTTTTAAATTTAATACTCATCGTTCTCAATAGATGAAGTGCAAGCTCTTATTATTTTGAGAAATATAATGAATATGAAAAATCGTCATATCGCCCGCGACTTGATCCTTTAATGTAGGTATCAATATTCTAAAAAAAACATAACTTTATATCAAGAAAAACGGAACGAAAACTTTGATCGCGATTTTCTCGAAACTACTTTTTTCGACCTTGTCTCAGCGAATACTCAAAAACTTATCAACCGATTTACAATTTTTTAAAACACATTTTTGTAATCGCAGTGACTAAGGTTGTACGTAGCCGATTTTTTAACCTTTGTTCAATACTATTTTTAAAGATTGGTTGAGTACAAAAGAGGGCCTTGAAGATACAACAAAAATATCCAAACTGTCGGCATTTTGTAAAAAAAAACAAAATAAAAAAACGGCTGCGCATAACGATAGCTATCTTTGTATAGATATCGATAAATTGTTGACTTTGTATTTACAGATAACCTTTCATAAAGATATCGATGGCACAATGAAGAGAATTTTTTTCCGTCGCCAAATCAGGGTTAATTTATAAAAAAGTCATAAAAATTGATATGAAACTAGATGAATATATACTTCATAAAGTGAGTATAAAGTCGATCCTTTCATAACTAGTTATTTCTTTGAAAAAAAATGGAGTTATTGACGACAAAGCACCCGTTACGTAACGGAATAGGGAGGGGGGTCACGCCAGGCGTTACGGTTCTGTTACGGGGGGGGGGGGGGGGGGGGGGTGTAAAAAAATTCGAAACTTTGCGGTATGTAATTTATGTACGCCCCCAAAGACTGCAGTCGGGAGGCCGGTTATGTGACTACGCTTCCGCTTACATGAAATCAAGTCATTTAGGTACACCTATAAGGGTCCTGTGCTGGGGTCTTTTCACTTGAGACGCTAAAAAAGGCTATTTTCTTGATTTTTTTTGATAAGTTTATATTATAGATATGGATACAAAAGTTGTTATACTTAATAATTACACTTTCGAAATACATTTGAAAAAAAATTATTCATTTAAGTAACAATTTATAGACGAAAATGGTAGAAAAAAAATGTCCTAAAAAAATTATAGGTCCGTGCTGTTGATGAAATCTCGAAGATGGACCATCCGAAACAAAAAAAATTAACGGTTTTAGATTCAGCATTTTAATGGCTATAGCGCATATCATACGGTTTTTTATATATCCAAAAATAACAAAATGGCGGACATTTTTCGTAAAAGGAAAAAACCTTTTTGTCACCGTTTTTGGCAAAAAAATGACTAAATATCAATATTTTAAAAATCCTTGATATGCGCTATAGCTATAGTTGTAAAGAATATGTGGTTAACATTTCATAAGGATCGGTTCAGTAGTTTCGAAGATTTTATCAACAAGCCGTCGAAAAACGTTGTTTCGGGAAAAATGCGTTCAAACTTTGTTTGGATTACATAAATATATTTAAAAAAATTCATATGTATCTCGAAAGTGTTTTTATTAAGTGTAACAACTTTTATATCAATATCTATAATATAAAGCTATCAAAAAAATTCACAAAAATAGCCTCCTTGTAGCGTCTCAAGTGATCAGACCCCTTAAGATGACGTGCTTATACTTTTACGGTAAATATTTAAATAAACGGCGTTGTTTGCATTAAGGACGAAGCGTATATCCATAAAGGTTTACTATTCTAATGAAATAGAATCAGGAAGAGCCCGTTAAGGGGCCAGTCCACTTTGGAGCCACGAAAAAAAGGCTATTTCCGCGATTTTTTTTGGAGGATTTTATAAAAGATATGAATATAAAAGTTGTTGGGCTAGATAAATCAAGTCTTGAAATACATTTAAAAAAAAAGTTCTCCATTTTTATTCAGTTTTAAGTACAAAAACTATAGTTCAACGTAACGCCTCAAAAATAGGTGGGCTAGGTAGCTCCGTCACAACTCGGCAACGGCTTGTCTGGAACAAAAAAATCAAAATCCATTAGAGTCAGTATGACACCAGCTACAAAATGACCCTCGGATATAAAGTTTTATCAAAAAATAAAAAAATGGCAGATGAAAAACGAAAAAAGTAAAAAAACGCGTTTTTTTCGCAGTTTTTCGCAAAAAAAAGTAAAAATAAAATTGTTTAAACAATCGAGGGTCATCTTGTTGCGAATCATGTTTACAATGTGTGGTTCAAATTTCAAGAGAATCGGCCTATTAGTTTTAGAGATACGATGGAGCTAGATTTTAAAAACGATGTTGCGAGAAAAACGCGTTTGACGTTTATACTATAAAAAACTCTTACTTAAACTCAATCGGCAATTCCTGCACCGTACAAAATCCAATATTTCTGAATGTATGTACTTTCGGAATCAGTAAGAAAAATCGATTTTTTGAAATTTTCAAAGTGGACAGGCCCTTGAAGGTGCACCTGCGCGTAAACTTTTCGCTAGCTCGAGCAAAAATGTAGTGCGATTTAGTCTTTGGGCTTGTAGCTGATTGTAATAACATGGTGGAGGTTGCTGTCCGATACGCCAATTCCTGATGTGGCTCTCGCCAAATGGATAAAGCTACGCACGTCTTCCAACCGGAAGTAGGCAATTGAACCAATACAATCCTGGATGGTCCAAAAAAATACATTTTTCATTGCTCGCTTTGTATCAACTCGTAGGATCCATTGCGTTGGCATTGCTACAATGACCATACGAAGTCAATGACTCCCAACGTTCCGTCCACGAAGCTCTCATTGTAATTGAAAATTTTACGCGTCACCACCTACCAGGTGAGCGAGACCGACGCTTCTACTCGGCAAAAAAAAGCGCGAACTCGAATAGTCCCGCAAATAAAATCCTAATTTAGCCACGCTGAGACTCGCGACGAGGCTAAATATAGCGCCGGCTATATGTACGAAGAGCAAATTGTTTGTGGCCTCATACCGAAATGAATATATACCCGACGAAAGGTGTGCGGAAGGTGTGCGGGCGATACGTTCAAGATACGACCGATAAACTGCCGCACGCTCGCACTTATGACACTCGCGAGAGAACAAAAAAAAAACGAAGATTTTTTGCTACAACGTTTTCCGTGTTGATGGAATTTTCGTTGCCCGCGATGATTAAGGATGTCGAGTCCCAAATCGCAAATGATGATAAAATTCTGAAAATTTGGTATGTTTTTGTATGAAGTTAGTTGATTTTGTATGAAGTTAGTTTTGTATGAAGTTTTGCAATAAGTTTTTTTTTTTGACCTCTCAATTTTATAATATCTACAATATACTGAAAGCAACGGAAACAAAACGAAGTTTATTGATAAATTTTTTTTAATTTCTTTTAAAAATTGTTCTTAACAAAATGTTAATTTTTTAATAACGAGCTTCCTAATCGTCGTGAAATTTTAACGCGACCTCTTAAATACTTCATACAAAAACATACCAAATTTTCAGAATTTTCTTATCATTTTTTCTTTCAACCCTTAAGGAGGTTGAAGTAATGATGATAGAATTCTGAAAATTTGGTATGTTTTCACATGAAGTATTCAGGAGGTCGTGTAAAAATTTCATGACGATTAAGAAGCTATTTATTGAACAATTAACATTAACATGTTTCATAGGGACTCAACATCCTTAATCTTGCTCCATATCTCATCAGTGAGATATGAAAAATTGACGGATGTCTTGAAAATTTTGTTGGAGCGCGTGTTTTCTTCGCGATGAATTGCAACGGATGGAAAAAAAAATAATAATTTCTTTGACACTCCAATAGACGACTTCAAGAGGCATCTTACTAATATTATAAAATTGAAAAATTGAAATTGAAGGGAAAATATTTACGTTTAGGCAGCATATGTAATTAAGAAAGGAAAAAAAAACTTTTGGGCTCACCGTGTTGAAACTTAAGGTATTCATTTTATTATTACTTTGAAGGTATAGCTTTCACGAACCCGGATGTTTAACGATGAGCTGATTTTTTGTGTATAACCAAGAAAAAAAAACACATTCTAGTGGGCTGGTAAAATTTCAAGCCAAGTTACCGGACTTTTGACAGAAATTACGACTCAAAAAATCGTCTCGTTTATACGGCGCTTTATAGAGATAACACGCTGGCCACGTTTCTATCTAGTAATTTTTACACCAAATCACTCTGGATGCCTGATATATGGTGAGTCCGGGGTAGTTGGCCACAGTTTTTTAAGGGGATATACCAGTGTGACACTTTCAAAAAATCGATTTTGTTGCCTTTCCCTACAGTTTATACTTTTAAGAATATCCTGTAAAAATTCCGAGGCCGAATGTCTAATACTTCCCGAATGGCAGCCTTCTGAAGAGCAACCGCTCGTATGTATGAAATGCCCCAGTTAAGGAGGCACGATCGTTACTACGAATCCAACTTTCGGATTTGAAACTTTTATACGATTTTTATGTATACTTTTTGCGCCTATTCCCAAAATTTGAGCTATTCTGACCGTTTCGTTTTTTCGCAATAAAACTGCAAAGTCGAGCACTTTGAGTTACCGAAGCACGTCGTCGTATGGAGACGGTCAACCGGAAGTGCGGTGATCGTGGTTTTTCTGCTCAGGTATCCAACTAAACTCGTTGGAAAACTGAAATTCGATAGATTAGATATAACAGATATTGTAAAAAATAAGAAAGTCACTCTTTACCGTGGAGTTAAAGCACTACATTACAAGAAAGTTTCAATTTCCGGTTGAAAATGGTCGGAACGACGAAATAGCACCCACAGACTTAGCAACGTCGCGAGTCACAGCTGATGCGTTTGGCGAACATTACCCAGCTTTGTTTTGAAATTAATTTGAAGGAAACGATGTCGAAAAACAAACAACAATATGAGCAAATCGAAAGATAACGAGACCCAACACCTATTTCTATATAAAACCTAATCATTTTCTATACCATGATAGTCTGGAGACCCTAGGGGCAAGAAACTTAAACGTGAACATGTAACTAAAATAAGATTAACAAAAAAAAAAAAAATTAATTTGAATAGAAGCCGCCGCAAAATATGCAAACAATAATTTATGGAGTTTTATCATTTATCGCGTATCGATAATATGTATAATTATATTCTGCCTATCGGATTAATTCCGCTGAGGTAATTAAAGCCTATTTTTAATAGGTGTCCGGCTTATTTTTTTGTCTTTTTAGTCCGTTTTTAGTGGATATGTTGATATTATTATTACAAAGATTATTACCGAGTCGTTGACAATCTAATTTTTCACTTTTTATTTGTTCACGTGCAATAAATTCATCATTTACCACAACATTCGGCACACTATAATCCAAAATACGAATAATCAACATAAGTGAAACATCAAACAGAGCAGTTGTGCGTAAAATAAATGTAGTCTCTTTTTCCACCCCGTGGAAGTGATCGTACCTCCTTAAGGCAGGATTCTACTTTGAAACTTTGAAAAGGCTAAATTGGATGAAAACACCCACCTGGAACACGTCGAAAGCATATTATATGGCCCAGGCATCGCTGATTGAGGGTAAGATAATTTTTTCTACGATTTATCACTCACCAAAACTTTAAACGCGTTTTTCTCGAAACGACATTTTCAAGTACCGTGGTCGTGATAACTCAAAAAGTACTGAACCGATCCTTATGAAATTTGGAACACATATTCTATATGTGTGTACCAACCGACCTAACTACAATCAACTTAAAATTTTGATTCGAACTATTTTTTTATTGCAAAAAAAGACCCAAAAAAACGCATTTTTTTCGTATTTTAGCCGCCATTTTGTCAATTTTGCACGTATATAAAATATTCTAGTTAGGTCGGTTCCTGAAGACATACTGAACATGAAACTATTTGATTTTTTCGTTTCAGACCATCCGTCGGGAAGATTTCACGACCACGGCAACGGTACCTGCTTTTCGAGGCGTTGGCTTTAAACATATTTTACGTGTACAAAAAATGAATAAAATACATAAAATTTTTTTTTTAATGTACTTAAAGAGTGTATTTATTGAACAGTTTAAACCCCATATCGATATCTTTAATAGTATTCTCAGAAAAAATTCACGAAAATAGCGTTTTTTTCATGGCTTCAAAGTAGAATCCTGCCTTAAGCGGATCAACTCGTACACCTTTCCCCTATTCTTAAAATGTTAGACTAACATTTAAATAAATAAAAAACTGAACATTTTCGTAAGCTTCAAAGGTACTTCCCCCCTCAAGTCCTCAGGGTAGAAATACGCTGCTGAGATGATGTGACTTTGAACCCAGATACGAATTTGAGAAACTCAGATACGAATTGAACCATAATACGAATAATCAACTCAAGTCCTCAGGGTGGAAATACTTTTTGGAACTCAGATCCTTCGAAATGACAGTCCAGAGCTGAGCCCTCTGCGTCGTCACCGTTCTGGCAGCGTCAAGTTTACTCAGTTCGAATTTTACGCTGTCGCCTCGTAGGTAACTTGCCTACCAATGAGATACTCTGAATTCAGTATTGTTGTCTTACACTCGTGACTGTCATCGTCGTCGCGCCACTTTTATCCACATTTTGTTGATCTTCACTCGAACTATTAGCGACTGCCACTTGTGAATTCAATTAAATTGAACAAATTCAAGTTTTGACGTCTGTCGGCACGAGTTCTAGGTGGATATTTATACCAAACATCGCTATATACGTAAAGAATGCAGCGAGAAGAGGCACTGACGCAAGTTGAAGTGTACACGGTTGTACGTGCGCATCGCTTTATATTGTTTCGCTTGTAGAGAGTTTGGTGCGCGTTTGAACCTTCGTGTGAGATCCATCGTGTCGGGAAAAAGATCGCTCCGTTTGAGTTAGCGATCCTAACAGGGAGCGAAAGGCTGTCATGGAAACCAAGAAGGTAAAGTCCGGCCGGGAATTCTATCGATGATTAGCTCTTGCGTCATTAAACCCCGACGTCAATATTTCCATGCCAATCCTTGCGTCCATCAGCCCGTGCATCAGTGGCCCATCACGTCGATTACCGTCTGCCTCCCTCCTGGCACTTTTGCTCCTTTTACTCCCTTCGATGTGGACGGCTCACCTTCGGAGCACCGCCTACGTTATAACGATTCGTGCCAACACTCTCTACGTCATGTAGCCACAGTTGCGAATAACCGCAGCATCAATGAACCCACGTATCGATTATTCGTTGCATTCATTGTCCCCTGTGGCGATAAACGCTCGCGTCAATTACCCCGCGTCGTTAATTATCCCGGGTGCGACATTCACCTTTTGCACCGGTTGGCCTTTCCGATGCCCCTTCTTGTCTTTGGCCAAATTTAGCCACCGCCTGTATGCGATGAGAGTTCCATGGACGGAAGGTAGGGAGTCACTGACTCCGTATGGTCATTGCAACAATGGAAACGAACTCTACAACTGAGTCGATCAGACGCGAGCAATGGAAAATATATTTTTCGGCTCATCCAGATGCTTATTGGTTCAATGACCTACTTGAGGTTGGGAGAGATAGACATTTTGATCCGTTCAACGAGAATCAAAGTAGGGATCAAATAGTGTTTTCAACGAGAGCTGCTCGAGTAGCAACCTCCAGCATGTCACTGCAATTTGTTACAAGCCCAAAGACTACCGTAGGAGAGTTGGACTCAAGATGACATCGATATGACGACGCATCCTCAATATCTTTTCAAATGTTCGCGTTATACGAGTATCTATGACGTTCTATGGTCGGCCAGCAAGCGTAATTAGTATCAAAATCTAGTATAGCCGACAGTGAACGCGAGCTTTTACGTGGTAAATAATTTCGTAATTTTGAAATGCAAAACAACGTACCACTTTATTATCTTGTGTTAAAAATACTCTCCAGGTAAGATATTTTCTAGTTAAACTAATTCGTTCATAATCTAGGGTCATTGTACTTCACAAATACTGCACAACGGATATTCTAGCTCCAAAGTTTCTCTCACACCAAACAAACAAAATCTGCATTCACTCATGGGTAAGTTAGCCTACCGGGTGTCAGTGTAAGATGACACTCGTGGCATGTCACCCTGCTGCCTATAAACGCGAATATACAATCAGATTTTTTGGCTCGTCGTTATAGGGTGCCTGGCTATTATCAACAGACCTCGACACGTCAGACGCTAGTCATAAGAACACATGACCAAGACCAATGAAGCTGTACAGAAGAATAGAATGGGTTGGCTTTTAGCATAGAAACATTTTTACGTGCCGCAGGCAGCAATTCAGCGTCACTATTATAATGTTCCAGTAAATATTCGTTGCTATAAACCAGTGTTTTTCAACCTTCTTGAATACGCGACCCCTTCACAAGTAAAAAATATCGGGCGAACGCCCCCCCCCCTGAGAGCTGGCGAGCTTTATTAAAGTTATTAGCGTCATTTGCCGGGTCCTACCTGTGTGAACTAATCGTCCAGTAAAATAGACGATAACCCAGCAATCTTAGCGTAGAATTAGAATTTTTGACTGAAGCTAGATGGTTGCATACTAAAAGTGATCGCAATGAAATTTTGCCCCTCAACTCGCCCCAACCCTAAGAAATAGGGCTTGAAAACTGAAAAATCGTCGTATCTCAAGAATTAGTAGCCCGATCAATAAATATTTTCAACGAAAGTTGTTTGGAATAATAAAATACGTATAATGTTGTTCGACGTCCAAGCCCCTATCTATGAAAATAGCGGCACAAAAACGATTAGAAAATTCTGGGTCAGTAGTGCTCTCGCCTTTTTGTGCCGCTATTTTCAAAGATAGGGACTCGGACGTCAGATAACTTTATACGTATTTTATTATCCCAAACAACTTTGGCTCGATACATTTTTTGATCGAACCATTAATTGTCGAAATACGGCGATTTTAAGGTTTCAACCCCTATTCCTTAGGGTTGGAGGGAGTTGAGGGGCAAAATTTCATTGGGGTTACTTTCACTATGCAACAAGCTAGCTTCAGTCAAAAATTCCAATTGTACGCTAAAAGTGCTGGGTTTTCGTCTCTTTTCCTGGACTATAATGTTCTTTTCAATAGTGAACAAAACAACTAAGAAGAGAAATAGGCTTCAATTGGAACATCATTTGGTTATTAGCGTCTCAAAAATAGAACCACGATTCGCCAACTTATTAAAAAATCAACAGGCACAGCCTTCTCACTGAAAATGTGGTATTTTTTTTTGTAGTGTAGAACCTACAACCCTTGCTGTTTACTTTTACCTGCCTTGAGACCGCGAGCCCTCGAGCAAGACATTGTGATCCCCTGGGCGGTCGCGACACACACGTTGAAAAACACTGCTGTAAACTAACCTTTAATCCAGAAATGAATGTACCTAAACATAATTCGGTCGACGTTTGCAAGTCGACATACATATGTCATCTTAGACATATGTCATCTTAGACATATGTCATCTTAGACATATGTCATCTTAGACATATGTCATCTTAGACATATGTCATCTTAGACTTAGTATGTCATCTTACGCACATCGACCTATATGTGGTTTTTTATTCTTCTGTTTATAATTAAAGTAACTAATGTCCTGAAACTTATTCTCTAGCGTTATAATAATAAATCTCTATGGGTATACGCTTGGCTCTGAATTCCTACGACGTCGTATATTCAAATATTTATTGTTAAAAGAGAAAGTATATCATCTTGAGCACTATACCCTTACATCAATCGACATTTTTGCTCGTGCTTGCCACAAGCAAAGGTGCAGGTGCACCTAAAATGGCTCTTCGCCCGTATCATCTGGTTACCATTCGCTGTATAGATTACTCGCCCCACTACATACGTTATGCAAGCATATAGACCAACAAATAGTCCCCTGACCACGGACTCTGTTATCCTCAATTTCGCACCAACTCTTCTTCAGAGTAGCCCACATTGCATTGCAACTGGAATCATCGAACCTTGCTGCCTGCGTCACACACTCGACAAAACACAAATACCTCACATCGAAGCGTTGCCTGACGATCAATTGGAGCGTTTGCGCCTCGTTATCCTTTAAAAATATGAACGCATTTTTGCGTCATCCTCAATGAGTTTTTACATGTCACATGACAATGAACGTGTGCACTGTTAATAACAAACATCTTTCACGCGAGACTCCATTTGATCAAGTTATCGTCGTTTATCGTGACACTTGGCAATTCGCTCGTTACTTTTTCTCTTCCTCTATTTTTGTTCGCGTGCATATTTAAACTTCTCTTTTCACGGAGGCTCTTTTAATCAAGCCAAGGGAGACCGTCGAGACCCAGAAACGACCTTTTTTACGGTCGCCTTTGATCGACGAGGCCAAAAGGTCAACCCCCATTTATTCTTTTGTTTACCCTTCGCATTCGATCGTACAAGCTTTTTTCGCTCGTGTTACCGTACGTGCCTGTCGCGAAAGGGGAAAGTGTCTACCTTGCAGAACCTTGTTGTGTGTTGAAAATCTTCGTTAGTTGTTAGAGGGAGATGATGGCGCTGCAGAAGCGGTCTTACGGTCCCTAAACTGACGGCTAGCACCATCTATAGGGAAATTCCGGTTTCATACTTCTACACCTGGTATGTATTATATTTGTCGAGATTTCGCTGTCGATAACGATCAATGATAAAATTCCTTGACATTCACAACGCGCACCGTCGTCCTGCGGATATTCATGCTCGCTTCGAAAGCAAATGAAAGCAATCTATACGGAGATAAGAAATCGTTTCGATCGCATTTTTCTGTCGTATCGATTCGTCGATCGATCCGATAAAACGTGGGATTCCTACGGCGACAAAAATAATAAACCAATATAAATTGTTCCGTAGTCGAGAGATAAAATGCACAACATTATAAGCGGAAGGGTATACGATGAGCCGCGGGGGTGTCGAAGAAAATGTCGATGATCGATAATTCGTTGACTCGCCTGCTTCCAACCTCTTTGACGCTAGAATGTAACGGCATTTCAAACCTTTGGGCATGCGGAACGAAACGATGTCTCGACGTCTCGGTTTTACTAAATAATAAAACACACAATTGTCGATGTATGTAGATCATAACCTTAAATTCATCATGCGAGATTACGTTTTATTGATTGAGTGTGTCTGCAACGTTGTTCACTACAAACGTGTCGAACATTTTATACAACGCCATTTTTGACGGAAAAGATTTTTATTTAACTAGTTGCAAATTTATATGTGCGGTTTTTGAAAAATGAACCGGGGAAACGTTTGTGATCCACAAAGGAAACTTTGATTTTTGTACATTCGTAAAAAGTCGAGTGGTACTTTGAAACCGATTTGATGCTGCGAAACCGTATATTATTTGTAAATTTTATTCTACGTAGAAACTATACAATAGTTTTGAAAAAATGCAATTTTATTGAAAATTTTATCTTTATCACATATTTTTACATTGAGATTTCTTTTTCGTGATTTTCTCGAGTGAGACTTGTCGAGGCAGCCGCACATTAAACTCCAAACGTAATTAGCCATCATATCTGCGTCCCATCATCCCTGATACCTACACTGAGAAGACAATATATTTCTGGTCACCAGGATTTGTTAGCTATTAACAAATGGTAAGGTTGGATATAGCGAAATAAATATCTTCTTACAGTTAATGAATCATTCATTTGGGCCTCTGAATTGTCACAAATAAAGATTTGGTAATAGTTAAGCAACGGGTACTTTAATTGAACGGTGCACCTGTTCTTAACAGCCAAGTACTCTTAAGTACAGATTTGTTAACTATTGACAAATCATTATTTGAGACGAGACGTTGTTTTTTTTATAGTTATTTGCTAACTATTAACAGTGCTGTATTTTATTCGACTGAAGATTTTTCAATTATTACCAAATATTCATTTGGCAATAAGTGTACGACTGTTACCTCAGAGATCTACTGAGCCAACATCTTAAATACAGATTCATTAATAGTTAACAAATTCTCGTTTGCGTTGAATAGAGAAGTTGTCGCAACTGTGTGACTCTTGGCTCAAATGCGGCCGAGACAGTCGTTTTGCCTGAAGGTCACACTGTAAAAAAAGATATGAAATTTACAATACGTTTAAGATACAAAAGAATTGAATTTTACGAACTCAGTAGATGAAATTGAATTTGAAACACTTGTATCGTAAATTTAAAACAGGAACATGAAATTCTAACGTGGATATAGAATTTAATAGATGGAACATGGAATTTCAAAGACAAGTTTGTAAATTTGTGGAAAATGTATTGCATTAACCCGTGTCTTCAATTGAAAATTACCACAGATGTATGATAAATCAACTATAAAGAACGCAGCACTGAAAATAAAAAATTAGTTTGAAATTTATTTACAGCTGCCTGAAAAATATAATATATGTGAAACTGAATTTTACGATACGTACAATGCATGATCACAACAGATTTATTTAAAAGTGCGAAACTGGAATTGAAAAAAGAATTCATAAACGCTGATGAAAATCACATGAAACAACGTGAAAATTATATTAAATTTACACTAACTTTACAAATTTTTTATAATAGTCTCGAAAAATGCATGCGTCCGATTAACAAAAAGTGATGATTTCGTATTGTATAGCAACATTTCTCCATAGTATAAGGAGAATGGTTTCAAACGTAAATATGCATTACAATATTTATCTCATTTTACTCTTTTAACCATAAGCTCTCCTAGGCGAGGCGTTCTTATTCAGAAACCCGCACGTGAAATGACTCGAACTCGGGATTCGAGTCGGAGTGGGGGAAGTGCTTGAGCGAGAAAAAGGAGAAGCGTTCCGATTGCGGGCGTTCTTATTGGGGGGTCCGACTGTATTATTGCAGTTCGAACAAGCTAGTCTTCGCTTTGCTACACGGAGAGAATTAAAAAGTAATTTTTGTGGTGAATTTCACGGTAAAAATTACCGTGATATATTTCAATGTGGTGACAAGTGAGAAAAACATAATAATTCGTATGCGTCAAGTTTTTTTTTACTCACGTTACAGAAAATTTCAAATACGTAGTTCAAATTTTACTATACAAGAAGGGTAAAAATCGGAGACAGTAAAATTTAGCATGTATGTTCGAAAATTTACCTACTGTCGGTTAAAAATTACCAACCGCGCCGTACGTTATTTTTACGGTGCTGCACAGTAAAATTTACCTGCGTCAACCTCGGAAGAAAAATTCCCTATAAGTGAGTCAGAGATGTGTGCGGCCGTGTAGATGACAAGATAGCTTTGAGGATTCGGCTTCGATCCGGCCAGTGAAGGTTATTCCAAAGTCAACAGTGGAATTAGAAGATGTTTACGTTTCGGCCCTCTCGTTCGGGTCCTCTTCAGAAATTTTATTTTTCCGTATATAATATGATACACATTTTGTCATAATAATGTGTGTTTGTCATAATAATGTAAAAACATTATTATGACAAAATGTGTATCATATAATATACAGAAAAATAAAATTTCTGAAGAGGACCCGAACCAGAGGGCCGAAACGTAAACATCTTCTAATTCCACTGTTGACTTTGGAATAACCTTCACTGGCCGGATCGAAGTCGAATTCTCAAAAACAATTCCCTATAAGGCTGGTGAAATTTAAATTCTTCGATGGAAGAAATCCTTAGTAAAATGTATTTTTTCTTCAAAAACTGGTGCTATAATAATCATAATAATAACCGAAATAACAATAACCATAATAATAATAATGAATATTATTTACTATTGAAAAATTGGTACAAATTAATGCTGTTTGTTTTTTGTTGGGAACATTTTTTTCTTCCATATAAATTGGTATAGTCAACAAACGGATAAGGAGACAAATTTAATCATTAGAATTTATTTTTCGTTTAATACTAACATTTATTTATAATACATTTTGTACCATCGTAGGCTCGAGTGATGTGACTAATTTGCGCACATATTACTTCGTCATCATTTAACATGATCGCTACGTGTCACTTTCTCGGAACGAGACACTGCATGCGACTGAGGCTTCAGGCTAAACTGAACGGGCGATGTACGCAGTTTAGACGAAATTTTTTTGGGAAGTCCTATCGTGCCATAAAGAAATTGCGCTCCCCTACTTACCCCCACCGCCATACCATTCTGAAGTGAAAGGAATGAACGGGAATTTTGACAATGCAGTGCCTCAAAATTCCCGTACCGTACCGCACGATAATTTTAACCAAGCGCGCACGATAATTTTTACCGAGAGCACAATACATTTTCCTGTAACATTCATTAAATTTTATAATAAATCTTAAAATAACTTTTATAAAGACGATACTTTTTTATAGACATTTCTGAAAGGCATAAAATACTAAAATGCACAGTAAAATTTCGCTGATATATATTTTTCAAATTTAAGTTTTGCGTATTTTGTTACACATTGAAATTTACTAGAAAATCTGGTAAAATTTTCTATCTGAAGAAGAAATTTTATTTTATTTTCGTGAAAATCTGTGTTCTACCCAACAATAATAAGCGAAGTTTCAGGGTTGTCATCTGGTTACCGTTACTGCACGGTGATTTTTAACATTTAATTCTCTCCGTGTACCGTCGACGTATTACCGAATTAATTTATAGCAAGCAAGTAATCGATTATAATTCATTAAAACTATAAATCGATTATAATTCATCAAAACTATATAGCAAGCAAGTAATTCGATTATAATTCATTAAAACTATAAAACTTCGACTCGAAAAATCACACGAATTTCGCCGGCGTCGAATCTTCTTTTGTTGTCTTGAGTTATTAATAAATTTCTCAAGCCCTATGAAGAGATAAGAACGACATAATCGATGGAATATTACCGTGCTCACAACTGCATTTTTGGTCGCAGCTGCAATATAGACACGTCGGAATATCGAACGAGACTCTCGTGACCTTATTGGAGTGAGATTTCTCGCTTGGAGATTATTTTCCATCTCAACTCACACTCGATCATTCCATCCACGCGATCTTCTGTCCGTCAATTATTGTTTTATCGAGTGCGCTTGTTAATGCGCGTGAACATGTGTATAGGCATGCTGCAAGCACGCTCGTCGATATCTTTTTTTCAATTTGTTCACGTTCTAAAGTTTATCAGCCCGACCTCACTTGATCCGATAACGAACGATCGAGCAACGGTAAAAAAAAATGAGAGAAGTTCATGACCACTTTGGCACGATGCTCGGCAAAATTTGTCGTTTTTTCTTTTAGTCCAGTCATTACGTACATTCAAAAAAGAAAATGAATTTGCGCTTCTAATTTTTTAATATGTTGTAGGGGATACCTAGAAAAGCTTAACTTGAGATTGTCGACCAAGCTTTCCTAGGAGCTTTCGCCGCCATGTTGAAAAAAGGGGTAAAATTTGTTTCTCGGCAATAACTCGGCTATCCGATGAGATTTCGAAAATTTTTGTAGGACACTTTTTGTAGCTTTCTTTGTGCTCTACAATAACGCCTGAATCATTTTTAGCGTTTCATGCATCGTTATCGAGATATCGATCGATAAAGTCAAAAATTTAGGACATAATTTTTGTTTTTTGCTTTTTTTTTCTTTGGGTCTTAATAAATATGAAAAATTGTGGAATCCAAACTTGTAGAGCATATTCAGACCTACAATTTCCTTCTTGGATTTTTTTATGTTGGACAAAAATTACGATCTCCAGCGCGCCGCAAAGTCGGTGAATCCACACTCAGCGTCGAGCGAGCTGCTCGCTCGGTTGTGTCTGGATGTCGAATCGAATGGGAAATTGTTCAGGAAATTGATGGGATAAAAAATAAGTACATAGAGCAACAAATTAAGGATCACACAATAGTAATTTATTAAACAAATAATTTGTTTGTGCAGTAAAAAATATTATTTTTTTACAATACAAAATAAACAAAACAAAATAAACGGAAAGAAAAATATTTTTTTCTGCACTCGAGACATGAACGATGGACTTTTTTCATGTCTTTTTTCGCTTGGATGGTCCAGGCTGAAGATCTTCGTCCTCCGTAAACTCTTCGAGTTGTTGTGTCTGTTGAAACGTTGGAAATGATGCTGATTCGATGAGAGCATCGTCATCATCATCGTTACAGACATCGTCGTCGTCGTCGTCAAGCAAAATGTCGACTCTGGCGACGTTACTGCATGTTTGCCCACTGCAGTGCATGCAAATAACGGAGCAACTGATTCCCGCTTTTCTGCACCCACAGGCGGCCTCACAATTTCCTTTACACTTACAGGAAATGAGCTTTAATAGTTCAGGCGGAGCGGGTTCGGCGGTGCTGGTGATTGGTTCGAGCCCTCGATTGGTCTCCGTTATAACGAGTTTACAGCCAACTAGATATCGAAATTTTTGCCCAGAATATCGGAACCCTCGATTTACACTACGCATAGCAAAAACTCAACACGATACGATATACTAACTTGAGCGCGCTCGACGCTGAGCGTGGATTCACCGACTTTGCGGCGCGCTGGAGATCGTAATTTTTGTCCAACATAAAAAAATCCAAGAAGGAAATTGTAGGTCTGAATATGCTCTACAAGTTTGAATTCCACAATTTTTCATATTTATTAAGACCCAAAGAAAAAAAAAGGAAAAAACAAAAATTGTGTCCTAAATTTTTGACTTTATCGATCGATATCTCGATAACGATGCATGATACGCTAAAAATGATTCAGGCGTTATTGTAGAGCACAAAGAAAGCTACAAAAAGTGTCTTACAAAAATTTTCGAATCTCATCGGATAGCCGAGTTATTGCCGAAAAACAAATTTTAAGCGTTTTCCAAGATGGCGGCGAAAGCTCCTAGGAAAGCTTGGTCGACAATCTCAAGTTAAGCTTTTCTAGGTATCCCCTACAACATATTAAAAAATTAGAAGCGCAAATTCATTTTCTTTTATTTGCCTTTTTTTCGGACGAAATGACTGGACTATTTCGTCATCGTGTGTTAACGTTAAGTGGTTTTTGTAAAAAATCGCAGAAAAGCGGCGTTTCTTTTTTTTTTCTTTCGGAGATACGCTTGATTGTTTTCGAAAATTCCAGATCGCGGTGGATTGACGTAGAGCCGGTGATTTTTCGATAATTAAATCGATCAAGATGATTCCCGAATCGTAGTTTCTGTTCGCTTTTGTTTTCTTTTTAAATCTTCCGTAGTCTTTATCTTTGTAAAATATCGTTTCATATGACAATATAATAAAATATTATTCAGCTATACTGTAATTTGATTATCCAATGGCTCAAGTTTAACGAGTTAAAAAAAAATTTAATTTGGCTTCCAAATAGTTTTCAGTCTCTCGAAGGGAGATATGATAAAGTGAGAAACAAAAAAAAATATCGAAGCAATGTGAGAATTCTTTGGTTTTTTTTTCGGATTTGTCGAAATTTCTTCATGGCGACTTGTCGTGCAAATAGATGTACTGTATCAACTGCTCTTTCACGCAAACAAATCAATCCAAGTGTGAAATTGTGAGTTCAATGTAAATCGTCGATAATAAGTTATGTTGGAAACATCATCTCGGTATTAAGGGTAGGTGTGAAAATTTTAAAAAAAATCATGTTTTTAAAATTAAATTTAAAATTAAATTTAAAAATTAAAATTTAAAAAATTTAAAAATTTAAAAATTTAAAATTTAAAAATTAAAAAATTAAATTTAAAGTTAAAAAAAAAATCATGTTTTCGGTATTAAGGGGAGGTGTGAAAATTAAAAAAAAAATATTCTAATATATATACATACGCCTAAAATATTCTCCTAAAGTTTTAAGTCAATCGGAGATTGACTGTTGACGGAAATGAAAAGTTTTCGATTAATTAGAAATTCCGTACGTACTTCTCTGCCAAATGCAATTAGGAACATAACTTGTAAATTTAAAGTAAATCGAGTTAACATTATTGAAGTTATTTATCACGCCGATTGGAAAAAAGATAACAAAATAAAATATAAGTCGGCCATTTTGTACATCGAAAATAGAAATATATATTTTCTAACAGCTTGATATTCATACTAAATAGATGTGTAATTAATTTTACGAGCGAATCACTTTTTCATGTGAAAAAAAATTGTTAAATTCGCACATGATTTAATACCCGTTACTGTGGCCTAACCCCTTATAAACAGATGAGTGGAACAATGCAGCCATTTTATGTGGGTGTGTGTACGAGCCCATGTAGGGAGCGGTCCGGATATTTCAGTGCTGTTTGGGGGAATTCAGGAGGTTGTTGGCTTCAAGTCTAGGAGAATGCAAGGCAGACAGGGAACGACAAAAAAAATACATTCCGATGGACTGTGTTTGCTCTCAGTCATTGTCTTTTTTCAAGTTTCTTTCGAATGTGACCACCTGCTCCGATTTCACGGAAGTTATTTAACATTTGCTATATTTATGTTTCGAATTTGTGATGAAAGTTAAAAAATTACTCCTTATGATTTCAACAATTTCACAATTTTTTTAAAATCGAGCTAATTTAAAAAAATAGACACAGGGATACGTGTTTTGTTAAATAAAATACTTAATTATGTTTTTACTCGACATAATTGCAAACGCATTGGAAAATGTTGTTTAGTTGAAATTGTTTTAACCCTTGTGTTGCCACCCGGGTACCCATCGGCGTACGTTTTGTTGAATAATTTTTTTTCCAAAAAAGATTGACCGAAACCTTTTCGAATGCCCATGATTTGACCGATTCTCTATCGAAATTGGCATTCAACATATTTTTAAAAAAAATTTTCATAAAAAATGTTGCATTTGAAAAAAAAAACACGTATGAGTCACCCGGGTACCAGGGTACCACGATAGAAAAAGCATGATTTTCGTATAGTATATCATTTAAAAAAAAGTTTGTTGTAAAAATATAATACGTAAAAATGGATTAATATATAAATAATAACAATATTGTTTATTTATTGAATGCACTGTATATAATAATGATAACTATCATATTTTGCAATGTGATTGTTGGTAAAAAATCATGGAGTTTTCGTTTTTTGCACAGTAATATACAAATACTGTATGAAAAATAACAAAAAAAAGGAATATAATTTAAATCTTTTACACAGATATATTAGAAATCAACGATTACAATTCAAACATTTCGTGATTTTTGCTGTGTGCTGATCACAAACGGGCTTATAACAGTCAACTCAAGACTTCCTTGTCTTTCTTCTCTTTCGAATAGGCTGTTCGTTGCAAATGCAGCATGATTCAACTACAACTTTTCAACCACTAGCGTCTCGTTGATTATTAAAAATCAACTAAGGCCGAATGCGGTACAGCGTTGAATGTACGCGTATTGGACTGAGAAGAATTCTGTGAAAAGATCATAAATGCTGTACATTGTATCAAATTTGAAAAAAAAAAAGTAAAAATAAACTATTAGCCTACGCAATAGTTTAAATAAAATGAAAAACAAACAAACGTACGTAATAAGATTCAATAATAAAAAAAAAACTACCGATCAAAACTCGAAATCCGTGTCACGCACGCCCCCCCCCCCTTCCCATATTACGTCAAACAAATGAGACGAGAAAAAAACGCGAAGACTTTGTATCTAGGCAGTTAAATCCTCTTTTGAATTACAAATATTCGCATTATTAATTGGCCAAAGTCAATGAAAAAAGAACGGGAACGCGCAATCCTCACGACTACGAACGCATCGTTTTATTAACGAATTACAATTATGCGTCTGCGTACATAGACGCACGAGACGTTCTCGAATATCGATCGCTTCGTAAAGTTTGGACTTTGATCGCTCCCTCGACAATTTTTGGATCGCATTGCCTGCATTGCCTTATAAAGGAAAAAAATGCTGAAAATCTTTTATTGAATGTGGAAAATATAAGTATTCAGTTATTGGAAATCAAGAAATTATGTTTGCAAAAAAAACGAGTTATTGGGATGTATTATTTCCGTTATGTAAATGTTATTCCGGTCGGTTCACATTCAATAATAATTTCTTTTATTTAAAAAAAATAGCAACGAGATGAATATTATTTTCATTTATTAAAAGATATTTTATTTTATTTGTGAATTATTAAAAACTTTCGATTAGTTTGCTACTAGTTATTTAAATTTTATTTTATTTCATTAACTTAATTTGATTTCTTTAATTCATTAATCAATTAGTTATGAAAATCTATTCTTGTTAATTTATTAGGAATTGAATAGTTAAGTTAATACGAATAAATCATTCATAAAAACAATAATAATAATAATAATGAGCTGTTCATTTTACTAAGTCACATTTTACTAAGTCAAAACGTGTTTTTTCACCGTTTTTGCAAAAATATTAGTAAATATCAAAATTAAAAAAATCTTTGAGATGCGCTTGCAAAGTTGTAAAGAATATGTGGTTGAAGTTTCATAAGGATCCGTGAAAGAATTAAGCCAGGGCTTTGACTAGGCCCTGATTATATTTCCCTTAAGGCGTTACCCCCACTTGTAGCGCAAAAAAGGCCTTTTTCATGAATTTTTTTAAAGAAAACGACAAAACTTTTTTAATCGATCAATATACCATCTTAAAGAACACATCTTGAAGAACTTTCAGTAATTTTTTTATTGAAAAATATTACATTGTTTAGTGGCAAATGGCCGTCAATGAAATAATGTTTTTATATACACGGTTTGCGGTGACCAACATTGCGGCAAAGTGGATCATCTGAAAAAAAAATGCGGATGGATTTAGTCAAATATAAGTATAAACTAGTCTTTAATCGAAGGATTTTAAAAAATATTCATTTTTCACAAAATGGCGGGCAGTCAAAGTTAATGGTTCGATTTTAGCGAAAAAAAACGCCCGTTTTTTGGCTAGAAAACGGCCATTTTTTTCGAAAAAAAAATCGAACGATTAAAGACTACATTTTTATGTATTAAATAATCCTGCAAAATTTCAAGAAGATCGGTTCATTAGTGTTCGAGTAATCTTGGTCACCGACTTCAGAAATGCCATCTGAGAAAAACGCGTTTAAAGTTTCAATTTCAGTTTACACGAAGAACGGATTCTTCTCTTTCAACGCTCATATCTCAGTCAATTTTGTTCGGATGGACTTGAAATTTTCAGGACATATTCTCAGATACTTATACTTCAAAAAAATGCAATAAAAAATTCGATTTTTTCAAAATCGCAAGTGGGGGTAACCCCTTAATCTGCAAGGGTCCTAACATGGCACCCGACCAGGTCCCTTGGAGGCCGGTCACACTTTGTCGACGAGGGCCTAGAAGGCTTATGAATCAGGGCCCGACTGGTTGCCTCAACAGAATCTGATCGAAGCCATGAAGCAACCCTTTTACTGCCCTATAATTATCAGCTTTATCAGTGGATACATATCAAGCGAGGTGTTTTGCAATAATTAAAACTCTTTTCTTCAAAAAAAGGATTATTTATTATTCACCTCGAAATTAGAAAATAAAAAACAAGTTCAGTTTTACAGTTTATATTGTATGCCCTGTAACAACCACTGCCCTGATGAATCCCGTCTCGGCCTTCTATCATTTTCCTCGCTACGACCTTTTTTTGAATAAATTACCCAACCCTGTTATTTTCCTGTCGGGGCCTAGTCCGATTGTGTTGCGGAAAGCCCTAGCAGGGAATCCATATTCAAACCCTCATGGGCCTCGAATTTTTTTTATGGCTGCCCTCCTAATTTCTTCCACGGGGATCGGTCCACTAGTTTCGAAGATTTTATCAACAAGCTGTCGGAAAACGTTGTTTCGAGAAAAACGCGTTTCACGCTTGGGTTACATAAATACACAAATAAACATTTTTTCATGTATTTCGAAAGGGTATTTATCAAGCGTAACAACTTTTATATCGATATCTATAAAATAAACCGATAAAAAAAAAATCATGAAAATAACCTTTTTAGCGTCTAAACGGAGAAGACCCCGTAAGTTTTTCAAAGACTCTTTTAACCTCATGCGGGGCCTAATAATCTCGAGTTGCATTTTCATATTACCCGGAACGAAAATCGGTATCGAATTTGGAATGAACATAATACGCTCTAGAAAAATGGTGGCGCGAAAGAATTCAGGACACACGGGACATAATAATAACGGTAATAATAAAGCAGTCAGATATGTTGTTTATTAATTAATCCGCAAATTTACGTCAACAGCTTCACCACCGTTTCCTTCTCTGCACCCCCCCCCCCCCCCCCAAGCAATAATAGCAAAAGAAGCTGTGAGCACGATACGAGCGGAAACGATGTGGTTTTTCGAGGTCTTGGGCACGGAAGAGACGAAGGAATTCGCGATAACGCTGTAAGCCTCCCGACAAGGCTCTATTTTTTCCATTATTTTCCTTCCGTACGAATCGATCGTCCTCGACCGCCTTGCGCGCGATTCTACATAAATCGATCGACCCCATCTGTCAACGACGAAGCACCACCGCGTAATCGTACAATTATTTTTATCGTCCACCGCAAACTTTCCCCGCAATGTGTACAGCGAGCATGGGCCTTCGATCCTTTATTTCGCGCACATCCTTCGTTTCTCATTCAATCCCCTTAAGTTGGTGTTTGCATCCTTCAAACGCAATAAAAAGCCTTATTTCTCCATTGCTCGAATTGCTTTCAGCAAATCTTCGTTGCGAAAATCCCTCAATCATTTTTTAAATCTTTTTTCAGAGATTCTGAATTTAATTTGCAAAAAAGGATTTTGTGTGAAAATGAGGAAATTGAAATATAAAAGAAAATCTCCGTTGCATTCCGACGAAACAAACTTCAAAATCATCTGAACATGGGGCAGCGTGTCGAACGACTTTGCTGGTCGTAGCTTATTTTCAAAATTCGAGACGAACTTCATCATTACTATTTTATTATTTTATTGGTATCATTTTTATTTCAGTATTTTATTATTATCGTTGTAATTTCATTATTTTATTATTACCATTGTTGTTGTATTATTTTATGATTATTTTCGATAAATATTTACAAGTGGGGCTCCAGCCCTAACCGGCGCCGAAAATTTTCTTCACGTATTCGGGGCTATTCTGCAGTATGAAAATATGTTTTTCATTATGGGGGAGGGATATTTTATTAAGAAAAAAAAATTTAACAAATTAAAAAAATACCCAAACAAACCCGAACGAACCCATGTCATTTGACCCAGTTGACGTCACCAAACCCGTTTCCTCCATACATTTAAAAAAGTAAAAAAAAGTGTCTGGGGATTGAAATAAGGGTTGAAATTGTCTTCTCCCGACTTAAAAATTATAAACAAAGTGCCCTGAAATACATCGAAGCAGTACAAAATTTCTAAATCCTTTTTTTAGCTGGAGCTCCACTTGTAAATATTTACATTATTTTATTATTTTACTATTATCATTGGTATTGTATTATTTTATTATTATTTCCCCATTATTTTATTATTCCATTATCCTCATCGTTATTATATTACTCTTTTATAATTATTATTGTTATGGAATTTTTTTACTTGTGGTATAGGCCATTTTTCAAATCCTTTTTGTAGAGGTGATGACGATGGAAACGCGACATATTTTTCTATATTCTCGAACGTCTATCTACGCGTTGAAATTTTTTTTGTTGATCAATCGATCAAACGTGCCGATTTCTTTAGCCATACGTACAGATAGGCATACGTACAAAACACACACACTCTCTCTCTCACTCTCTCTCTCTTTCTCACGCGCATATATATAGATATATATGTGTGTATATAGAATGCATTCACCACATTCAAAGATAGTCATTTGTTATGATTCGTCGAGCTCGCTCCGGCTTGAGCCGGTTTCGATTCGTGCGCGTTGTGCTGTGGACGAAACGAACGATACGCCATGATGAACGCGAATTGCGTTAACAGCTGATGTCACGTTTTTTCCGTCTTTTTATTTTTCCCAAACACAGACGTTACCAGGAAGACGGCCTCTTTGTTGTTTCGAGATCTGTACGAGTACGACGCGATCATCGTTTTCTCACGACTCTAAAATTCATACGTAACACCTATCTGCACTTTTTTCTCTCCTTATACGAAAATTATTCATTTGTTCGGCTGGATAGAGTTATCCTTGTTCACTCGTGTATTTACGATAAATATTCTTTTTCATTTTTTTTTAAACATTATTCTTTGTGTATTTAATATGCAATAATATTCGTTCTTCGTGACGAACGCGGATTTATATAATAGGAAGAATTGATTTTTGATTGCTTCGATGCTCGAAACGATCGAATGTCACGATAATTTATGGCTGGATATCGAAACGTGGATTGTAGGTTTTTGCGTTACTTTGATGGTACGAAATTGGTATTTGATCGAGCGCCTACGGGAATGGATGGCAACATGAACCGAAAAAGGTGGCCATCTTGAAAAATGATCGTCGATAAGTATTTACGACTGAAGTAATAAAGTTCCTTTTTTTCGCGAATGCGTAGACAACGCGAGCGCATAATTAATCAGCTGAAAACTCCTGGCGAACAAAGCAAGTCTCGAAGGATTAGGTTGACGGTCATTATAGTTGCAGTTTACAACGTTAAAGCCATTTGATCGCTTTGGAGGCGTCACGAGGTACGTTTCGTCTACCTGCGCCTTTCTTACCGCCATGTTGGGTGTCACGAGTGCTCCTTATCAAATCGCCTCTTCACGTGCAAATACGTACGTTCATCAGGTGCGAATGACGACGTGTGCATATACGTACAAAGTACCAAACGAAAGGAATCTCTGGCGGTATCACGTGCCACCAACTTCCAAGTACTGTTTTCCATCATGAGCTACCTCTGCGGCGAAATTTCCTCGTACGTTCTTCCATTTTTATGAGATGATGTTTTTTGCCAACCGCAGCGTTTCTCAATCGAATACATTTTGCGTGTTGGCGCTAAAAAAAGTATCTGTCTCGCTTAACGTTGGTTGTGTTGAGGATCAATTCGTCACAACGTCAAATCCTCCTCAACTTCGTCGTAAAAGAGATGGCCAGCGAGCGTACCAATTTCGGCCACCTTCGACCGAGTTTTTCTACGTACGCCAAACCTCGGACGGAAAAGAACCGGCCAGTCTCGACGATTGCCGTGGAAACTATCTAAGGTTGGGTGCAAAGTGCCAGGGGAAAGAACCGCCGGGGAAAAAAGTATAATGACGAATAGATCTATAACGCGGGTGCAGTGGCCAATTGACGATTCCACCTTGGCAAAGGGAAAGTTCACTAGAGGACCAAAGCGTTACAAGGCTGGGTAGTCAATAGCTAAAACGGCTAGCTAATGGTGATTCGAAACGTAACTTTACTAGCTTGTGGCTAGGCGGTGATGAGTTACGTTTTCCACTCGGGTATATATACAGCGCATGGACCATTTAAGGCGGGATTCTACTTTGAAACTTTGATAAGGCTAAATTGGATGAAAACACCCACCTGAAACACGTCGAAGGCATATTATATGGCCCAGGCATCGCTGATTGAGGGTAAGATAATTTTTTCTACGATTTATCACTCACCAAAACTTTAAACGCGTTTTTCTCGAAACGACATTTTCAAGTACCGTGGTCGTGATAACTCAAAAAGTACTGAACCGATCCTTATGAAATTTGGAACACATATTCTATATGTGTCTACCAACCGACCTAACTACAATAAACTTAAAATTTTGATTAGAACTATTTTTTTATTGCAAAAAAAGTCCCAAAAAAAACGCATTTTTTTTTCGTATTTTAGCCGCCATTTTGTTAATTTTGCACGTATATAAAATATTCTAGTTAGGTCGGTTGCTGAAGACATACTGAACATGAAACTATTTGATTTTTTTCTTTCAGACCATCCGTCGGGAAGATTTCACGACCACGGCAACGGTACCTGCTTTTCGAGGCGTTGGCTTTAAACATATTTTACGTGTACGAAAAATGAATAAAATACATTAAAAATTTTTTTTTTATGTACTTACAGAGTGTATTTATTGAACAGTTTAAACCCCATATCGATATCTTTAATAGTATTCTCAGAAAAAATTCACGAAAATAGCGTTTTTTTCATGGTTTCAAAGTAGAATCCCGCCTTAACGTGACCACTCCAAATATCTCCGTTGTCTTTAGAGTAACGGAAAAAATGTCAGGAGATAATTTTATTGATTTCGAAGGGCTGATACAGTGGTGAAAAATTCATTTTTGTCATAGTTTTTGCGTTCTCAAGGTCATCAATGGTTTTTCAAATGGGAACGTGTTGTTTTTGTAAATTTAAGACGTAGTAGCTTATATTCAGACGAATCCAACCACCTATGATATCATGACCTTGAAATTTTTTTTTACCAAAATATTTTGTGCTCGTTTGGGTTCGTTTTCGTCGAATATATATATATATATATATATATATAGATAATATCTCCGTTGCCTATATAATATAATATATTATATATATAGTGTTTGGATCTTCGGAACATCACACGGTATATCATTGAAACACGCTGGAAAAATAGCTCATAAGTAAATATTGAAAAAGAAATAAAGCTCACGAAATATGTGATTCGTGCTATCATCAGTATTGTCATGATTATTATTAAGGCTAAGCGCCATTCCCTACGTCATCGGTGCTCAAAGGTGGCCGTGTGTGCTCGTGGGTGGTTCAAATTACTCAGCATTCGCACGTGGATCTGGTTATAAGTTCATATTTGTATACGTGCGCACATTTGTATCGCAAATACGTGAAACAAATGCTTATTACTCTATATACAACGGCAGTAAACTCGGGCGTAAACGCTGATGCGTGTTTTTGAAACCATAGTGTGCGCGAATCTTCGTGTTTACCCGCCTGTGTACACGGGAATTTTCCGGACGTTGGCCACGCACGAATTCTATGTACATACGTGTTATTTGGGTTAATACCCAGGCCGGTCGGTAAAACGTGCTTAGGTGAATTAAATCAATATCGAGACCTAAAAAATATCACACCGGGGTCTCTATCTCTCACTCTTTGGGTGCCATTTTGGAGTCAACGAGGGCTACTGCAGGGGTACAAATGGCGGATTTTTTGTGACCGACGTTGTCGAATAATCCATAATCAATAATTACAGTAGCCTCAATGTTCCTTTACCCAAGGTAGTTGAAGTTTCTTATCGAACATGTGTGGCAAAGACATATACGACAGGAGAATCTTCGTATAAATCTGTAATTCTCATGAGCTCCTGCAGTAAGTTCTGCACGTCAACGAAAAAGCAACCCCGGTCTATTTTCACGTTCACCTCATTCCTCTTTCGTCCTTTTTTGCTGTAGATCCGAGCAGTAAGCAACCATAGTTCAATATTTATGCAACCGAAAATAAGAAGCGAACTTTGTAAGGCGTCGTAGAAATAGTGACGCACTCGGAGATTTCATAATTCAGAGACACATTGGCGTGCGGATTTGACTATGGCGTAAACAAAAATGTAGGTTAATACCCAAGAGTCTCCGCACTTGTGACTGATTCCTAACCACTTGCTTATCACTTGCAAACCCTGATTGAAAGGATGTCTTCCAACCGGACGTGGGTAGTCGATGCAATCTAGGATGAACCGAAAAATATCGGATCAGCTTATATAGTTGTACTGTGGGGTGCGTTTGCATTGTTGCCATGACTATAGGGATTCTCCCAACGTTTGGTCGATGAAGCTCACATTGGCCGGTCTATAACTGTTACCGCAAAGTAGAGTTTTCATTCTAGAATCATCTAGTTTGCTCTCTATGTATTTGGAAATGACAATGCTGTGGTCGGAATACATTGCGAGTAAGTATACTTTCACATAATATATACCAGGCCAAAAAGTTGATATTTAACAAAAAGTGGAGCCGGACTTTAAGAACTGTGTGAAGCTGCTTTGCTTTTTACGCAATCAGACATATTTATATAATTGATTCGGATGAAACTGATACATCTGTTGTAATTCTACTTATCGTTATAAGTATTCTTTTCATCAAAGATAATCTACGAGAGTAGATAGAATAACCAAATTTTTCAACTAGGCAAAAATGTGAAACAGGTGGTTTGTGGTTTTCATACGCCATGTCGCCTTGTCAGGAAATATCAATGTTTTGGCCAGGGAGACATTACCTGAATGTATTTCGTCACCAATCCGCAAGATGGCTTTGAGCAAAGCGCTTCGCATAACCAAAGTACCGTATCGGAAAACGATAAGACTTCGACCCGGTTTAGCATGCACAGAAGTGCTATGCTTACAGCATGCACTCACGCTTATGCTTTTGTGATACTTGTGGAATAATAAGTATCAGTACCACCTAATACTATCTATTTTTGCTCGGTAATATCGACAAAAGCCCTTCCAGTACTTGATCCTTCCCCGTCCAGCTCCGGTTATTTCCCGATCTACCCCCTATGACATTCATGCTAGGTTCCCAATCCATTCCGATCCAATTCCCCGCGTAGAAATTTCTTAGGGTTAGCCTGACCAGGATCAGGCCTCGATCAGAGTGTGCGACGGGTAACACCTATTACGGGGATCCTGATCCGGCCCTACTAAGACCGTCCCTGATAAGATCCTACTAAGGCCTTCCCCGATAGGTCCCTACCAAGGTTTGCCCTGATAAGCCCTACTAAGGCTTTCCACGATAGGGCCTTACTAAGGCTTTCCCTGATGAGGCCCTACCAAGGCTTCCCCTGATAAGGCCCCATGCAAGCTTTCCCAGGTGAGGCCCTACTAAGGCTTTCCCTGATAAGGCCCTATGCAGGCTTTCCCAGGTAAGGCCCTACTAAGGCTTTCCCCGATAGGTCCCTACCAAGGTTTCCCCTGATAAGCCCTATACTAAGGCTTTCCCTGATAAGGCCCTACTAAGGCTTCCCCTGATAAGGCCCTATGCAGGTTTTCCCTGATAAGGCCATAAATAGACTTGCCCTATAACTGCCTCAGCATTCGATAGCGATGCACATGATCTCTTATTTTCGACATGGAAACTTCGCTTCGACATCATCGTAATTTCAGAGTTTCGATGTATTCCTGAATTCTTTAAAATAAAAAAGGTGTTATGGACTGTCAGGATAAAAAACGTTATGCAAGTCGGATTCGTGTTAGAAGATATATATATATGTGTGTGTGTAAGGTAAAGTTTGAAAAATCTATAGCACGTTATTCGACAAAACTCTAATTATCACAATGATATTAATTAATTGATATACTTGATGGGTTACGACGAATAATTATAGGAATTCGTTTGGTCTCTTATGCCATATCTAAGGCCAAGATGTTACAAGCACTCGGTAGCATAGGGGCAGCTTGCGTAGCTATAGGAACGTAGGTACGATACAATATAACGAGTGTACAGACCAACTCCACAATTTTATAATGTTAATCAAGATTCTTATAGTAGAATAGGAATATTAATATATATGTATATATTTATACATTTGTATATATCCTTTTATCCTTCTATAATAATCTTGTTTAACATTATAATGTTGTAACGTTGGTCGGTTCACTCGTTTTTTTCTTTCAAGGTGAAATTAAGCTGTTCGAGTTGAAATACGATACTGAGACGATATTCGCCCATCTGTCGGTCTGAGTAAAGCTGGCGTGAAAATCAGTGAGGCGTTTTCCCTGAACTTGTGGTACATGAAAATTAACACTTCTAGAATTCCCCTGCGTTGGATCCCTTATCTGGATCCGCCGAGGGGAGCCTGAAAGATGCGATCCATTTTTTGATAAGGATAATTTTTTTGCAAAAGAATAATCTGCCTTATTAGAAAGGCTGATCATGGAAAATCCGTTAGTTACCATTCAAAACCCCGCATTTTATTAATAAACTCGTTAAAAGTTTAATTTAATTGTTATGTTTTAACATTAGGTTCATTTAATGCGATTCATTTACTCAATCACTTTTTGAATCGTTGCATTCATTGAAAGTCCTTTATCTACCGATAAATACTGAAATTATTATCCTCCTCACTGAATAATTTACCGATCCTCCAAAAAGGATCGGTGAATCGTTTAGCATGTATAAGAAAGCTCGTCAGTTACTACTTATCGTAAATCAGTTCTGGTGCCTTTTATCATTATCAGACTCAATTTTTTGTATTTTTAGAGTAGAGTAAACTGACCATTGAATGGAAGGGGACCAGTGAATGGACGAAGGCTGATTTATATTTAAAATAAGTGAAGAATATAAATTGTCGCTAATAACGCGAACCACTATAATTCAGCAAAAAAATCACAGGTGTCGTTAAAACCGATTTCTCAGTTCAATATCGAATTTTGAAGCCATACGGACTTTTTCTAGTTTATGGTACTTGCACACAGCACAAATTAACCCGATGCGGTTTACGTGGGCCGCTGGAGGCCCGAGTCATTTTTAGCCAATGCCTTCATTTTTTTGGAAGTGCGGGTGTGTTTATGACGAAAAAAAAATATTTGTTTAAATTTTTTTGGCATTCTTCATGTTGTACCCTCAAAGTAGAAATATTCAAGAGTGTTCAGAAAATTAGATCAGATTTTTTTCATTACAAATTACGTGTTGTAACATATCTCGGGTCTTCACCCGCGATAGCCTGACATAAGGGACCGAAAAAAGCGATAAACTGATCGGGTTAATTACGAAACGCACAGTAGGTATTCTAAAGAAGAAAACAATTGTTTTTATGAGTTTTGAGGGTAAGTATTACTTTCATTACTTAAGGTACAATCAATGTTTGATTTTTCGAAAAAAAATAAAAATTCGTGTGGCGTCAGAATCGGACGTGTTTATTCACTGGTACTGTATTCTAACCCCTTTCCAGTAAATGGACATGTAGGCTCTGTTCTGATAATTCTTCAAGGAGACTAAAAAATGTAGCTCATCCGTTAAAAATTGCAAAATTAATTCCTCTCAAGAGATGTCAATGGGCATTTCATTAAATGTTGTCATAAAATCATTTCATTCGTTTTTTAAACCCTCACACTATTTAATTTTATATGTCTCTGTCGAAAGAAACTTTGGTAGTTTTGTGAGAATGTCACGTTAAGATGCAAAATGCTTTGTCCATTTTCTAGGAAATCGTAATAACAAATGTAATACTCATATGTATAAGAATATTATAATATGTGTGCAACACAGTAATCTCCAAATTTAGAATTTAATAAAAATAAATAATAAATCGTTATCCTTTACAGCGTTCATCTACACTACACGTCCATTTCCTGCTGGTCGAGTGTCCATTTACTGGTTATTTCGTACATTCTCTATCGATTTAGTCATTTCGCTATTTATTTATCAATTTATCTATTTATCTATAATCAATCAATCAATCAATTTATCTATAATCAATAGAAAACGTGTTTATCACAATAACCTTGATATACAATCCTTCATACCATATGACCCCGAAATGCATTTGCGACATACACATGAGCGAAGCTAGATACATACAGAATTTATCGAGTTTACCTTCCGAAGAATTCATCAAGTTTACCGTCCCGAGAATGTATCCTATACGACGCCAAACCTGACATCGCGGGCCTCTGATCCTGAATGCAAATTTTTTTCCTACTCTTCGCGGACAAGCCTTCGGCAAATACAGAAGAGAAGGAAAAAAACCAACTGCCATCGTTGACTCTTCTGCTCCCGATTCCACGAATATTCGCATTGACGTTTTCCTTTTTTACGTCTCTCTCATATTTTACTGACTATATAATATGGAACCAGCCGTTTTTCAATTTAATTTCAGTATATTATCTAAATGGGACATGAAATGGTCTAAAAGCTGCTAAATTAGTTGTATTTTATTTCGAGTAGTGTTCAGTCATAATAGGTTTTTTTTGTTGTCTGAAATTAGTATTTTCTCAACCGATATCAACGCGAGAAAAAACCAAAAACGATTCAAAACCACTCGGTTTTTTATTCCTTCTTTTCATCATCTCATCAACTTACACTGACAGAAAAATCCAATCGATATTGAGCACATGCCTCTGATTGATTTAAGAAAATGTTAATTAAGTAGATTTTTCGTGAAATCAATTTTTTTTCATGTTGCATTCCATTATTGAAATGATTTATTTCGAACATATTTATTCGTTCCAATCAAGATATTGAATATCGTCTAATGAGGAAATATTTTATTTATTCATAAAAAATAGAAAGTGATTCGGTTTTACCTGTTCAAAAAAACAATTTAGTTGAATCCACTGAATATATGTATGTAATTTGTTTTAATTTAAATTAACGCTTGACTGCACACTGGGTCGTTTTAACCCCATTTTTTCAACTGACTGTATTGTCAACCGACTGACTCCCGCTTTGATCGAATCTTTGGGCACGTATTAATGTTTTTTTTTTTTTAAAATACATTTTTGGTCATAAAAAAGGGACCATTGACCATGAAAAACGTCACTAGAAAAAAAAATGCATATTCACCGAAATACGACGATTTAAAACACGTCTGGGGTCCGAGCGACCCCACATGCAGTCACAGGTTCATGGCGGAAGCGTGCAGTCGAAGGGTAAATAGAATTTTCGTAGTCAAATATTTTTCTATTGGATTGAATTAATGATCTGTCTATATAGCAACACACATCAAGGGGAGGGGGGTTAGAGGAAGTATATATATAGGTTATATTTGGAAAATCTATAGCACGATATTCGATAAAACTCTTTAATTATCACAATGATCGTAACTAATGATATAATTTATGTGATACAACAAATGATTGTAGGAATTAATTTGGTCCCTTATGCCATATCGGCAACTGAAATGCTAGGTAGGTTGTAGGTTCAATCCCGTAGGTAGGCGTAATATTTTCTTGGATAAGAATCATTTCATAAGACAAGGGAATGACGAATTATGATACAAAATCATTGTGTTAGAACTCTCAATTGAGTATTTCATTTTATTTTCGATTTATGAAATATTCTATGCATATAGAGTACACTTTGATTTGCAGTATATATTGTAAGCCAGTGTTTTCCAACCTCCTTAAATACGCGACCCCTTTACAAGCACCCCTCAACTCGCCCCAACCCTAAGAAATAGGCGTTGAAACCTGAAAAATCACCGTATCTCGATAATGAATATCCCGATCAAACAGTGTTTCAAGTAAAAGTTGTTTGGAATAATAAAATATGTATAAAGTTGTCCAGTTTCCATAAGACAACATTTAATTTGTGAATGTTGATTGTTCAATAACGAGCTTCCTAATTGTCGTGAAATTTTTACACGACCTCTGAAATACTTCATACAAAAACATACCAAATTTTCGGAATTCTATCATCATTTGCGATTTGGGACTCAACATCCTTAATCCTGGAACGCGCAAATTTCTCTTTTTTTCGTATGGCGCGCAATCGAATTATCGCGTTTTACTTAACGCGTTACCCCCACTTGTAGCGCAAAAAAAAGGCCTTTTTCATGAATTTTTTTAAAGAAAACTACAAAACTTTTTTAATCGATCAATATACCATCTTAAAGAACACATCTTGAAGATGGTATATTGATCGATTAAAAAAGTTTTGTAGTTTTCTTTAAAAAAATTATATTTGTAATATTTTATGTGAAAAACGTAATATTTTTATATTACATTGTTTAGTGGCACATGGCCATCAATGAAATAATGTTTTTATATACACGGTTTGCGGTGACCAACATTGCGGCGAAATGGATCATCTGAAAAAAAAAAAATGCGGATGGATTTAGTCAAATATAAGTATAAACTAGTCTTTAATCGAAGGATTTTAAAAAATATTCATTTTTCACAAAATGGCGGACAGTCAAAGTTAATGGTTCGATTTTAACGAAAAAAACGGCCGTTTTTTGGCTATAAAACGGCCATTTTTTTCGAAAAAAAAAAATCGAACGATTAAAGACTACATTTTTATGTATTAAATAAGCCTGCAAAATTTCAAGAAGATCGGTTCATTAGTGTTCGAGTAATCTTGGTCACCGACTTCAGAAATGCCATTTTGAGAAAAACGCGTTTAAAGTTTCAATTTCAGTTCTTCAATTCACGGATTCTTCTCTTTCAACGCTCATATCTCAGTCAATTTTGTTCGGATCGACTTTAAATTTTCAGGACATATTCTCAGATACTTATACTTCAAAAAAATGCAATAAAAAAATCGATTTTTTCAAAATCGCAAGTGGGGGTAACCCCTTAAGAGATATTGATGGAAAAAAATTCGAGTTCACTTATGAGTATCTAAAAATTCACTTGTTCAAATTTCAAACTCTCCGGATACCTTGTTTGTGAGCAATTAATAAATATTTTTTTTCTAAATTAGCATGGTCTCTTATGGAATGTCGTGTTTTTTCCCGTCTATAAACGTGCAATTTGCAATCATTGACGAACAGTTTCGAAAGAAACTTTTATAATGGATAAAAAAAATATCTAAAGAACGTTTGGACAGCTTTCTAAAATCCATTAGATACTTGTGAACTTCAGAATAAATTAATTTGTCCCGAAAAAGTATAAGTACTTAAAAAAAATGCAATAAAAAAAATCGATTTTTTCAAAATCGCAAGTGGGGGTAACCCCTTAAACGGATGAGACGCTAGCACGAGCAGTGCTCGGTCAATGTATGAATCGTATATTCCACGCGCGTTTCTCTCGTCGATGTGGAATACGTGCTGCGAAAAAGTTTAATGTATTGGCGAATGCAACATTTGCCACATTCTCGGGCTTATCCGCGTCGACAGCGATCGTCGTAGGCGTAAAAACACAATTCTGCTGGAGAGCGGCTCTTATCACTGACGCACTTTGCCGCGTGGGTCGGAGAGACAGAGCAAGAGAGAGGCTGCGGCAAAGGCAGATTGAACAACAAAAAAATACGGATTATGAACATTATCCTTTCTTCGGCAGGATGAGGAAATCTAATAAACCGTAATCTTAGCTTAACTGCCTATCTAACGACGTTTTTTTTTCGTCCTTAACCAATTCGTTGTGCAACACCGTATTTTTAAGCTACCTATTGTGACATTCCATTACTAACCTTGAAGAAATCATCATCGATCATTTTTTCGTTGAAAAAACGCGCTGGGATACATTTCGAAAGGAATGTGCGCAAGTTCTGTCGTTTTGTTACGACAAGCCAGGGCCGAATTTAGAAATGTGTAGAACTCTGCGGCAACCAAGAAGTGGGGGCCCCTAATTGCTTTTCCGAGATGAATTTTTTGTTAGGTCAACCCCTTCGTTGGCAGAGAGAATTCGACAAAAAGTGCCCAAAATAGCAGGAATTTTTTTTTATCCTTAAAACATGTACCCTGGGGGTTTTGAGGGTGCTGATTACGAATCTGAACTGAAAATTCAGAAATTCGCAATGACGAACAAATATGGCGCGTGAAAATACAAATAATACAGATCGATTTGGATGAAACTCGGTACTCAAGCTTCATATATTTCCACCTATTTATTGTATTATCCATGTTATTTAATTCACCATGAAAAATTCCTTCATTTTGAGTTCAGCATCACACTCAGCGTCCCCGAAAACCCCCGTGTACCAAGATTTATCCAAATTGAGCTGTTTTTTGCACTTTCGTCCGCCATATTAGATCCGCCATGGAATATTTTTGAATTTTGTGTTCAGATTCGTAATAAGCGACCTCGAAGATGCCAGAGTACCAATTTTTATCTAAATCGAGTACAATTTTCAATTTCGGTCCGCCATTCTAGCGCCGCCATTTTGAATGTTCAAATTTTAAGTTCAGATTCGTAATAAGCGACCTCAAAAATCCCGGAGTACTAATTTTCATCTAAATCGAGTAAAGTTTTTGATTTTTGTCCGCCATATTGGCGCCGCCATTTTGAATTTGCAAATTTTGACTTGAAATTCGGATTCAGCGAGCCCAAAAACCCCCGAGTGAGGCTCCGATTTCAAATCAGAGCAAGTTAAATAGGGAAATAAAGGTTGACGCACTACTGCGTCAATGCCACACAGGGCACGGAATTATTTGACGCACGATTGCGTCAATGCCAATGAAGGGGTTAAATTATTGATTGCGGAAATATAATATCCCTTCAAGCAACCTACGTTGTTTGTGGTTAACGGAGACTTTATCCTTGATTGAGCAGCGGGAGATGTTAGCGGCTCAACATGAGCAGCTAGAAGAAGAGGAGGGATGCCTCTATGGACCAGGCATTGCCGATTAGCGGTAATTATAAACACATTTGTGTAAACACATTACAAAACTTTAAACGCGTTTTTCTCGAAAACACGTTTTTAAAAATGGCTGACATTCTCCTGACCGCTGTAACATATCGACCTGCAATTTGGAGAGCATAATCAGAAAATACGTCTTCACGGAATGACGGATCGTTTTTTCGATAGATACATTTTTCCATTTATTATTTATCTTTTTATGCGAAAAAACCGCGAAAATTCGATTTTTTTTAAATCGCCATTTTCCGAAATTTGTACTAAACGAAAAATCCATCCGTCATTCCATGACCAAAGGGTCACAGATTGATAATATGCTTTGAATTTGTGCTTCAGATCAACAAAGAGGGGGCAGTGATGTCAGCCGTTTACCTCCCGCGATTTGAGGACCTGTTTTCGCGGAGTTGAACGGCCGCCATTTCGGTTAAGAAACATGGAAATAGAAGACACAATAACAATGACAAGGGAACTGAGAGAAGTGAAAGGAATAGATGAAAAGATAAAAGAGGGATTAAAACAAAAAGGGGTTTTTTAAAAAACGAAAAGGAAAAATAAGAAAATCATCGTATAATGAGAAGTACAAATATTTTATAGAGCAGTGGTTCTTAAACTTTTTTCGCGATGGAATCCTTATGAAACCCGAAATATTTTACAAAGCCCTAAAATAAGCAGAATCTGGTCTTATGTTTATTTCTAAATGCAAATCGTACAAAAATAGTCGCTCTACAAAACAATGCATTAATTCCACTGTAAATTGATGCAACTGTTTTTTCGAAGGCATGAAGTTGTTTTTTTTTTACGGAGCCTTAGCAGAGGGCTTGCAGAGCCCCAGGGTCCGCGGAGCACACTTTGAGTATGGCCGTTACACAGAATTATGACATGCCATGGAAATCCTCGTCCGAAGAGATAATGAAGAGAAGGGACAGGTAAATGTGGGCAAGGAAGGGCGGAAAGGGAGGGGAGAAGGAATGAATGTGCAGGGTGCAGGGTATGTAAATAACAGAATGAGACATTGAGACGTATGTTAATTTGCAAAAAAGGCAGCGAGTTAGTTACGAAGAAAGCCAGAAAGAAAGCGGTGGAGGGGATTGAAGGAATAGATGATGTGGCAATAAACGGGGAAATTATAAATATGTTGGGTGAGAAAATACAAAAAGGAATATGTGAGTATTTTATGGAAATAGAGTAAGGCTGCGGAAATATGAATAAGCAGAAAGAGATGAAGTCAAGAGCGTCGCCAGGGCAGCTGCCCCACCCCCAGAGATTCCGAACCATTTATACGAGGGTCTAAAATGTCTAAAACTCATAATTCCCCTCCCCCTGGCCCATTACCTGGCGATGCCCTTGAATGGAGTGACGGAATAAATGAAGAAAAAGAGAGAAATGTTCGATAATACGAAGTGCAAGAATCCGTGGCGTAGTAAATAAGTGAAGGAATATATAAACGAAAACTTATTGTTTTGTAAAAAAAAAACTGTTAAAAGTTGTGTAAATAAAACTCGATTTGATTGATTGTATTATGCAGGCCCCTTAATTGTGGAGGTCCGGGGGCTTTAGCCCCTGTTGCTCCCCTTGAATCCGACCCTGCGACCAGCAACACATTACGGCGATTACGATTCATGTTTTGTGATTAACTGTTTCGTTTATTTTTCATCGGGACCGCGATGTATCTTGAAATGCATCCAAACTAACGCTTCCTGATTCTAAGAGCGCAAATGCTTATGACTACGGCGGGTGGGTTATTCGTACGAGTTAATTTTTACCTTTGGATGTAGTTTGCAAGTGGTCAAAGCTGCCTGGAAAGCCCGGTAGTCCGGAGACCGTTGGAAAAGACGCAAGATCCCGCGTTAGTAAACACGCGATCGACCAGCGTAAGTGTATTCGTGGAAAATACGTGTATTTTTCGGTGCCTCGCTAACGGGAGAGGAGGGAATAAACTGAACATAATATTTACGTCGTTTCGTTGTATCTACGATGTGCGAATTTGTCTGCTTTGCGTATGTACTTACGTGATGGTGTGACGGGGATCGGAGAAACGCTTCCGGTTGAAGAGAAGATATATCGCCAAGTCCACGAGACGATTCCGCGTGTCCCGTGGATCGAGCGGATTGCGTTAGACGAGGCCAATAGGGGGATTTTGTAACGCTGTAGCAACAGTTTCGTAGCGTTAGCTAGCGACAGCCAATAAGAGGCTCCCTTTCTTATGCGATCGTGCATCCATTGGCTATGGCTAGCTAACGATAACGAAAACTGTCGCTACCGAGTTGCAGAATCTCGCAGCAGGGAGGCGTCACGTCGCATTACTCCTATGCATTAAAACTACGATCCTATATATTGGTCTGGAGAAACGGCCACGATATGGTAGGCACGCTTATCCGAGCCACATTTCTTTACATTTTTCGCCACTAAGTGGCATTGCTGTTGGGGCACAGAATAGCTTCTGCTGTGTAACGCACTCTTGATCGAGGCGCATGCGCCGTCGGCCTTACCCCCTACCCAGTTTATTGTATATTTGATAGATATATGAATTTAGAAAACCAAATAAATATATAATAAGCTTACTGATAACCAAAATGTTTCATAGATACGATCGTAATTGTAATACGATCGTATCTATGAAATAATAATAATACGTAATAATAATACGATCAAATCGCAGTTTGGCTAAATGATTAGCGCCAAGTTTTGTAATCCCAAGTTTCAGGTTTAGATCCTTACACAAGTTTTTTTTGTCTTCAGGTAATAAAAGTGTTTATTAATTCAAATACGTTAAAGACGTTTTTCCAATTTCTGTTACATTTATTCGTCACTTTCATTTTCTATACGTATTATCGGCGTTTATTTCGCAGACACTAAAACACGAAATCACCTTCCCTATCTGCAATAATATTTTCCAAACCTTGTGTAACTGAATGTAACTCTCGTTAACACGATCTTAAGAGCATAAGATGATACACGCACCGAGGTTATCTTTTACATGACAACACGGTAGTTAATAAGCGGCAAGGGGGGAAGGGTAGGAGCACAGAAGACAGTGGGTGGGAGACATCCTCCGATAGCAGCGACGCAAGTGGCGGTGATCGAAAAAAAGTGGACCGCTTAATGATGCCTCGCGACCTCATTATAATCTGGCTTTGTTTTCAGACTTGTATGTAAAACCGTGATTAAAACGCTATGCGTTTTGTCCAGATTTCTTAACTCTACCTCTGACCCGTATGTGGCGCTACTTACACCTAAGAATATTCTTCTGCGCTGGCGCGACAACCGCAAGCGCAATGCGCATTGTGAAATTCGACATTTGGAGGTTAATGGTATGTTTTTTTTTTCCGTTTTTGTATAACTAAAAGTTCTAACCACGTGGTGGGATTACTCATTCGGTAATGCGTACCCAGTGTATTGCACTCGATTGCATAGCAGGGTACCCTTTTCGTCCGGAAATAGTGCATTTCGATTTTTCATACGTACGTCTAAGATGGTTGGCTTCGTCATAATTTTGTTAATTCTGGTATCATAATAAAAATGTTATGTGGATTGATAATGTAATATGTGTACTGACGGATTATATATCTATATTGGGAGTACAAATAAGTCTCCGCCGTTGGACGAAAGATGGCCCCACCGGGAGGTTATGGTTGAAATTGTCAGATGTCAAACGTCATATCGTAAGGTTGGACATCTGGCAAGGCCATGACATTGAAATATTAGCGATTTATTATCAGCACCACGTAACTTTTTTCGTGCAAAAACGTCGAGTTTTGAGCCGAATAAGCGTCATTTGCGGGAGCTTTTGATTTACTTCTTTAATTTGAAGAAATCTGCAGTTAAGGTGCATCGATTGCTCGTAGAACCATATAGTGAGGCTGCTTTAAGTAAGAGAAGTTCTCGTGAGTGGTTTCAAAAGTTTAAGAACGGTGCGTTTGATGTCGAAGACAAAGAGAACGTAGCGGAAGGCCGAAAGTGTACGAAGACGCGGAATTGGAAGCATTGTTGGAGAGAGATTCCTGCTAAACGCAAGATGAACTTGCACTTACATTAGGAGTGACTCAATAAGCAATTCCAAGTTGAATAAAATATAAATTCTTTCACCATAAATGCCCAATTTGTGTGTGTGTGTGTGTGTGTGTGTGTGTGTGTGTGCGCGCGAGCGCGCGTGTGTGCGCAACCCGCGACCTGCAAGTTTCTTAGGTGATAAGTAGCGCCACGAGTGGCCAAATATGACACTAATAAATGCGGATATTTCGCGTAGCGAAAATACCGAGCGGTGTCATATTTCTGGACCGGACAAGGAATATTTGTGTTGGGTAAACAGATACTGCGTATTATCATCGCAGACTGACAGCACGCGAAGGGGAAACTAACATAAACAAACACGTATTAACGAACTTGGTCCGCGATTGGATTTTTGGTCTCATTCTCAGGATGTTCACCTGTGCGGAGTACATAGTACGGAAGTCCGAACTACCGGGCGCACACGCGATATGAAAAACGTCCGTTTAGTGGTGCTACGTTTCACCACTAGGGGCACTCCGAACGAATCCTATCGAGATAGCAATGAACACAATGCTCGAAAGAGTAAACCGACGAGTGAATGAACGAATAACGAAACTGTAGGATGCAAATGGACTGAGAAAGGAAAATAATATGAAAACTAATTTTTTAATTGCTTGGCTTACGAAAAATATCATTCTTATAGTATGAAAAAATATTCGAAGTTATCGTAACCAATAATATTGGAGGAATTGATAAATAGGTAGCGAAATACTGAATCGTCAGTGAATAGTAGAAATTACCAGTAAATGGACACTCGACCGCCAGTAAATGGACGTGCAGTGTAGATGAACGCTGTAGAGGATAACGATTTATTATTTATTTTCATTAAATGCTAGATTAGCAGATCACTGTGTTGCACAAAAATTAGAATATTCTTATACATATGAGTATTATATTTGTTGTTACAATTTCGTAGAAAATACACAAAGCTTTTTTGCATCTTATCGTGACATTCTTAACAAAACTACCAAGTTTGTTTTGCCACAAAAATAGAAAATTGAATTTGGTTAGATTTTAAAAAACGAATGGATTTATTTTTTCACAACATTAATGAAACGTACAGTGTCATCTCCGACCAGTAATTAAATTTGCAATTTTTAGCAGATGAGTTTTATTATTAAATCTGCTTTGAGAATTATCAAAACAGAGCCTATATGTCCATTCACTGGAAAGGGGTTAGGATTCAGCACCAGTGAATAAACATGTTTAATTGTGACGTCGTATTACGAATGTATTTAAGGGGGGAGATACATATAAATGGTCGAAAATGACGAAAACTTTCGGGATTTTTTTCCAACGCAACAGCACCAATTGTTTTGAACTTTGTAGGGTACTTTATTGCACATTAGAAGACATGAAAAACATTTTTTCAAATCGACAATAAGTGTTCATCAGCGGCGTGCAACCAATTGTTGCTGAACGAATTTTCGAAATGCCCGGCAGCGATAAACAAAAACTATTTATCGGATTAATTTCAACCGAAGGTTTTTAGACACATAATTGCAAGTCCTCGTTGATAAACCTCCGTGTTCAATAACAAATTTAATCGAACAATAATTTTTTGCATAAAAAACACGAAAATTTTCGGTTAAAAATCGATCTTTTTTTTCTGAGTGCCGCCATTATTACGATATTCAACTTTTTAAACTTTATTTCGATTTATCGACAGCGTACTTTCATAGAAAATGTAAAGTTTTTTGAATTTTTGGTTTCAAATTTTTTTAAACTACAGCTGACGCAGTTCGACATCGCGGGGAAAATTTGTTCAGCAACAATTGGCTGCAGGCTGCTTATGAACACTTATTGTCGATAAAATAAATGTTTCTCATGTTTTCAGATGTACAATAATATACTTAACAAATTTCAAAACGACTGGTCCAGTAGTTGCGTTAGAAAAAGTTCCGAAACTTTTCGTCATTTTCGACCATTTATATGTATTTCCAACAAAATGGAATGGAAATCCAACAAAATGGCGTAGTGAGGAAAAAAAAGTCTGATTTCTTGCCTACAAAATGGTCGTTTTTTTCAATGTCAAATCGTCAATTTTCATCCAATCAAAAATATCCTACGTCATTGTAGAGTAAATACATTCAAGAGTACTCAGTTCAAAATTCAAGTCAATCGGATAATCGCTCTTTGAGTTACAATGTCAGCAAATTTGAAAAATCTCATTTCGAGAAAAACGCGTTTAAAGATTTAACTATCGATTTTATACCTACGAGCGGTTGTTCTTTAGAAGGCTGCTATTCGGAGAGTATTAGAGATGCGGCCGTGACATTTTTACAGGATAATTCTTGAAAGTATAAACTGTCGAAAAAGGGGAAAAACCGATTTTTTAAAAGTCACACTGGTATAGCCCCTTAACGTAAATAACAGCGAATAGATTATGCAAACACAAAAAGAAATTGAGATCTTTGAGGGACACTTTTTTCTTTCAGCAAACACGGTACGCATGCGCGCACTGAAGTTTCCGCGACCGTAGCGTCGTATGCGGTTAACGAAGACACTGCCGAGTCCGTTTCCAATTTGTGCTTTACCCCCAACACTGATATAGTATCGGAGATGCGTTCTCGACTAAAGCCGATCGGCCCTCCCGTAACCGTGAGGTTTATGGTGTTGACGTTTGCATCCTTGGAACGCAACGAAAAATCTCCTTTATTTTTTCATTTCGTCGTTTTTATTACTATCCAAACCTTTTTTTTACCGAATTAAGGTTACAGAATCCTAATAAGGATCTTGAAAAATGTTTCAGTAATTTTTGTAGCCTAAATGGGGCAAAAAGAAATATTTTCGTTGCATCTCAACGATGCAAACTTCGATAGCATCGAGGTTTTGACCAATAGCGTTGCTGGAACAACGGCGTTTGTGCAACGCGATTGGTCAAAATCGTTACAGCTACGAATACAGTACAGAGGGTATTCGGCCTTTGGTCCCAACGGCCCGAACAAGCTTTCCACACTTTTTTACTCGTACAACAGTTCCAACGTTTCCAGCAGAGTACTCAATCTCCGTATCTCCCGCTGATAATGCAGACATCGAACTATACGGAGAGGCACTGACCATCCGTGCACACGTTTGCTGTAGAAAAATCGCCGCTGCCGTAGTGCAAACATACGTGAGAGTTGCTCGAGGCGAGCAATGGACACACGGACAAGTTTTCGAAAAAGATATTTTCATCGCATTACGAGAATCACCCACGCACAGTTCAAATATTTTCTCAGCGCGCTTATGACGATGACTAATTTCCCGAACGAAGACCGGCGCCGATTGAACGAGAGAAAACGACAAATCGAAACGAGCAACTCGCTAGCAAAAGAAGTTCGACGGAATTCGGTTTGCACTTGAGCCATCGACCGGTTGAGAACCATCGAATCGATGAGCCTCACGCTCTCCACGGCTTTCGTTTTCATTCGTCGAGAGGAGCTCGGCCTTCTTGCGTTACCGAGAAATTCCCAACACGAAATTCATACGATCCCAACGATCATGACAATAACAATAACGATATCACAACAATACCGATCAATCGAAGAAACATTCTTTCTGAAAAATTTCTTCATCGTTTTGTTTTCTCCATCGAAAAGTAACTCTCGCAGTCGTTTTTCTTCCCCCTCTACGAGCGCCCCACCCCCCTCTCGCTGCGCTCCTTTCAAAGAAAAGATCGAAAGAAAAGTTGCAAAGGCGAGACACGATCGTTGAGCTCCACTGTTTTCCAATACTCGAGGCTGAATTTCTTTTCGTGGCGTATCTTCGTGTATGCGTGTATTCTCGTGGCGTGTCTTTTTTCAAACACGCGCGCGAAGGCCGTTGTCCAGCTCGTGTTGCGCGCGCATACGTCGCGTGTACGCGTGTGCGCGCGCATACAGTCAGTGTAAAAAAGCAAAAAGGCTCAAACCGCACCATTCGACGTATGCGGTCAGGTTAGTTAGGGTCGTTCGCTTCTCAGCGACTAACGCATTCGTCGCATCGACTGCCGGTAAAAAAAATGGCGTAACTCACGTGGCTTCCCTTCAACGGAGATACGAGTTACGCCTTTTTGATTGCCAGTCATATATTACAAACCAGGCACACACACACGCCTGGCGTAATATATCTTCAGGCTCAACAGTACAAAAATCCTTTACCAAACTTTTATCGCAAACTATTTACGTTTTAGGGAAAAGTCGAAAAGCCCGATTATCGTATTTTCACAGAGTAGGCCGTGTAATATTTCCGGATAAACGTAACAATAAGTATCGCTCGTTTAGGAGAAAAATTGGGTACGTAAAGGTAAGAATACTGAAGCTTTATTATTTATTATTTATATTTATTTATAAATGAAATTATTATTTAGTATTTATATTATTATAGTTATCATATTATTATTTGTCGAACATCATTAGAGAAAAACAATTGAACAAATTTCAATATTGAAAAAAATTCCGAATTGGACGATGTTGAAGTCTGCGTCGTTGGGATGCAAGGGAAATTCTTTTCAATTTTTTCATTTCTTCATTTTTATCATCATCCAGAATCTTGTCTTACATATTTAGGCTGAAAATATCTAATGCGGATCATGATAAATATTTGCGTGATTTTGAAAGTTTCAATGTGCGGAAAAAGGTTGGGCCATGAAAATTTCGTTGCGTTCCAACGATGCAAACTTCATTATCGTCGAATCGGATTAATTTACAAACTTTAGTGAAACGGCAATATTGTTGTTTACACGATCTAAATTCCGAGTTGCAAAATTGAGCCGAGATAAGGTATTGTCCCCGATCGTTGTGTGTATGTGCGTGTGTGTGTGCGCGCGCGCATGTGTGTGTGTGTGTGTGTGCGTGTGGGTGCGCGCGCGTGTGTGTGTGGCCGTGTTCGTGCGCGCGCGCAGTAAAGGAAAAGAGACTGGGAAATTTGCGGTGTCTGTCGCTCCCCCCTACGACCGCGCTTTGCTTTCCGACCGTCTCCGACGTTCTTGGCGTCGCTTTGTGCCCCGCCAGTCCCCGCCGACCCCGCCCACGTCGCGTTTATAAAAGCGCCGAGTCGACGCGCCGCCACTTCAGTGAGGCTTCGTATCCGTAAGCCGTTCATCAGATTTCGAACAAATCGAAATTTTCTTTCCGATTCTTTTTCCTCTTAATTGATAAAAATTCCAAAAACAATAATAAAAGAAACATCGACCGAGGCAGCAGTTGCGAAAAAAATCAACAAAACATCGACGACGTCGCGTTTGAAAACTTCACTGTCAACGGAAGAGTGCACGCGCGTGCGACAGTGTCTTCGACGACAGCGAGTGGTTGCGAAACCGCAGTCGATTTTTGTTTCCTCTATAACGTAAGTGCTCATTATGCTACGAAGAATCGAAAGAGAAGTGCGAATGAAACGAGTCCGTATAAGTGTTGCGACGGTGCGGATGAAATCGTCGAGAAGCGAAGGTGTAACGTTCCATCTGGATATTTTTCGCGACGCGCATCTAGCGATTATCGTCCGAAACAATCGATGAGTCGGGTACTCGCACGGAGGGGGGCCTCGAGGATCTTGACTTCGTTGCTTGGCTCATCGCGATCGCGAGAGCGAGGCAAGAGCGAGATGAGAGCTCCGAGGCGGTAGAGTTCGATGTTCTTTTCTCTCCTTCGCGCGCACGCTATTCTCTCAAACAATTCTCATCTCGCGACGCTCATAGCGCGTGAACGAAAATTCAGATGGAACGTGTAACAGCGGCAGCTTTCACCTCGCTGTATACGGTCTTTCGTAACTCGCACGCGCGTGCGCACGCAACGGGCGCTTATTGCCTAGCGGCTAAAGGGAAATGTGAGCGAGCCGATCGCGTCGACCTTTGACAATTCCATACACTGCGTCACTGTCGCACGAAACATTAACTCGAAGATTACTTCGGGCAACATCGTTTATTGACGCGTCCCGGATGATTCTCTAATTGATATTGTTTGATTTGTTTTGTTTTTCTTTACGTTCAATTCGCCACCACGAATGTGCGTGCTCTGCGCCTCGCTCTGCGCTGACGTGCGTGAGTGAGGATTACGAATGCGCGGTGAATTGATCGATACACAGACGTTCGCGCACATTGGCTCGTGCCTTTTATGCATTCGTAAACCAATAGCTGACGATGCTCGTGAGACTATACGGTATCGAGATAGTTCACGCTGTAAATTGCCCTAGTTTCTGGCCCCATCGCGACATCGAGGACCCTTCGTACCGTTAAATGAATCAAGGGGTTACATATATCCAGAGGCACGAAAGAAAGGGCCAAATTGCGAGAAAAAAATTCTGGGAAATGGCGGGTGAAAAAGAAACGCATTTTGAGATGTTTAAAAAATCACCAAAAAATGCAGACAAACAACAAAAACATGGCCGCTGGCAGACGATGAACGGTTTTTCGCGACGTTTGACGGTGGACATTCGCCAGGTTAAACGGTCCATCCAAAATCGAAAAACCAAACGGGTTATTCAAGTTAACGATAAATACGAGTCGTTGACGATCGTCGATTCTCACAATCATTTTTTTCTCACAACGTGGCGACGATCTTAAATTCGAGCATACAAAATATATGAAAAAAGTCGTCATTTTTACGTAACTATCAAAAAATGAAGATGGATTTTCAAAAAGTGAGATCGTCAACAACCTTCAAATGTTTCTCATCGTGTTTTATATAAATTTGGAAACAGTCCATCGAGTGATTCTCGACATATCGTGTCCACCGACTTCGAAAACGGTTTCGAGAAAAACGCGTTTGACGTTTGAAGTATGGTGCTGCCCCCGCTCGCCCGGCCGACTGTTAGAAGCTATAACTCATCCAGTCGTAGGAATATTTCGATGAAATTTTCACGGAACGTAGCTAAAAAGCTATCGAACAAAAATACTTTTGGAAAAATGCAGCTTTTGCCTAAGTGAATGTAGCCCGTCAAAAAAACACTTGGGCATACGAGAAACGTTAGAAAAATGCATTTGAAAGGGACTTCGAAAGGTCGAAAGCCGAGGAGGATTCGAAAACTTGTTTTTCTTCGCCCCTCACTCTCATCCTGAAGTCGGGCTGCCATTAATGCTCCGGGAGAAACTCCCACGGTAGAAATTCGTTGCGATCGGTGCTGGATGATCGGGAATGTACGTGCGTGTTTGGGTTCGTGTGGATGGGAGATTTTGCCGCTTCGGGTCGGCTATTCGTCGACCTCGAGGCGGTGGGAATCAATACGGGGCTCGTCGAGCAGCTTTTCCAAATAGGACGAGAGAGAGAGAGAGAGAGAGAGAGAGAGAGAGAGAGAGAGCGAGGGCGCGAGCGGCGAAAGAGGGGGGAGGGGGGATGGAAGCGGATAGACGACGAGGGAGGGGCACAGCGTTCGAGTGGGAAGGATGCAGCCACCCCGTAAACGTTCGGGTGGGTTCGGGACAGGATATAACGGACGTTGCGCTCACGGGCCTTTCTCTACCCACGTTTCTCACGAATATATGTATTCACGCGACTACCCACGCACCCGCGCCTGGTCGATACACTGCATTCGCAAAAAGGTCCTTGCACACGTCGCACAGTCCGACAACTTCAAATATCATTTTATTCGTATGCTTTTTTCTTCTTTTTCCCTGTATTCGTTTAAAACGATTTTTCGGATAACGTTCCGACCCCCCCCCCCTCCGATTGAGTTAAAAATTCGCACAAACCTTCCTTTTTATATTTTAAGACAACCACTAAGAAGATTTTTTTCCGAATCGCGATAGTTTTCGAGATATTGAATGTTTAAGTTTTTAAGGTTAAGGTTCCGAAGCCCCCTGCGATCAAGCTGAAAGTTTGCACAAACCTTCTTCTTAATATTTTAAGAGAACCCCTGTAGGGATTTTTGGCGACTCGCAATAGTTTTCGAGATATTTAATTTTTAAGTTTTTTTTTAAGGTTAAGGTTCCGAAGCCCCCTGCGATCAAGCTGAAAATTTGCACAAACCTTCTTCTTAATATTTTAAGACAACCCCTGTAGGGATTTTTGGCGACGCGCAATAGTTTTCGAGATGTTTAATTTTTAAGGTTTTTTTTAAGGTTAAGGTTCCGAACCCCCTTCCGATCGAGCTGAAAATTTGCACAAACCTTCCGTTTAATATTTTAAGACAACCCCTAAAAGGATTTTTGGGGACTCGCGATAGTTTGCGAGATATTTAATTTTTGAGATTTTTAACGCGCGCCGACTATTTGGTCCAGTAAAAGAGACGAAAACCCAGCGCTTAGCGTAAAATTAGAATTTTCGACTGAAGGTAGATGGTTGCATACTAAAACTAACCCCAATTGAATTTTGCCCCTCAACTCGCCCCAACTCTAAGAAACAGGGGTTGAAAACATGAAAATCGCCGTATCTCGATCATTGATAGCCCGACCGAAAAAGGTTTCAAGCAAAAGTTGTTCCGAATAATAAAATGCAAATAAAGTTATCTGACGTCCAATCCCCTATCTTTGAAAATAGCGGCCCAGACACGCTCACACACGCGTCAAACCTGCATTTTCAAATCGTTTTTGTGTCGCTATTTTTAAAGATAGGGGGTTGGACGTCGGATAACTTTATACACATTTCATTATTCCGAACAACTTTTGTACGAAATATTTTTTGATCGGCCTAATAATTATCGAAATACGGCGATTTTGACGTTTTCAACCCCTATTTCTTTTAGCTCCAATCAAAAATTATAATTTTACGCTAAAAGCGCTGGGTTTTCGTCTCTTTTACCGGACTTATATCTATATCTGTTTATAGGGGTCGTCCATTAATCACGTGAGATTTTTTAGGCCACTTTTCGAACTCCTCCTCCCCCATAGTGGTATGTGGTGAAGTTCCAGGTACCCCCTCCCCCCGCCTGCAACATCGCGTGTATTTTTTTTCGTTAAGAAATGTCAGCCACAAGCTATAGAGAGTACGGTATTTAATTGAGAAAAACGAAGTAATATATATTTTTTTAGTATATTGAAATGGCATTGTCCGCGCAGTTACCAAAAAAATATACGTCATATGTCACAATCCCCCCCCCCCCCCCCAGTGTGATCGTGATGTTATCCAAACCCCCCCCCCCCCCCCGCAATTTGAGCCACAGGTAATTAATGGACGACCCCATACCTATATATGTTATCGCGCTCTCCGTTTTATCCAAATAAAAATACCTAAGCAAACCCAAACCCAAAAACTATTGCGCATTGCCAAAAATCCTTTTATGGGTTGTCTTAAGGGGTCTTCTCACTTTAGACGCTAAAAAAGGCTATTTTCATGAATTTGTTTGATAGGTTTATATTATAGATATTGATATATATATATATATATATATATATATATATATATATATATATATATATATATATATATATATATATATAAGTTGTTACACTTAATAAATAAACTTTCGAAGTAAATTTAAAAAAATGTTATTTATTTATGTAACCCAAACAAACTTTAAACGCGTTTTTTTCGAAACAACATTTTTTGACGGCTCGTTGATAAAATCTTCGAAACTACTGAACCGATACTTATGAAATTTTGACCACACATTCTTTACAACTATGGCGATAGCGCATATCAAGGATTTTGAAAATTTTGATACTATTTTTTGTTAAAAACGGTGAAAAAACGCGTTTTTCTGTTTTTTCGAAAAATGTCCGCCATTTTGTTATTTTTGCATGTATCGAAAATCGTACGATATGCGCTATAGTCATTAACGTACTGAATCTAAAACCGTTTGATTTTTGTGTTTCGGATGATCCATCTCCCAGATTTCATCAACAGCGCAGACCTACAATTTTTTAGGACATTTTTTTAACTACCATTTTTGTCTATAAATGGTGACGTAAATAAATACATTTTTTTAAATTTATTTCGAAAGTCTATTTATTAAGTGTAAAAACTTTTATATCGATGTCTATAATATTAACTTGTCAAAAAAATGCATGACAATAGCCTTTAGCGTCTATAGTGAGAAGACCCCGCAACATATTTAAAGGAACGATCGAGCAGAATTTTCGTTCGACCGGGGCAGGGGCGTTGGGACCTCGCCCCAAAACATCGTCCCGGGCCAAAGCCACTTGACGCGGGAGATCGCTTCGATTTCTAGAATCATTTTATTCGTTCGTCTTTTCTTATTCCCCCCCCCCCCTTATTCGTTAAAACGATTTTCCTAAAACACACATCGAAATATCGTCCCAGGCGAAAGCCACGTGACACAGGAGATTGCTGCGCCACCCGTCGTGTCTTATGCGAGATTTGTGATTTACGTCAAGCGGAATTTGCGGTGATACAAGACACGATACTCGGACATTCTTGGAGATCTCGCACAACGAGCTTTGCCCGTTATCTGAGGGTTCGAGAGCGTCAGGTGTCTTTTCGAGTATACAAACCGCGCGACAACCTTGAGAATTTAATACTAGCACAAAGGCTCCGAGGCCCCGAGACACAAACTACTACGCGATAACACTTCTGACGTTTCTCTGCTTGGTGTCACTTATTCGACTTCTTTTTTTTTCACTGTAATGGAAATACGTTTATTTATTCTCGTATATCTGTCGATGGTAAATTGAGGCTCGGGAACACTGGACTTTGAAACGGTAAATGCTTAAGGGATCATCACGGTGTAACGGGTCGAAAAGCAGCTTATTTTCGCGATTTTTTTTTTCGATGGTTGAAATACTCTAATTTGGCTGACTTTTTTACGTCAAATCAAAGCACTCGTGAAGAATAGAAAATAAATTTTCAAACGTTTATTTTTATTTGTTTTGCATTTTTTTAACGGTCAAAAATATTTTCGAAAAGAAAGTTGTATTTTTTTGAGGTTTTTTATAAATCAAAATTGACCAAAGGGCGGCGTATAGAAAATTAAAAAAAAGTGTACCAGATTTCTAGTAGATCCGTTCATTAGATGTCGAGAAATCGTGTTCACCGTATTTAAAAGCATAGTTTCGAGAAAAAAAAACGCGTGTAAAGGTTAAATATCAGTTCTATCTTTATAATCATGAATTTATCTTCAAGCTCCGATTCCTGCACCGTACGTTGGACCTTACTCCTCAATTTGAGTTGCCTTAAGCGTCGTTCGTCGCTTTCACAGTAGCCTAACCCCTCATTTACGAATTTTCGTTTGAATGGTTCTCCTCCTAAAATGTGTTTGTTAAAAACACATTTTAGTTCAATTAACTTGATATGACACAGCCACGAATAAACTCGTGTATTTTATTTTTATCCTGTTGTACTCGAATTCTTTTCGATTTGGCCACGGCGATCGACATCGTGGCTCAATTTATGCTCTTGACGAATACACCTCGGGATAGCGAATAGGTTGGGAAATAATGATCTTTGAGTGCTTCAGAATATCTCAGTATCGAGCCAGATGAAATTTCATACCGAGCTATCCGCTGCATACACGTGTACGTTTGTGCTAGCGAGCTCCTTTGAGCTTAGGTCAATGAACACACCTATAGACACACACACACACGCACACACGCGCGCGTGCAACGATCGGGGACAATACCTTATCTCGGCTCAATTTTGCAACTCCTCATTAGATCTTTTTAGTCTAAATGTGTAAGAAAAGACTCTGGATGATAATGAAAATGAAGAAATGAAAAAAAATTAAACGAATTTTCCTTGCATTCCAACGATGCAAACTTCAACATCGTTCGATTCGGAATTTTTTTCAATATTTAAATTTGTTCAATTGTTTTTTCTAATGATCTTCGACAAATAATATGATAACTATAATAATATAAATAATAAGCAATATAATCATCAATAATAAATATTATTAATACGAATAATAGGTAATACATTTTTTTTAACTAATAAATGAATCCAATAAAGGAAAAAATTAAGAAATAATAACGAACCCATAAAAAATAATTAAAAATGAATTTAAAATAGTTAAAATAACGACAATAACGATGATATCAGTAGCAGCAGAAATAGTAATAATAACATTGTGTATATTTTATTAATATGTGTCTGATAAAATATATTTAATAAATATGTTATTTAATACTTATTATATTCAGGCAATAATAATAATAATAGCAATTACATTTCTCTTTTTTCTATTCTGCATGGAAAATGCTTTGTTTTGATCCATCCCGATAAAATGACTTCTTCGAAAGATCCGATTGAGAAAAATCCAGATAACGCGTTATCGAGGTTGGTTGATTTTGTTCCTCCGAGCTACGGGGTCACGAGATATGCCTGACCTCGGATATTACGGAAAGCGGTTGGAGGGACAGAGGAGGTACGAGCAGAACTGTACAGAATCTTACCGGAGTGTGGTTTCTTATCGATTCGGAACATTTCCGGTATTTGCGTCACATATTGCGCGCGCAGCTAGAAATACACGCAAACCTAGCACATGATATTTGAATGTGTACTTTGCCTTACAAGGAACATACCTCAGGTGGCACCCTTCGATTTAGTTGTAATTTGGATATGTTATAAAGCACCGAAAAGTAAGCGATACGTATTTTTTTTATCGGCGGGAAAACGGTTTTAAGGAGTGAAACCACACCTGGAAAAAAGGCAGAAACAGCATGCAGAGAATGGTGCTGAAGTTTGCATCGTTGGAGTGCAACGAAAATTTTGTTTGATTTTTTTTTACTTCTTAATTTCTACTATTTCCGAAAAAAAAATTTTTGCAACTTTTGGTTATAATGTTGAAAGATTGTCAGAAAAGTTTCGGCGACTTTCGCAGCCTTGATGTGCTTAAAAAAAATCCGGGAATTCGAAAGAAATATATTTTCGTTGCATTCCAACGACGCAAACTTCAGTACCATTGCAGAGATTGGTTTAGACGCTTCAAAAATATGACGTTGAAGCTTGCATCGTTGGAATGCAACGAAACCACCGGAATAGTTCGCAGACAACGAATTGCAAGCCTTATTGGATGAACATGATACTCAAAGTCGACAAGAACTCGCGGATCGATTGATTGTGACGCAGAAAGCCGTCATTCGTTTTTATCATTTTCAAACAAGGAATGTTTACAAAAAAATTCCGGTTTCATACTTCTACACCTGATATAATTGATTGGGATGAAACTGATACGTCCGTTGCAACTCTGTTCATCAGTGAAAGCATTTATTTCATAAATGATAATCGACGAGGGTAAAAATGCTTCTCATAAATACCGGGATTACGATAACTAATGATTCGAGCATAAAGAATAGCCAAATTATTTTATGAGGCAAAAAAGTGAAGCCGGTCATTCGTGATTTTTGAACGCCTGGTCGCCATGCTGGGAAATATCAATGTTCTGGCCGGGAAGACATTACCTGAATGTATTTCGCCAACAGTCCGCCAGGTGGCTACAAGCGAAGCGCTTCGCGTTAGCCAGCTGCCATCGTACGAGGATAAAAGTTCGTTCTGTGAGTTGTACCACGTACAGAAATGCTATGCTTACAGCGTGCACTTCCGCTTATGATTTTGCGATACTTGTGAAATAATTCATTGCACTCTGGGTTTTTTGTCGCTTGGATAGTGATCCGTGGACGTTTTTTTGTCTCTTTGCATATCAGGAAATGCGAACAAGCGTATGCATACACGCATATGCTACGCTAGCAAGTAGGTAACCAACAAACAATATGTCGTCGAAATACTAAATTGAATACACTCCCGATTGTACCTCCTCAAGGATTCCAAAAATGCTGAAACGTCATTTTTTCTACGCCCGTTCGTTTCCGGTTACTTCCCGATCCCTACAACTGCCCTGATCATCAACCGGTCGTTCTCCGGCCCGATCCTCATCAGCTCCCTAGAAAGGGACCGGCGGTTCGGGACGTACACTGTAAAAAAAGATATGAAATTTACAATACATTTAAGATACAAAAGAATTGAATTTTACGACCTCAGTAGATGAAATTAAATTTGAAACAATTGTATGGTAAATTTAAAATAGGAACATGAAATTCTAACGTGGATATAGAACTTAATAGATGGAACATGGAATTTTAAAGACAAGTTTGTAAATTTGTGGAAAATGCATTGCATTAACCCGTGTCTTCAATTGAAAATTACCACAGTTGTATGATAAATCAACTATAAAAAACAGTATTGAAAATACAAAACAAGTTTGAAATTTATTTGCAGCTGCCTGAAAAATATAATATATGTGAAACTGAATTTTATACGTACAATGCATGATCACAACAGATTTATTTAAAAGTGCGAAGCAGGAATTGAAAAAATAATTCATAAACGCTGATGAAAATCACATGAAACAACGTGAAAATTATATTAAATTTACACTACATTTAAGGGACAAAAGAATTGAATTTTACGAACTCAGTAAATGAAATTGAATTTAAGACACTTGTACCGTAAATTTAAAACAGGAACATGAAATTCTAACGTGGATATAGAATTTAATAGATGCAACATGGAATTTCCAAGAAAAGTTTGCAAATTTATGGAAAATGTATTGCATCAACCCGTGCCTTAAATTAAAGATTACAACAGTTGTATATTAATTCAAATATAAAAAACAGAGTATTGCAAATACAAAACGCGTTCAACCCACCTCGGCCGCTCGCGACGACCGATGGTCGCGCGTAGTTCGCGTAGCGCCCGACGGACGGCGCCTTGTTCCGCACTTTCCCATAGCCACTCGCAGCTTCGGTCAGGCATATAACCCGACCACCGGCTACGATCGTCCTGGGAAAAACAGACGCGTTTGCAACTCGTGCACGCGTCGGAGAGTGTCGCAAATTCGTTACCTCTCCATATCCACGCCAAAGTCGCAGTTCTTGACCTCGCCTTTCCGGAAGGAAATTATTTTCCCCTTTTTACGCCGCCAGGTGTTGAAGGAAGAAATTTCACAAAAAACCACCTTTTTTATCTCTAGCTCCCGTCGAGGAGGATAAATACGAGTCACATTTTCAATGGGCTTAATTATCAATTTCTCAAATAAACTTCATACTTAGGATCAGTAACTTTAATACACACCCGTATGTTGATATTAGCAAATGGTTCTTGAATTTAATATACATGGATGTGAACATTTTTTTACACGTGCATTATTTTTCAAACGCACTAGTATATTAATATTACGGGGCTACACTTTTATTTTTAAAATAACCTGCTTTGGATTTTCAAAATATTATCTGAAATTTCATAAACGGCGTCCGCATAAAAACATCATACACTTTTGTATTAATTTTTATACAGAAGCTTTTTACAGTGTACATTAAAGGTAATACTTTGGTTCTGTGAAATTAATACACACCCGTATGCTGATATTAGCAAATGGTTCTTGAATTTAATATACACTCGTATATTGATATCAGCAAATGGTTCTTGATTTCAATATACTTGGATGTGATTATTTCTTTACACGTGCATTATTTTTCAAACGCACAGGTATATTAATATTACGGAGCTACACTTTCATTTTTCAAATAACCTGTTTTGGATTTTCAAAGTCGTATCTGAAATTTCATAAGCGGTATCCGCATAAAAACTTCCTACACTTGTGTATTAATTTTTATACAGAAATTTTTTACAGTGTAGCCTTACACCCGTTACATTGCGAGCCCATTCCAGGGTGCAATGTCCAGCCTGATATTATCCACGGAAGGCAGACCAGGGGCAGTACTTTTTCCCGACTCAAATTTCTACACGGGTAACAATAACAACGCGAACCCGTAACCACTTTTCGTTCCCTTGCTGGGGGCTTCTAAAATTTTCCAAATAGTTGCTTTTTTTATTTTTTGGACACGCACACTTTTGGATCATTTCTTTTACGTTCGACAGGTTGAGAAAAATTCTTTTTTTGTGCGCGGCTTCTTTTTCTTTGTAGGCTTACGAACGAAAAAAAAACAAAACGCGAGGAGCTTACGATTCGGGTGCGTATTCTATTCTGGCTGCTCTATTGCCATCGCGTATACAAATAGATGCCGCGTGCTTAACGGTTACCTGTGGGTGTGTGCGTGTGCGCACGGGCAGCGGCTCCGGGACGGTTGCCAAAAGATTTGTACCAGCTACAAACGGATTCCCGTTAGTTCGCGCGCCTGTGCGGATATGTGTCTTTGCCTGCGTGCTCCCTACAAAAAGGACTGTATGCGCTTGAGTCACAAAGCCCCCCCCCCCCCCGCTCGACCAGACGTTCTAAACTTAGAATTTTCTACGCTCGATTCGGAACCCACTGAAAAATGGTATGTACCAAACGGAGGATCTCTTCTCCCTGCGTTGCCTGCATACTACACGGGAGAGAAAAAAAGGTTCCACCTTCGACGTCGATTTCCCCAGAAATACATAAATTACCCTTTTTCGAACTATCGAACGAATTTTTTTTTGTATATAAAGTAAAAAAAAGCAGCGAAGTCTACAGCCTCAATTTCGAGGCAAATTGTTTATTTCGACTCGTCTACCTTTTTAAAATTTGAATTTTTTTTCTGTCGAACGGATTCGAACTTTTTTAATGGACAAATCGAAGTGTCTATTTTGTAATTTTATTTTTTTCATTTACGCCTCGGTCTTTTCTTCGTTCGGTCGGAGCAACTTCCAGAACGTATGACGCTCGAAGATTAAAAAAAAAGCATATCTCGTAGAAACGGTGTGCGTGGGTGGACGAAGTATGAATGAAAAACAAGCGCCGTGCCACGCGGTGCTTTGACGTCAACGAATCGAATACGGATAATCGGTGGTATATAGTAGATAAATACTTGTGCTATTGTCAATCTCTGGCACACGCTTGATCGAGGGGTAAATGGCCGCAATTAACATGCGATCGGACATCTCACATGCGTCAGCTTGTTGTTATACTCGGGCGAAATAACCGTCGATGCACCACTATACCCTTTTGTCCGCATGTGAATGCGCTATATGTGTTGTACAATGTAATACGAAGGCATCGTAACGCACAAATACACGCAAACCTTTCTATTGTGTGTAAATAATAATAATAATAATAATAATGATAATAATGATAATGATAATAATAATGATGTGATACGTTCTTTATTTCAAAAGAATTGTTTATTCATCTTTTTCTTAGTTGATATATATTTTTTATTTTTTATTTTATTTTCGAGAGCAAAAGTATTTCGCGACTTCTTCGGTTTTTTTAGTACAAGAAGAAAATTCCATTATTTTTGTTATTTTAGTTGGAGAGGCATTATTGCTTTTGTTTTGATTAGTTTTAACTCGTTATTATTCGCTTAATAAGTCATTAATAATTCATGATAACGAATTAATAGTAAACATGTATATTATGATTGACTCGATAGGCGATGTGAATGATTATTAATAAATATTATACCTGTTAAGCACTAATTACGTATTAAATGAACAATAAGGATAAGTATTTTATTTACTTTTTAAAATTATATTACATTCCTCATTATACAACGATTTGCGTTTTTTTTATATTCCCCTCACATGTTTTTTTCGATAATAATAAGTAATAAATGATAATAGAAACAACGGCAATAACGCCTCTAACAAAATTATAATAATAAAGAAGTTTATTCTTGTACTCAAAAAACGGAACAATAATTCATCGTAATCACGATGTTGAAGTTTGGCTCGTTGGAATGCAACGAACGTTCTTTTTCATTTCTTTAATTCTTCATTTTGTTCATCATCCAAAATCTTATCCTGCTAATTTCGGCTGTTGATTTCGTATACGGACCTAAAAAATGTTTGAGTTATTTGCGTGGCCTAAATTTACGAAAAAGAAGCTCGAGTTACTAAAGTTTCGTTCGGTTCCAACGATGCGATCTCCAATATCGTCAGTAATCGTTTTTATTATTATTATTCACCCAATAAGTGATTAATGAGTAACGATAAATATTATTATTATTTATTGTGTATCATTCATTTATTTTTGGGTGTATATATATTCTTAGAAAACATAAATTTTGGTATAATAATATACAATTACACACACACACATATATATATATATATATATGTATATATATTCAATTCCTCGATGTACGTAACACGGAGGGTCAAGAATATCTGAACGCTTTACAAAGTTCATCGGGGTTACGTCACTTCCAAGGTCCTCATACGTTATTTATCGATTATCGACAAGTGATGTATATACAGATAATATCGCGAGTGGGTAAAACGATGCGGAAAGCTTTTGAAGTACTTGTGCCTACTACGTCATTGTTCATTAACAATAAAAGTGAGGCGCAGCGTGTTGCAGCGACGTCGCAATTTTCCAATCCACGTGCGCCTTGCAATTCGAGCTGCTATTTCGAACAAAGCCGTCACTCGCCTCGTAAAACTGTGCATTTTTTTACTCAAGCTAAAAATACTATTAGGACGTCGAATAAGTGCTCGCTATTTACGAACAGATGGCGTTAGCGGTGTAAGATAGTAACGCATCTATAAAGAAGTAGAGGTAAGGTGCACGAGATGATCCCCTTAAGGGAGAATGCTCGTAATTTCAAAGATATTCAACATAATTAAGATCCGAAAGCGTTTACTACTGGCATATTTATCTATCTTACGATTGGCGGATTCGGAATATTCGATTTATTAGGGTTTCAATGAAATGATTACCTTTTTTCAAAACCTTACATAAGGATCGTCTTGGACACCCCGGTGTTCAAGATGATTACTAAGGTATGCGGATAACATGATCCCCGGATCATCTTGCCTCTTTTTGGGATCTTTTTTATTTTGGAGAAATGAGGTAAATAAAAATTAAACCTCGCTCGAGTTTACATCATCTTTATATATATTAACCTCTTCGTTGGCATTGACGCAATAGTGCGTCAACCTTTATTTCCCTATTTAACTTGCTCTGATTTGAAATCGGAGCCTCACTGGGGGGTTTTTGGGCTCGCTGAATCCGAATTTCAAGTCAAAATTTGCAAATTCAAAATGGCGGACGAAAATCAAAAACTTTACTCGATTTGGATGAAAATTAGTACTCCGGGATTCTTGAGGTCGCTTATTACGAATCTGAATTTTAAATTTGAAAATTCAAAATGGCGGCGCTAGAACGACGGACCGAAATTGAAAATTTTACTCGATTTAGATCAAAATTGGTCCTCTGGTATTTTCGAGGTCGCTTATTACGAATCTGAAAACAAAATTCAATAATTTTCAATGGCGGACGAAAGTGCAAGAAACTTAGAAGGTAAATTACCTTTATATTATACGTTGTATCGCACTCAACTAGAATTAAGGGCGGGGTAAAGTTAATTCGGCGAAAAAAAGGCATGTTTTAAAGATTTTTTTTTGGCGTAACGGATAGTGTTCGTTTATTGAAAATTTTACATATAATAAAGTAACATTTGAACAACATTCTCCTAAATTTGCATTGCAAAATATTCAAAATTGAGCGAGTGAAAATTAAACCCCGGAGGTGCCTCGAAAAAAAGTTGGTTTGCGGTGTGCACCATAACTCGCAACAGAATCATCTGAAACAAAAAAATCAAAATGTATTTGTTAAAGGAGATGTTTCTCGAGGTAATGACGGGAGGATTTTTTTTTTTCGATTTTTCGATTTTTCGTAGCACTTGGGAGCCAAAAACCCGATTTTCGCTAAAAAAAATCGGCTAATTTGTTGTTGAAAAATTAGTAATTATTAAAAAAAACAAAAAAGCTCTCGACAATACCTGGTGAATTATGTGAAGAAGTACTGTGCAAAATTTCAAAGCGATTGGTCCAGTAGATTTTGAGTTATCGTGCACACGGACTTCAAATATGACAAGTCTCAGAAAAACGGTTTGAAAAACGCAGAAGAGTTTGGTCGCTTAGCGCTCATTGCACATAAGTTTGAGAACACTTCTCGATTGCATAAAAATCTGAGAAAATTCATGCATATTAAAGGTACTCAAAAGATAAATTTTGCATAATAATAATTCCAAAATGTTATTAACAAAATGACGAAAAAAAAAATTAGTCGACAAATTTCGCCGCAACCCAATTTTTTTTTGGTGATTCGTTCATTTTACTGAATACGTATGAATTTTTTCAGATTTTTCAATTATCTTTGAATTTTTAGAAATTCAAAATAAAACTCGATAATTTTCTTATACTCACTCAAAGTCGTCGATGCCAGGTCCGTAGAGCAAAAGGCTTCCATCAAGATGATCGAGAGCATCTTTTTGCGTTTGTCTACGCAAAACTCTTTCTTCTTTACTGTCGTGCGCCGCGTAGCTGCCGCCCAGGTATAAAACCCGGCATGGAGCAATAGACGCTCAAATACTCATAACTTCGTCAATTTTACTCCGATCGACTTGAAATTTTAACACAATATTCTTGATATATTATGCATTCATTTAAAAAATTTTTTAAAAATGAAAAAAAAATTTAAATACTTTACCCCGCCCTTAACAGTTTCGTCACAATTGCAGAATCATTGAGAGTTGACCACACAACAGTTTTGAAACGTTTGAAAGCATTAGGAATGATTTGTTTTCAAATAAAGCATTAGGAATGATTTGTTTTCAAACAAAGCATTAATTATCCACGAAAGAAGCGAGAACTCATTCAACATCCCAATAAATTAGGCGACAGTAGTAAAATCAATTTACGGAAAAAGGGGTTTGGAGGTCTCGAAGTTCTTCCTTCCTCGCGTAATCTCCGGGGCTCCGCAGGTTCGCAGCAAGCTTGATAATTTATCGTTTTATTTCGTCACCGCTCTACACAATTACCAACGGCGTAGATTCTCATCACTATGTGTATCCGCACGCTGCCTCGACACTTCCTCTCTTGCGTTACGTAACGCTTACATTTCCAAAGCCACGTGCCTGCTCTGTATACGTATTGGAGGCTCTTTTTGCCTGCTCATGGGGTAAGCTTCAATGGCGGGAAAAAATGTCCATTTTGTGAATGTCCATTTTGTGATGTCCAGTGGGTGTGTAATTTTATACACGCCGTTTGAAATTGAAGAAGATCGTACGGGGCAGTGTCAGGTCCGGAAGAAAAATTGAAGAACGCTTCGGTCGATAGGAAAATCTCTGAGATCGTATCCAAGCCACTTTTGCCCCTCTAGAGCATCCCCTGCCCTCCCCGTTGCCGTCCAGCGAGGGTTTAAACGCCCACGTGCCAATATCAAGCTTCACGCTTCGTCTCTGAAACCCGTCTGAGCTTTATTTTCGTGACCCTGACACAGAGGACGACGAAAGAGCACACGTGGCTCTGGTTTTTCTATACTGGGTGCACCATTTTATACAAAAATATGAATATAAATTGCAAGGCTGAGGACGTGGAGTAGTGAACATATAATTAAAAAAAAAAAAAGAATAGCGAACATATAAACTGAAACGTTACGAAAGAGAAATGAGAATCGTGAGAAGATGCAATTAGCAATCTAATCGTGAAAGATTGCATTCGAGCAATCTAATTGTCGATCAATTTTAATGTAGAAATTTGCGCGCCCCTCGATCGTCGCGCGATACTTATTTTCAAATATCGTGACGAATAGTAATTAAAAGAAAAGCACCAGCAGACGAGGGAAAGGCGAGGGAACTAATTTCTAATGTTTAATTGAAGATGATTATAAATTGGTTCGTTCGACTTCAGAACGCTTCTTTTTTTTTTTGATTTATCATTTAATTCCTTTTACTATTAAGTTGATGGTTTCGTATCTATTTCAGCTTCGGGCTTTTTTTTTTATAACCCTTATTGTTTTTCGTATTAACTATACGATTTTCTAATCAATATTCAGTATCATATAAACGAAAATAAAAAAACAAGTGTCACGATAACGTCACTGTCCTTACCTCGTATAAACAAATCCAATCCTAACATAATGAAAAATCTCGTCTCCATTTGTCTTCAATGACGTTCAAGTTTGCATCGCTTGAACCGAGATTATTTTTCCTATAATTGCACAAACTTTATTTGGTCGATTGAGGCTGTGAAAATCACTTAAATGTTTTTACGTATTTTCATTGCAGATTTACGATCCTAATTTGCAAATAAAAGCCTCAGGATAATGATAAAATTAAATGAGTAAAAAATTACGGGAAAAAATATCGTTGCATCCCAACGATGCAAACCTCGATGCCGTTCTCGGCACTTCATAACCTTGCAGCAATTGAAGCTCGACGTAACTTCGAAAAATGCATCGAGCTCTCAAGTTCCGCTTTCCATAGTTTCTCCAATGAGTGCGATTTAGATGTACTCTTTTCGTATTTACAGCTCTCCCATTTCACTTCGATTAACCGTATAATTTATTTCGCAAGAGAGTAGAAAAGGGGAGGGGGGCGGAATCGAGGGTATATTGACGGTGATCCACATTTGACTGAGCCCTATCTATCTCTCAGCTCTTCTCTCCTCACTCCGTCGAGATGAGAGCCACGATCGCATGGTACTGAAATTAGGTCGAGCCACACCGCGACTCGCACCGCGAAACTACCTCGAGTCAGGGCATTTATTTTTGAACGACTGTATTTACCGAGACTCAGCTTTAACTGTTACACTACAAAACTCGTCTCGTGTCTCATTTTTCCTTTCCTGCCCCCTCCCTCACCCGCACTTTATCGATTTGTCTCTATTTCGAATGTCGGTTTTTTCATGGTGGTGAAGTTTGCATCGTTGCAACGCAACGAAAATTCTCTATTTTTTTATTTATTGATTTTAAGTACTATTCTCTAGTACTCATTGTTCTCTAGTAGTCATTTTGTTCGGATCGACTTGAAATTTTCAGGACGTATTCTCAGATACTTATACTTCAAAAAAATGCAATAAAAAAAAATCGATTTTTTCAAAATCGCAAGTGGGGGTAAGCCCTTAAGCCAAATAGAATAAAAATGTCAAAATGCTACAATTTTGTTAATTATTGTTTGATTGATTGATTATATATATATATATATACACACAATAATTAACGAAATAATAGCATTTTGAAATTGTTATGCTATACGGCTCTGTATTGTATCCTTTGTTTTGAAAACCACAAATGATGTTTACAATGAAAATTTTAAAAAATAATAAATTAAAACTCGTTTTTTCTTGAATTCTTCCAAAACATTCACGAATAATTCGAGGCTTTTTTTTTAATCGGAATTTGAATCAAAACGAACAAATTGTATTTACGGTTAATTAATTTTGTTGACGTGTTATTTTTGCTCATTCGCCCGGGGCAGGCCCGGCTGACGTCAATGCGTGTTTCCAACTTGGTCGTTTTGTGTACACGTATTTATGATGCACGGCATGTGCGTACGTGTTTTTGCACACCCGCATTAACGCCCCTCGCATCTCATTTATTAATTACTATCTCTCCGTCCATCCGCATTGCTCCTCCTCGGTCGGGGGATTATCAGGTTGTTAAAAGTGCTCGGTAGATTCGCCTAATGTCGATTCAGAAATAGATCTCCCCCAGCTAATTCACCGCCTCGCGCATTCGACTCAATTGTCGTTTGGAAAATTTGCGCAATTCACGATCCTCGGAGTTATTCTTTCAGCGTATAGAATTAAACGAAAATAGTTGAAGAAAAAACCAAGAATGGCGATTAAACGTTTTAGACTTCGTTTTTTTTTATTTTTCGCGGATTTATTTTACTTCAAGGGAGATAAAAAAATACGCATTTATTGTGTGACTCTCCAGAAATATTTATTTGGTAATACGTTTGTAAGTTTGAATACAAAAATGAAGCGAAATGTTTCTGAATACTTTTTCTGGCATCGAAAGCAGCAAGGAGGGCAAATCCTTGTGCGGTTTATGTAAAAGTGCGTTAAAAACGAACATTGCGAGGATAAAACTTCAAGAGCGGCGTTGAAGATTTTTGGGCCACAACGAAAACTCTCGATTTTTCAAATTTTTTAATTATTATTCTTATCTAAAATCTTATTGCTTTCGCAGTTTGTGGTTATAATCTTTTAGCGAAGATATTTAAAAATGTTTCAGTCGTTTTCGTAGCCTAAATGTGCCAAAAAAAATACGGCGGGACTTTTTTTTCTCAGTGCCCAATTTTTCGCACATTGAGGCCACAAATACTAGTGGAATATTTTTGAAGATCCTTATTGAGGATCCATAACCTAAAACTGCGAACGAAGAGTTTGGATGGTAATAAAAAGAAAGAAATTTAGATATATTTCCGTTGCGTTCCAACGATGCAAACGTCAACGCCATCTTTTCGTTGCATTACAATGGTGCAAGCTACGGTACCATCTTCGAGCGTGAATATTTTCACACCGGAGCAATAAAAAATGACTTCGTAATTTCACTTTTCGTTTGGGGAAAAATGACAAAGCGAAAAAAAGCTGTACCCTTGGCCAAAATCGTTATTTAGTCAGAAAAAATCTCAAAAATCATCATCCAGATGGAAACGTGGTTTGACCTACCGTTACACGATGCAGATCGGTCACATCGCGAGTCGTAAATATTCAAGAATTATAATCGTCGGAATAGCACAAGAATGTTTTTTTTTCACAATATTTATTCAATAACGTTGTCTGACAGTTGAGCAACGATAACATCGTCATTCTTGTGAAGTTGTTCCCCTTGCCACGTCCTTGGAACATGCTGGGACCGTTTTAGCCAAATCGACTTATAACTCCGCGGGCGCTGGTCTGGTCGTTAAAAAATCCAGTTTATAAATACGAGCACAATAGGAGAACGTTCGAAAATAACCCTGCGTGTCTCGAATAAGTCAGTAAAAAAAAACAATGCGTCAACAAATACGACCCTGAACAAGTAGCCATTGATTTAAAGCGCGATATCCTTTCTGCTCTCTCGACAAAACGACCTTCCTTTGTTCCCAGTCAGGGGGAACGAAGAAACGGGAAAAACAAAGCAATCGAGTGAAATAATCGGGCAAAAAAAATTGACAGTTTTTCTTGCCGCGCTACTGCTCGCTGTAACGATGTTTTTTACGTGGATTTTTTAAATTAACGTCGTTGTTTCATTTTTATATTTTCCAGGTTCAAATCAAGCGCAGAGAAAGATGTCCGTCACTTCAGTCCAAACAGCTACGGAAAGCCTCTCTCGACATGGGTAAGTCGACGTGATGAAAAAATCGAAATATCCGTACTGTGTGCCAATTGTTTTTCCGAAAATTCAACAATTCTTAGGGAGATTCCCGCAATTCTGATATCATCAATCAAATAATTATTGCAATCATCGATCAACCATCGCTTGAGAAAAAAATATGTAAAAAAATCTTTTTTTTAAATTAGCTTTTGTTTAATGTACTAAATTGTGGGAAATAGTGTTTTTTTTTACCAAGCCTATATGTGACTATAAATAAAAGCTTGGGGTGCTCAACTTTTTAAACGTTTAATAAATTTGATCACATCAGTTTTATTAACCGCATTTAATTTGGCACGATAGTAATTGGAGAAATTATTATCACACGTTTATACTCAGTCTGAGGATTTTTATTCAAGAAATCTAAGGTTGTTTTACAGTAAATTAACTTTACTGTAACGTTAGGAATAATTATTTAAAGATCGTAACGATCGATACGACAGCCTTAGAAGTTGAAGTGATGGTCATGAAAAAACATACTTTAATTTAAGGCGTTACCCCCACTTGCAGCGCAAAAAAAAGGCCTTTTTCATGAATTTTTTTAAAGAAAACTACAAAAAAATTTTAATCGATCAATATACCATCTTAAAGAACACATCTTGAAGAACTTTCAGTAATTTTTTTATTGAAAAATATTACATTGTTTAGTGGCAAATGGCCGTCAATGAAATAATATTTTTATATACACGGTTTGCGGTGACCAACATTGCGGCGAAGTGGATCATCTGAAAAAAAAATGCGGATGGATTTAGTCGAATATAAGTATAAACTAGTCTTTAATCGAAGGATTTTAAAAAATATTCATTTTTCACAAAATGGCGGACAGTCAAAGTTAATGGTTCGATTTTAACGAAAAAAAACGGCCGTTTTTTTGGCTACAAAACGGCCATTTTTTTTCGAAAAAAAAATCGAACGATTAAAGACTACATTTTTATGCATTAAATAAGCCTGCAAAATTTCAAGAAGATCGGTTCATTAGTGTTCGAGTAATCTTGGTCACCGACTTCAGAAATGCCATTTTGAGAAAAACTCGTTTAAAGTTTCAATTTCAGTTCTTCAATTCACGGATTCTTCCCTTTCAACGCTCATATCTGAGTCAATTTTGTTTGGATCGATTTGAAATTTTCAGGACATATTCTCAGATACTTATACTTCGAAAAAATGCAATAAAAAAAACGATTTTTTCAAAATCGCAAGTGGGGGTAACCCCTTAAAAATAATGAAACAAGTGCGAAAATTGATGAAATCGTATTAAAAAGGAGTATCGCCCAACTTATAGAAACTTTTCCAAGCAGCAATAGTACTCCCAGTGCTCTCTCTCACATGTCACTGCAAAACGTAGAGAATGTCATTGCTATAAAAAACAATACCAGCTGAAAAAGAGTTGGGCCAATTTGCAGAGATAGAAAACTAATTCTTAATCGATCGAGTACCTGCTGAAAGTAAATTTTAAAGACTGGTAAATCAATCAAAAAATCATGCAGCCAACTGTATTTTTTTACATGTAAATTATCTCCTACCTTTTAGTCTTTAATTTATTTTACTAGTTAGTTGTTACTAGTAGTTTACTAGTTTACGAGTTTGTACGTTGGGAACATGGAATGCTCGTGAAAAATAACAAAGAGTGTAATTGGGATTGAACTTGCCACTGATTGCTGCATATAAACTTTTTACATACAACACACAGTCGGTTACGAATTTGCATGTGTTAGTAAGATTTTATATGGATGATTAGGTATCGATAAATTGACGCGAAAAGTTGAAAATTTGATGCATATATTTTTTTCCAAGTTGAATCATGTGTTGTCACCTTCTAGGTACATTTTTCCGAAAGTTCAGGGTGAATATTCGGAAGCGGGCCTCCTGCTAGAATCGGGCGAATTTTTGTTTGGGTTTCCTTGGGTTTGTTTGAACCCTTGACGAAAATTGACCGGATTCTAGCAGGAGCCCCACTTCCGAATATATTTACCAAATGAAATCTTGTAAAATTGGAACTGATCGTAGACGCCAAAGTGCGAGACCATAAATGCACACGACGCCATAAATCTGATAAGTTCTACAGGACAAATCGTACAGCTATAAAATCAATATAGGACTGAATCACTAAATCCATATTGGATTACGAGGCGTGGCAGCGCCGAGCGTTACTCAGACTCTTCGTAAATAAAAATATGAAATTACGAATTTCGAAAGACGAAAAAAATAACCTCTAGATTCATGCTGTATCGTGCAGGAATTTGTTTTAACCTTCAGTGTCCATTTTTTCTGCGCATTTGTGGATGCGATCAAACGGAATCCGACTTAGACTGGGTATTTTTTTTTTTTAACAATTTCTTCGTTTGATGCTTTCGATCTCTTCTCGAATGATTAATTCTACGAGCTGCTTGTAATTTTACAACGAAATTTCTTCATTTTATTTGCTTCATTTTTATTATCATGGAAGATCTTTTTTAAGTATTTATATTCTAGGTAACTAAATAAGTATCTTAAAGGAGATACCCTTAAGCAAGGAAAATATTGCTGATTTTCATGATCTTTTTCAAAAGGAGAGACTTTTTCACCATTTTTGATGAATTTCTTTCCATTGCCACTCGCACGCAGAATATGAACCAACAAAAAGTGAGAAATGTTGAAAATCGATGAAACGGCACGCTGCGAAACAAAAATATTGAATTTTCCGAAAAAAATTGCTACATTATACAGTAAAAAATACCTCACAAAATGTTTTTTCAACATCTCGTCACTTTTTTGACGATAAGGTCCGAAAGATTTATACCGAATTGCATTACGTTCATTCATTTTTAAAATTCATTAAAAAAAATACCACGTAACAGTTAAAAGTAATAATAAAACATACCCTGAGCCTCAAAAATGGTGAAGAAATCTTTCCTGTAAAAAAAAAATGAGAAAAAAATCTTGGCCTAAAAGTATCTCGCCGCTAAAAAATGGTCAAGGGATTTTCGTAGGATTTCAAATACTAATTCAGAAAAAATTATTTCCATTGCATACCAACGACGCAAACTTCATCCTCAATAGTCCTTCGTCACTTCGTACAAATTTATCCGTTTATACTGAGAAAATTTCGAATGAAAATAAATTTGTCCGAAACAAAAATCGCGTAATTATCAATCACCGCCCGAGTCGAAAATTAGACCCTCCTTTGAATGCTCGAGAACCTATTTCCTTTGTAACGCACAGACCGCCGCCCTCCTTTGACTCCCCTTTAACCTATATGGAGAAATTTGCACCGTTGGCGAGCCTCCTTTAGCCCTACTGAACCTTCTATTCAACCTCCTGAGCCTCCTTTAGGCCTATGGGCTCGGCTTGCGTGAACCTACACAACCTCGTTTTGGCCTAAAGTCCTATCTGTACCCTACAGAACCTCCTTTGAATCCAAAGCAGAAGGAAAATGAAAAATTGGATCCAAAGGAGATTCTGTAGGGTCAAGCTATATCTGAAAAATAAACTATATGTGTGAATTAAAAATATGATGTTTGATTATTTATTATAAGATTGATTTATTAATTCGAAACATATACATACACTGTCACAACTATAAATTATTTCGTGTAACTTAAAAAAACGTTATATTAAACCTACAAAACTATGGTTTTAATACGTTTGTACTATAGTTATAATACAAATATAGTATACGTTAATATAATCTAGTAAAGTACGCTGGTACTACATTTGTTTGTGTGTTATTCAAGTTTACCATATTTCTATATTTGCACTATAGTATAGTACAAATATAGTATACGTTAGTAGTCCAGTAAAGTACGCTGGTACTACATTTGTTTGCGTGTTTTCAAGTTTATTTCATTATTATAAATAAATGATATATAGTTTATCTGAAAATATTTTTAAATTATAATTATCCTTTCTTTGGAATATCGGTGAAGTGCGGATGGGAGAGAAGGGGGGGAGCGGAGTGCAGCATATTGAAGTAGGCTTAAAGGAGGGTTAGTAGGGTCAGAAGAGGTTTAAAGGAGGGCGAGGAGGCTCTGCGAGCCACCGGTGAAAGGAGTCAAAGGAGAGTTAGTAGGGCGAAAGGAGGTTTAAAAGAGGGTCTGTAGGTTTGCGTAAGCATTAAATCAGGCTCACTAGGGTTTAAAGGAGGTTAAGATGAACCTACTAAACCTCCTTTGAGTGAAAAAGTCCAATTTCTGCCACTTTTGAAGGTTCAGTAGATTCTGATATACATGTTTTTGAGATTTCCATTTGAACCTCTTGAACCTCCATTGAATGACAAATTGGGATCGAAAGGAGGTTTAAAGGAGGGTCTAAATTTCGACTCGGGCGTGTTCAATTCCTTTGACCAAATTTTCGTCGCACGTCATTTTTCAATATAAATCTATTTCCACCCCGTAATAATGCTGTCGACTGAGCACCATTTCCGCCAGTTTCTGGAGCGGTCCGAGTAAGTTGGAGAAATGTGAGATGGCATTTTGCTGCCGTGAATATCTCACGGGCGCGGCTATCGTCATCGCTTGGCACGTTCTCATCGGCAAACTCCGTGGAAAACGTTTTTCACAACTTCGAGTCGCGCGTCATACGCCGCGACTCGTGCACGAGCTTTGCGATATATCGTGGCCTATTCACAATTACACAAATACGCGGAAATACTATCAGAGGCGCCATAACGATAGGATTATTTTTATTCGCGCGATCGCACGGAAATCGTGCTTTCAATAATCGCTAAATTTTCATGAATTTCGTTTTTGCAACATGAGATTATAGACTTTATCTACAATACGATGCATCGATGTTACATTTTATCGCGATAGTTGTAACAAATAAAAAAGATAACGTTATTCGTTTATTCCCAAAACAAGAATATTCATAGCGTTCGCTACTCCGCATTCCAATTGACAGAACGTTCTTCGACCGTTGCAATAATCAATAGTTATCAATATTTTCAAATTCATTTTCCCGGTATTCGTAATTGCGACGTCACAATTGTGCACATTTTTTGTTTCGTATTTCTCTCCATCGTTACGCCACTTCTGTGTTACATCACGAGAAATCCATGTTGATGGTTCACCCGGCTTTATCCGTGTGCATTAAAAACATTACGAAAAATGAGTCACAGGGTCGGTGCGGATGCCTTATAGATGAAAAAAAACGACGAAAAAAGTTCCTCGATGCGGTGATGGCACCTGCGTGCAGCCTTGGACGAATAAATTGCATCGCGCGCGCGTGCGTGCGTGCGTGTGTGTGTGCGTGTGTGTTCAATTGTGCTTGCTCGTTGTCGGTCCATGGCCGTTTCATCGCACGCAAAGAACAGACAAAAGTCTCTTTCGCTGGGCTTTCTCGATACCCTCGACAAGCTCCAAAACCTATTACTATACGTACACGCAACGGTACTTGCAACTGCGCAGTAAATCGGATCACCGATCGGAATTGTTTGCTTTCCACCCGAGCTTCAATGGTTCCATTTCAATTAAGGCGTTACCCCCACTTGCAGCGCAAAAAAAAGGCCTTTTTCATTAATTTTTTTAAAGAAAACTACAAAAAAATTGTAATCGATCAATATACCATCTTAAAGAACACATCTTGAAGAACTTTCAGTAATTTTTTTATTGAAAAATATTACATTGTTTAGTGGCAAATGGCCGTCAATGAAATAATGTTTTTATATACACGGTTTGCGGTGACCAACATTGCGGCGAAGTGGATCATCTGAAAAAAAAAATGCGGATGGATTTAGTCAAATATAAGTATAAACTAGTCTTTGATCGAAGGATTTTAAAAAATATTCATTTTTCACAAAATGGCGGACAGTCAAAGTTAATGGTTCGAGTTTAACGAAAAAAAACGGCCGTTTTTTGGCTATAAAACGGCCATTTTTTCGAAAAAAAAATCGAACGATTAAAGACTACATTTTTATGTATTAAATAAGCCTGCAAAATTTCAAGAAGATCGGTTCATTAGTGTTCGAGTAATCTTGGTCACCGACTTCAGAAATGCCATTTTGAGAAAAACGCGTTTAAAGTTTAAATTTCAGTTCTTCGATTCACGGATTCTTCTCTTTCAACGCTCATATCTCAGTCAATTTTGTTCGGAAGGACTTGAAATTTTCAGGACTTATTCTCGGATACTTATACTTCAAAAAAATACAATAAAAAAAATCGATTTTTTCAATATCGCAAGTGGGGGTAACCCCTTAAACTCATTCTTTCGCCCAAAATATACCCGGCCGAGTTGTCTGACAAGATAGAGATTCTTTTTTGTTTCTTGGCGGGAGGAGAGGAGGGGGTATGCCTTTGGGCAGTTGAAAATAAGACAATTTTTAGTACTTAAAAAAAGGAACGGTGTTTGCGTGACGGTTATTATTACTTGGGATTCATTATAACCTACTTTTAACTCTTGCAACGTTCTTTTTCGATGAACAATCTTAAATATCGGACTTGTACAGTGCAGCGTGAGTCGTACGACGTAAGCTCTGTATTCGGTTATATTGATCTGAAACAAAACGGTGCAATTTATAAATCGTTATTTTGTATACGGTGTGCATTAGCAGAAAAAAAACGGAAAATTAAAGTAACGGCACGCTATTGAAGAATTGTTTCGATTTTACATAATTTCATTTGAATAATTCACCATAAACAAAAAATACTTCGTATTTTGACCTAGTAATATCGTTGTTGCAATGTGTGTAAAATTTTAACGGGTTCGATTGGTTTTTTCTTAGTATCTTTTTTAGTTGAAAATTTTGATGGAACAGCTAAGCCGATTGAACGATTGTTTGGACATTTATTTATTGGTACATTAACGAAGGTGTGTGCCAAATTTTATTGAAAAATATTAATAATTACTTGACTTTGGCTAGCCGGTTGGTCTGAAACAAAAAAACGAGTTAAAAAAAAAATATATGCATGCCCGCGTTAAGCGTAGACCAATCATAGGCTACGTCACAAATATATTGAATTTCGTTTGAAAACGTCCCTGTTATATTCTCAAGATGTTACCCCAACATTTTGGCACAAAAAATTTACATTTTCCAACGTTCTAAACGCGTTTACCCCTTAATCATTTTTCCCTGCCGTATTCGAGAGATTTTTTTTACCCCGCCGAAGATTGCAGATTGACCCTAAACATTTCTCAATGTCTGCATAGTTAAAATTCGGGAAGAATAAAATTGAAGTCTGGTAAAAAAAAGATCGCAAACTTTCAATATTGGCATAGTGAGGATTTTATTTCACATTTGTCCGGGTCAAAATGACTCAAGAAGCAACATTAATTTTTTTCAAATAACTTATTCCGAGCCGGGTACGAGAGTGATTTAGGTAAGGAGAGAAGAGCGAGCGGATGCTCATCGAAATCCCTATCACTTTCTGGGCCAGACATGCAGGCCCCTGATTGGACAAAATTGTAGGCAATTTGTACGAAATTGACGAGCGGATGGTCTCCTAAGTGCACCTAAGAGCGCCAAGGGACGTGGGGGGGCGTCGTTCGTCGTAAAAACGACTGAAACGTAAATATATTGAACACGAATACGGGCACGGACCAAGAGAAAAGCGGCCGTCAGATCGGCCTTGCGTGAAAGGCAAAGGAGGCAGCAACGGCAGCCTCGCGATCGCCGCCTTTTACCGATGACATTACCATAAGCCATTCTCATCGCGGAGCCGAGTTTTCGCCTCGTATGCGCGACCTTCGCGCGTATATACAGTCATAACGGCGAATGTACATACAAAATCGCGTGTCGCGACCCTCTCGTTTTTCTCCCCTCTCAGGTTCAAGGTCAAGCTTCTTCCGCAATCTCATTGCGGCAAGGTCGCGGCCGAGAGGACAAACGGATACATTTTTACGTGTCAGCTGCATAAATTTTACGAAAACTTTGGGCGGAAGTGACATCTTAAAATAGCATGGAAAATAGTGTTTAGGATTGTTGCCACTCTAGCTGTCATCAATTATCTTGATGTATGCAATTTTTTATCATCAATTCATCATTGGTATGTGACATTATAATAATATTAATAACGATAATAATTGTTGTACGGATATACGATTGAATTGTTGAACAGTATGATAACAACGGTTTACGTTTATCATTGTTCTCACAATTATTAATGATGGCACGACGTTGAGGTTTGCAACGTTGGAACGCAACGATTTTTTTCTTCGTTCTTCATTGCTTTATTTTTATCGTTATCTGAAGCCTTTTTTTGCTAATTGAGGCCGTAAATCTCGAATAAGAATGTGTAAAAACATTTGAGTGATTCTTGCAGCCTAAATCGGCCAAATGAAGTGTCTGCAATTAAAAGAAAATCGATTTTCGTTGAGTTCCAACGATGCAAACTTGAACGTCATATGACGGATACGTTTATTATTATCCTCGCAGTTATTATCTGCCCATTTTAATGTTTGCCATTCGAATTATTACTGTCATCGTTATCGTTATCGTTATTCGAATCACGAATAACGATAACGATAACGATAAATCGTTATCGTTATTCGAATCACATTATTTTGTGCAATTGACTTTGTTTCTTGGATGCGATTGGTGAACACACGTTATTAATGTTTCTGGCTCGTGCAAGAGGAAACTCGTCGTTGTTGATGTGTTTAGAGTTCTCGAGGGAAATTTGATGCGTGCACAATTTCCTAGATATCTCTTCCTTATGAGAAAGCTCATTAGGAAACCTAAACAACACACAACACAATCCCAACACAACAAACAAACCCAAACAAACCAACTGAAACAACACACAACAAACAAACCCAAATAACACACAATAAACAAACCCAAACAACACACAACACAAGGAGCCAACAGAAACGACACAAAAAACAAACCCAAACAACACGCAACACAACAAACAAACCGAAACAACGCGACAAACAAACCCAAACAAACACACAACAAACAAACAAACCAAAACGGCACACAACACAACAAACGAACCCAAATAACACACAACACAATAAACAAATCTAAACAACCCACAACACAACAAACAAACCGAAACAACACACAACAGAACAAAGAAACACAAACAATACGCAACACATCAAACAAATCGCAACAACACACAATACAACAAACAAAGCCAAACAACGAATAACACACAATACAGCGAACAGACCCACACAAACTCCATACTTCCCGCGGTAAAGTGCGTAAGTTGATAATATAGAAACTAATGGATTCTAGCAAAATGTACTCATTGGGGCATTATCCCATTTTTCTCGAAATAAAGTGGTTTTAGACAAAAACGGTATAGTACATAAAAAATTGATCTTTTCATAAGCTACAACTTTTGTAGGAAACATTTTTCTCTAAGGTCAACGTTAATCAAAATAAAGTAGAGAAACTCCCAAAAGATCAGTTTTTGAGTTTTGACTTTGAAAATCAAAATTGCGGGTATTTTAACTATCACATTCGTAATCAGCGGGTCAAAATAGATGAGTACACGAAATTCGAAATTAATGGGGGGTATGTCCGTTTAGGAACTGCACAAAAAATGAATAATTTGTATTAATTAGATTGAGCATTCACATCGCTCGTTTTATTTCCAGGAGCAATATTTCCCTGTCTTGCCACAGCCTGTGCGACAGTGCGGACGATGGTCTTCAGGGCTCGCATCCACAATATCAGGACACCATTCTCACCATCGAGGAACTCCGCGCTCAGCTAAACTCCTGCTTCACGTAAGTATCGCGCAAGCCTGCAGCCTAATGCAATTCTCACCAAAAAACAAAATCATTGCGAGGGTAAAATAGGATTTCTTCATCATTGGGCGACCAACAGTATTCCTCGCGAATTTATATTTTCAATTTTCTTCCCGCGCCACCGTACCGCGTGTGTGAGACAATGAAATTCCGGTGTCTCTATCAAGGCGTTACCCCCACTTGTAGCGCAAAAAGAAGGCCTTTTTCATGAAATTTTTTAAAGAAAACTACAAAAAATTTTTAATCAATCAATATACCATCTTAAAGAACACATCTTGAAGAACTTTCAGTAATTTTTTTATTGAAAAATATTACATTGTTTAGTGGCAAATGGGCGTCAATGAAATAATGTTTTTATATACACGGTTTGCGGTGACCAACATTGCGGCGAAGTGGATCATCTGAAAAAAAAAATGCGGATGGATTTAGTCAAATATAAGTATAAACTAGTCTTTAATCGAAGGATTTTTAAAAATATTCATTTTTCACAAAATGGCGGACAGTCAAAGTTAATGGTTCGATTTTAACGAGAAAAACGGCTGTTTTTTGGCTATAAAACGGCCTTTTTTTTCGAAAAAAAAAATCGAACGATTAAAGACTACATTTTTATGTATTAAATAAGCCTGCAAAATTTCAAGAAGATCGGTTCATTAGTGTTCGAGTAATCTTGGTCACCGACTTCAGAAATGCCATTTTGAGAAAAACGCGTTTAAAGTTTCAATTTCAGTTCTTCAATTCACGGATTCTTCTATTTCAACGCTCATATCTCAGTCAATTTTGTTCGCATCGACTTGAAATTTTCAGGACATATTCTCAGATACTTAAACTTCAAAAAAATGCAATGAAAAAAAATCGATTTTTTCAAAATCGCAAGTGGGGATAACCCATTAACGCATGAACGTTGAAATTCCGTGAATCATTGTGGCTAGAGTGGGAAACAAAGCTTGGCGCGGTCCAACGTTAAATTATCAATCGGACAGGCTGCGACTCAGCGGACGTAGGGACACGAGTCACACCGCTTCGCGTTTGTAGTAGGAAAATACAACGGAGCTCGCTGACCACTTCCCTATATACGAATCACGTGAACGGCACGCGTAAGACACGTGCTCGTATATCCGTCGACCGTTCGAGCGAAAATCTGACATTTCACGACCTCGCGGAATAAAGGACAAGGGAGGTAGAAAAAATTAAGTTCTGCCGACGCAATTCAACATTTCTCCGGTTTATATTGCGATAAATGGCGCAGGCCCTGCCGTCGAGTGCGCCTCGTATTTTTGCGGATGTTTCGGTGGACGAGACTTTGTTTCGAATTCAGGGTTGTTGCGCATAGGGAAAACAGGGAAAACCGGGAAAACTCGGGCAATTTCATTCCTCCTGGAATAATCAGGGAAAAATCCGGGAATTTTGGAAATTCTCGGGAATTTTCTCAGTATTCACTTTTTGCAAGAATTACGAAAAATGAAACCGACTTGATGGGAAAAATGAACAGTATGAAAATAAATATTTTAATACATTTTTAATATTTATATTATTCTTCATTATATGCAATAAAAGTGTATGTCAGTGCCAAACATCGAAAATTTTCAAAACTGAATCTGTTTGAAAATTTTCTGAATCTGAATTTTTGAATTTCTCAATCTGAAACATTCTATCTGTCAATACACAACCACATCATTATTATTATAGATAAGCGTTAATATTTATTTTTTATTCATTGTCACCGGCATAAAAAATTCGCTTTATAATCAATAACAGGCTCGGTTTTTGCTTTTAATATATTTTTTTTACTCTGCAATGTTTAAATTGTTTTTCGAATGTCAGTTTTTAAAATTTTATTTCAATTTTTAACGTTTCCATATATTTTATCGTAAAAAAAATTATGTTATCCAGTTCAACGTAACTTTTCAATACAAGGATCGAATTGAGAATTTCCTTTGTTTTTTTCAAGTCGGTTAAAAATGGTATGTTTTTTATTTCACAAAAAACGATTCACAAAAATAATTTCAATAATTTATCTGAATCTTTGGCTATTTTGTACGAAAATCTTCAAATATACGGACATTAATTGTTATAAGTGGAAATAACATTTTTATAATTGTCTCGAAAAATGCACGCATTCGATTAATGAAAAGTGTTTATTTCGTGTTGTATAGCAACGTTGCTTCATAGTATAAGGAGAATGGTTTAAAACGGAAAGGTGCATTACAATATTTATCACATTTTACTCTTCTAAGCTCTCCTAGGCTGTTCTTATTCAGAAACCCGCACGCGAAATGACTCGAGCTCGATCTTATTGCGGGCGTTCTTATTGTGGGGTCCGACCGTACTTACTGCAATCAAATTGTGAACCAATAATTTTTCGCGAATTTAAATCGGCGCTTCTTCACTTTTTGTACGACTATCGTGCCTTTTCTCGGGTACAACAAATAGGAATAATAGGGGGAAAAAACGTTAGGAATAATTGCGAAAAGATCGTAATGATTGATACGACAGCCTTAGAAGTTGACGCGATGGTCATGAAAAAAGCATACTTCAATTTAAAAATAATGAAACAAGTGGGAAAGTGTGTAAAATCGTTCACGTGTACATGTAATATACGTCTGTTGACTTCGCGTATTTACGTGCTGAAAGTTCTTCAAAAATCGCGTTTGGTATACGAATATACGTTCGTAAGTGATTTGTTTTGAACGTTCCACAGATGCGGAGTGTCGTGGAGCGAGGAACACGTGTCCCTCGATTGCAGCGAGTGCGGCGGCTATTCCCTGAAGCGGCCGTGTCCCCTCTGCGACGGACGCTGCCATACCACGTGGAAACGCGACCTTACCATGGTGAGATATTTTTTTTTTCGCACTGCTTCGCTGGATTCGGCGTTTTTCTCGGTAAATTCCGAGGCAAAGGGAGATAAAGATAGCTGGAAAGACGTTTTTCGCTCTTCTCCGAGATGCTTGACGTTTTCGGAATAGTTGCATTTTGCGTTCCGTCGAAAGAACGAGAAAAACAAAAAAAAAACGATATTTCTTCTCCTCGCTGAAACGTCAATTGGCCTAAGGGAGGCTTCGACTTTGTTGGGCCAAAAAGCGTTCCATTTTTATACCAATCTTTCGTGCGCAAAATAGTAAATATAGAATGTTGGAGTTTGGTATAGATAAATCCTCTAGCAGACGATTCACGAATCGAGTGACAATTACAAAAGAAAACGTAGTCGGAGAGCCTCGATAGAAGACGAAGAGAAATGTGAATACACAAATGATGTAACAGCGAGGGAGAGAGTAGAAAAATGGTAAAGCACGCTATGATTATCCGAGTGTCATTAGCGCGAGATTTACTCGATTCCATACAAATTATATATATATATATATATATATATGTATGTATGTAGGTATGTATAGTTTTTGCTCTTGTACTCTGTTCGTGATATTCGTGCCAGCACCCAACACATTGCACGTTCACAAAGGATGCACCTCGACCACGCGAATACAGTCGAGAGGAATAATCATACGAAAAAAGAACGGACAGAACCATCCTTTTTTCTAGCTCCACTACTCGTGTCGGTACGAAAGCCGCGCGCGCAACGTTTCCTTCTTTTTTTTTTTTCACGCGCTACAGTCGCGATAAGAACGTACGAATTCGGTCGGGGATTTTTGCTCGACTGCGCACTCCGCGAGCTGTAAAAATCAATGAGACTTCTAGGGGCCACAATGCAATTGCAATCGCGATGAACGTGTATACGTCGCGGGAGCACTCGACCCACTGCGCTCATTCCGCTTTCGTTGCAGACTCGAGCATCGATAGCGCGCACGAGCTGCGGTTTTAACTATGACTCGCCTGGATACACGTAGTTATGCGTGTCGAGAGGCTAAAAACGAAATTAGTGATAATTTCGGTTAGGCCACTGTGACGACCGGAGAGTCGGGGTTGTTGAAAAATATTAATTTTGAAGGGATAATTACGATGATCGAAAAATCGTTTGGACTTTTTTCGTATGGATATTAAGAAAGCCGTAGACGAAATTTTGTACACGCATTTCGTCTATTTCTTGTAATGAATACTATATACATATACTTTTACTTTTCTTGTCTTTCGTTATCGTATTTCAGTCACAAAACATATCGAATTTTGCTTTCGGCTTTTATATATATATATTTTATATATATATAGCTTCACGATTTCGTATAAATTGCACAGAAAATGCTCATAAACTACAGTAATTATCTTCCGTCGAATTGAGGTTATCTAAAATGGCCAAACGAGGGAATCTATGTTTGCCAAATAGCCCCATATAATTGATTAAATTTAAATATTATATTCCTATCTATTTTCATTTTATACATAACAATATTTTATTTTATCTATATTAAAAAAAATATTTATTCAAATCTAAATAAAAATAAAAACTTTAAATTTATATGAAAATGATAAGAAGCTTATTTTCTATTTTTGATTCTAATACAAATTCAATATTAGATTTAAATTGAATTTCATCTTTTTAAAATTTTTCCGCGTCTTAACAAGAAGAGGCAGTGTAAATGACTCCTTTGCCCTTGGAAAACGATCGAATCAAAGATCTAGCGTGGCGCGTAAGGCACAAAGGAAATTATTCTCCATCTCACGTTAATAATTGGCTATTGTTTTGTCTTATTTCGTTGCAGTCTCACGCGAGCGGAAAGGCACGATGGATCGGCGAGTGCGGTCTTAGTTGTGGACCGGCACTCGATGAGAGTCTCGTGCCTGCCCTCGAAAAGCTTCGAGCGACGTCGTGAACTTCGGCCCCCGATGAAATTCAGGGCTCAGCCTCAAACATGCACAAGACTTAAAGAACAGATGCGAAACAAAAAACAACCAAGAAAAACAACAACAAAAAGAGTACCATCACCGACCATTGTAGCGTTCAATCACCCCGTTGCCACCATCGTGCGAATGCGACGATTCGAATGAATGTGGAACCACGAAAATGAGAAGAATTCGCTGGAGTTTATTTTCTTCCTTCTTCTTTTGTCGCGACCGATTCACGCCCGAGGACTGCGAAATGAGAAGAGAAAACCCGAGTGGCGCGCGCATGCGTGCGAACACGCCTGGATGTTTTTTTTTGGAAAAATTGCGGCCAAGATGGCGCTTCTTCGCGTCGGAAAGAGTGGACTCAGGCGTCAGGATGTAATCGTACGGCGGCCGAAACTGGACACTCGGAAGATTCCACCATTTCCAACATGTACTTCGCGACGCGTTAACGGTCAATGTAATTCGATTTATCGTGAAATGGACGAAGCAGTTGCGATTATCGTTGTCACTGTTCTCCTTGTTGCGACTATTATTGTCACTATTATTCCAGCATTTATTTCGATACTCCGTAAGCCGAGGACCACCTAACTCTTCGTATTGAGCGTAACCGAAGTATACGGAAACTGAAAGTTTCGTGAGAATTGCGTACACGTTGACAAACGAAATGGGATCGTCGGAGGAATCACTCGTGGAGAAAAAATTTTTTTGGTAGTTAGGACACGCGCGCGCCGTTACGCGCGTCATCTTTTCTTCGGAATTGTGAATATTAGGATAATAGTCGAAGGAAAACGAGAGAAGGGGGGAGAAAAACGAGGCGTGGTAGTTTAGCGCGTCCAAAAATCCGCGAACGCTCGTCGCATACGTTGAATCACGTTAATTCGAGAAATCGCGGAACGTTTGGAAATGATAAAGCTACGCAACCACCTTTGGTGTCTGCAAACACGAAGACAAGCAACAAGTCCGTATGAATTAGCTGTAGATAATTATTCAACGATAAACGAATTGAACGTGAGAAACATCGTTATTTAGGACGGTAGAAGTTATTCTAAAAAAACAAATACACACCGTAGCGGATTGACTAGGGTCCCGAAGCGAAATTGATTTCTCAAGCGTGTCTGGAACGTGCAATTATTTTGTCGGATATCGCGTCACGTTTTGTTCCCTTGATTTCTGTTTTTTTTTCTTTGCTCTCCGTTCGCACAATAAAACGCGAGGAAAATTGAATCGAAACGAAAAGAAAGAAAGCGAAAGAGAAGACTGGCGATTAAGATAGGTTGTTCCAAGGTATGTCAGTGAAAACCAAACGTACGAAAAATCACCGATTCATCAACTTCATCCTCATTTAAGTTAAATTGATAATTTGTAAACAATTTCTCAAGTATTATGTATCGAAAAGAAAAGATGGAAAAACGTAAAAGTTGACGAGACAAAATGGAGCAAGCTCCGCGAGTATGCGGTACTTTGGAAAATCGAGAAACTCGTCGTGTGCACATTTTTATTCAAAGATTGTAAAACTTTTATTTATGACCGTGAAGCGAGAAGAACTGTGGGCTGAATAAACGATATGCTTGTCGACAAATATGAAATGCGACTTTTTCTCTTATTCGGCAAACAATAAGGACGAACCATTATTCGGACACTTTTTTTTTCGCGAAAAGTCGTACCGAGTGCCGTCATGGCGATGGAAATTGAATACTTACTACTTCGGCTGTTCTGAGACTGTAGGCAAAATTTAGGATCGATCCACCGAGCCGATGGAAACTTGGAGCACTTTTCATTCGCACCTGTTTTGCATGCGTTTTTGTGGCACGTTGTTTCAAGATATGGAAAAAAAAACATTCGAATCATCGCAGATTCTATAAAATTCAATGTCGATAATTTTCGTACGCAAGAACCTTTTTGGAAAATTGCACAATAATTCATTGCATAATAGTGGTGCGATTGACTATAACCTGCTGCAATTCTGTTTGTTTTTCCGTTCAGCTCGGTCATGCGTCCTCAGCAAACCGCAGCAACGCTGCCAACAGTTGAGCAGCTCGTAAATAAAACGAGGGATATTTACTCTCAAAGGTTCTGCCCTCGTGAATTTAAATATAAACAAATGGAGATGAAAAAAATAATTGAAAAAAACACATTTAACTCTAAATTCGAGATTTTATCTACATATGCCACTCACGACTGATTTTACTTCACATCTGGTACATATATTTGAGAAATTCGAATTTTGGCTACTTTTTCCTGGGTTTGGATCTCCCATACTTGAAAAAAATCATATTAGAATAAAGCTACGATAAATTCTCTGAAGTCTATTCTATTTTATTGCCTAACGAACTATGTACGTTTGTATGTAAGAATAGTGACAAATAAAACGTATACGTTGAAAAAACAAAATGGTTTGGATTTGAAATGAATATTCACTGCTGTTATTTGAAAATCGAAAAATGTTTATATTCTTTTATAGGACATTCGTCGTTATTTCGTAATTACACAATTTTCAGTAGTTTCTTTTCGTTTGACTGATTTGGATATCACTGGATTACTACGGAACACGAAGATGTAGCTACGGTAATAAATTTGTAGCAATTATTTCCATCGACGCGGGGCCTCTTCAAAGTTTTTTGTCGGAGACTCGCGCGAGGGCTCGTCCGTGCTCCATTGATCGGCACCTATTCCTATACGCATATGCGAGGCACAAACCTTACGTAGATATCGTTATTTCTTCACAATTTTGATCGAATTGCGAGTTTGTGCCATGTTTTCCTAAATCTTCAAGGTTTACGATTAATCGCGTTTCATGCTTCTTCAATATTTTACAACGAACCGTCGATACTCACGAAAGGCTTAAAAACGATTACAAAGATTTCGACAGTTGCTCCATTTCTCGGCTAAAACTTAAATTTCTCAGTCTCGACTTAAAAAGAAAATTTTCGATTGGAAGAAAACAAAAACAACGATCGCCGCATAAACGAAAATGCACGAATTTACAATGGCAACCGAAGCAACCTAGAAAAGGCCACTAGAAGTGCTTACGAGTTAATTTAGGCATGTTTATCAACGGTAAGCGTCTGTAAAAATACTGCACTCTTGAATAGCAGGGTCGAGTGATTACGGCGTGTAACGAACGAATCTGTCAAACACTTTAACGAAGAAGAATCGAAGGAACAAGAACCCAAAGTTTCTCCGCGACTTTTTTTGCGACATGGCGAAATTACGCAAAGATTGACACTTTGCTTGCAGTGAAATGCAACGATAATAATCTCTTGTCGCCGTCTTCGAGACAAGAGTAGGGCGATTGTTAATGATTGTTAATGGAAATAGTTAATTTTCACTGAAATATTGTTTTGCCGATATACTTCGAACGATTCAGTGCATTTTTTTATTGCTATTATCAATGCTGAATTTCATTATTACATAAAACAGTTCGTGTAGTATTCATCAATAAACGCGACAATTAACACTACTCAGGTATTTCATTTGCACTAAACAATATTGACCAGCAGACTCGCGACGAATTGTCTTTTCTTTTCTTCCTTTATTTCAATTTCATCCATATTCATTTCGAAACAAAAAAAAATCTCAATTTGCGATAAAAAAGATTAGCCCTCATTCCGGCCGCGTTGGCCGTTGGCCGAAAGCAAAAGGAACACAGTCAAGCTCGTGCAGAACTGCAGAGAGTTGTTGCGATTGCAGGCTTTCTTTTAAGTACGTTTCAGTCACGTGACGCGCTTCAGTCTCGCTTTTACATTTTCCGCCGCGACGTCGAAAGACGCAGGCTACGATAAATTCAAACGAGCCAACGACAAAAAATCCACTCGTTCGCCAGACCGGACTCGCGAATTGACGTATTTCGACATCTTGGAGGATAAAAAAAGTCCCGAAGTTCAAAGTCGATCGTTCGTTGCTTGTTTTTGCGGTCACGGTCGGCTCGAAACAAATGTAACGATTTTCTGCTCCTCGGCACGCAAAAATTGCAGTAATCTCGGTAGCAGCGTTCGAGGAAAGAAACATAATTTCGTCTTCTCCCCCGTCTTTCGAACAATTACAAGACGCGAAGGTAACCGATGAGACTTTGGTGCACGCCGATTCATTTTGTTTTTTCCCACACGTGTTACTTCTTCCTTTCGTTGCCTTTTCTCGCTTCACTCGCGGGGTTGCGGGGGAATAAATTAAGTTGCTACTCCGATTGCGGACATCCATGATTTTCTTCGTACAGCATCCTGTCCGCAATTATTTCTTTTTTGCATCCTCTCTTTGCAAGGTCGTATCCGAGGAACGCGGCTCTCTGCGTCAACGTCCGCGACTTGAATTTTTCTTCTCTGCTGTTACGCCTCTTCGAACGGAGCGAGGCACGTGCTAAAATTTACGAAGGTACTATAACGAAGTCGGCAGTCTAATAGGAACGAATCGCGGGAGGTACGGTGGCGCATTCTTCCTTGTTTAGCGTATTATCTATCACCGGTCGATAATTTAACGTCACCTGAAAGAAAACAGACGGATTTATTGCATTGAGGTGGGGGTTAAAATTTCAAATCGGGCCATCGGACACTTTTGACGAACATTTTCATTTTATAGTATATTCTTCTACCTATATCGCCGAAAAATTTCATTGACACATTCCTAAAATTAAATGAGCTACAGCTTCCAACAGGCGAGCAGTAGCAGCGCTATACTTCAAACTAAAAGAAAAAGAAGCAAAAAAATGTTCGGCTCATTTTTCGGAAAAGTCGCTTACCTGAAGAATTACCATTGTTTTAGGTTTACATACTTATTTCCTTTTTTGTATTTAATTTTTTGCCATTTTAATCTTGTTTTATTTTAGGCTTTTTTTGTATTTTAAATAATTTTTGCTTTTTTGTTTGGGTTTGTTTGGGTATAAAGACTAGACTGCACTTGAAAGACTCCAACCTTCCCACGGTAGAGTGCGTAAGAAGATAATGTCGAAACTAAAGGAGTTTAGCAAAATGAATGTATTGGAACATTATCCCATTTTCCTCGATCCAGAATGATTTAAGACTAAACCTGTATCGAACACAAACGATCAATCTCTGTATGTGCTATAACTTATGCAGGAAACACAAGTCGAATCAGACGCGAATATTATTTCTCCGAGAATCTTGTTTCAAGATAGCGATTTAATTTTATCTTTTCCTCGCAAGCTGAAGGGAACCTAAGGCCCTGAAACGCCTGAGTCAGCGAAGGAAGCAAAATTGCGTGAAAACAGTCACTCACTTTTCCAGTCTTCGTATCGATAGTCGACAACGTGTGCTTTCTCCAGTGTTGCTCCATCGGTTTCGGCTGTTGTCCCTCCAGAGGCTTGCTGTAATCCAACTCGTCGACTCGGTCCTTGAAGTCCTCGCGAGCGTGAGCGCCTCGACTCTCCTTGCGATTCTCGGCACCGTAAATCGTTTGAAGTGCATTGATCATAAGATTCTGCAGCTCCAGGGTCTCGACGAGATCGGAGTTCCAGACGAGCGAACGATCGGACACTTTGATGTCGTCCAATTTCTTGTAGAGGTGGGACATCTTGCGGCAACCTACGGTAACGCAAAACCCCGGGGAAATGGAACGAGTCGATTGATTGCAAGGCTGAACCATAGTCGTAATTGACGAATTCGTGTATAGGCACATCGAGGAGGTTACGTAATTTTTATAACTCCGATGTTTGGAGCAGCAGTGGCTCGGGCCAATGCTCGAACGAAAAGTGTGACCATTCAGAGCCAAAAGTACCGGGCATGGGATGTCAAAAGTTCACAACGGCACACAACGGAACATTAGAAATAAAAAGTTAGCAACCGGTGCTGGGCAACATTTAATTGCTAGGGTAACTAAAGATTAACGATTAATTAATTCTTAATCGCGACTGTAACAATTGATTAATTGTTATTGTGAAAACTCTTGACTAACAATTAATCAATTGTCAATTGCTGTAGTCGCAATCAGCAATTGACAAATCGTTAATCGTGGCTTTCCACGATTAGAAACTAATCGATGTTCGATCTTTTTAACGTATTCGATTAAAAACTAACAATAAACTTTGATTGTTGTATAGGGCGCGGTGTCGCGTCAGAAACTGATTGAAAATTGGATTGATCAACGCCCAACGCTGTTAGCAACGAAGACTTAAGAACTATGAGAGGTTTGTTTTTAATTAAAATGTCTTCCTGCGTCTCCGAGCTGTCTCTTCGAGTCGCCTTTACCTTCTTGAAGGGTCTGCTCCTCGCGGAAAACGGCAGCGTGCGTTTGCATAGTCTTTTGCATGGTCAGCCTCAAATCAGCGGTGGGAATTGATCCGTTGGAATTTCTTACAGCGTCCAAATTCGCTACGGACTCGTCGCCGGCGTTCTGTCAACGATACGAAAGAAAACTCTTTCAATCAGTCCACATACGTGTCGTGGCGAAACATGGAAGGGCTTGAAGTACTAACGGCGCTCAGAGGTGGAACTTTTTCGCCGGGTTTGTTCTCAGCCGCGATTGTCTTCGCGCAGGCGCGTCCGAAGACGACGAGATCGAGAAGAGAGTTGGCACCCAAACGATTTGCACCGTGAACCGAGGCACATCCGGACTCACCGCATGCGTAGAGGCCTCTCACTACCTTGTCCTCGCCGTTCTGCGACGTCAAAACTTGGCCCTTGAAATTTGTGGGTACGCCGCCTGCAATATTTCCCGTTAATTTCGTTAGAGGAATTTTTGTGTTATGCCTGTCAAGGATTAAAAACGTATTTTCGCCAGACGGAAAATAAATAAAAATAAACAATTAAAAACGTATTAAAGTCAGAGTGATTAGCATGTGTTGAATATCGAGAAAAAAAAATCGAAGCGTTAATCCGTGATGATCCCTTAACCGAGCGCAATAGGGAATTGATTCGCCGCGGCTTACCCATGTTGTAATGCACCGTGGGAAGCACGGGAATAGGCTCGCGCGTGACATCGACACCGGCGAAAATCATTGCCGTCTCGGATATACCAGGCAGCCGAGCGGCCAATTGCTCGGGCGGCAAGTGATGCAGTTGCAGATAAATGTGATCCTTCTCCGGGCCCACGCCACGGCCCTCGCGTATCTCAATGGTCATCGAACGCGAGACCACGTCGCGGGACGCGAGATCCTTTGCCACGGGCGCGTAACGCTCCATGAATCTTTCGCCCTCGCTATTTATCAGGTAACCACCTTCGCCGCGACTGCCCTCGGTGATCAGACATCCCGCTCCGTAGATTCCTGGATAATTGGTATAAAAGAAACGATTACTTGGCAAATTACCAATGGAAACTTCTTAAAGTACTTCGTTGCTCATTAGCCAAATATTCAGGACGCATTTCGAAATCCAATTATTAAGTGCTTAGGCTACTGCGGAAATGACGAACCCTCCTTTTCGTTTTTTCATTCGTTGTCAACAATGATGTCAACTTTCTTCGAAAAATTGACGCAAAAATAAAATTTTATTTCCATGATTAAAACACTATGAGAAAAAAAAGTTCGCTCGGCCAATATTATCTCAAAAATACTATACGAAAAATCGAAAAAAAAAAAGAAAATTTAACATTTTTTTTACGTTTGAAACACTATAATAAACGAAAAGTTCGTTCAGCCGATATCATCTTGAAAATACTAATAAAAAAGATCGAAAAAAAGAAAATTCATGATTTTTCACTTTTTTTTCTATTATTTAATTATCAATATTTTTTCATGATATTTGGTACACAACTTTGTCAATGTACATACAAATAAATGGCCAAACGATTTTTCAATAATCTTACTTATTTCTTGGAAATTAATTTGTTCGTGTAACCCCGATTTTCGGTTCGTCACAGTAGCCTAACCCCTTAAGGATATCATTCGATCCAAATTTTAAAAATCGATGTTCTCTTGATCTTCCTATGCTATCGTAAAAGTGTTGTGCTTAAAGTCTTCTCACTTGAGACGCTAAAAAAGGCTATTTTCATGAATGTTTTTGATAGGTCCATATTATAGATATTGATATGAAAGTTGTTACACTTAATAAATGCACTTTCGAAAAACATTTTAAAAAATTGTTCATTCAAGTCACGACTTATCGACGATAACAGTAGTTCAAGCAATGTCCTAAAAAAAATTGTAAGCCTGCGCCGTTGATGAAGTCTTGGATATGGATCATCCGAAACAAAAAAATCAAACGGTTTTAGATTCAGTATGTTAATGGCTATGGCCCATATCATACGATTTTTGATACATGCAAAATAATAAAATAGCGGACATTTTTTCGAAAAAAACAAAAACAAACAAAACGTGTTGTTTTTCACCGTTTTTGGGGGAAAAAATAGTAAATATGAAAATTTAAAAAATCCTTGATATGCACTGTAGCTATAGTTGTAAAGAATATGTGGTTAAAATTAAAATCGACAGCCGTCGAAAAACGTTGTTTCGAGGAAAACGCGTTTAAGGGGTTAAGCCACCGTAACGGGCATAAAATCATCTGCGAATTTAACAATTCTTTTTCGTATGAAAAAGTGATTCACTCCTAAAATTAATTGCACATCTATCTAGTATGAATATCAAGCTGTTAGAATTTTTTTTTTCGATGTACAAGATGGCTGACCATTAATATTTTCTTTTATCTTTTTTTAGACGCTGCGCGGCGTGACATTTAGCCCCCGCAATTTTTGACCTAGAACAAAAAACAAAAGTTCTCGTCAATCTACATTAGAATACCCGGAGAAGTACGTAGGGAATTTAAAAAATATTGTTTTATTCAAAAGTTGTAGGTATTTGAACTTCAGAAATGAATTTTCAGTGAAAAATTTCGTTACGACTGCTCACAAACTGCTCATAAAATGAAAAGTTTTCGATTAATCAGCGGGGTTACCCCCACTTGCGATCTTGAAAATATCAATTTTTTTTATTGCATTTTTTCGAAGTATAAGTATCTGAGAATATGTCCTGAAAATTTCAAGTCGATCCGAACAAAATTGACTGAGATATGAGCGTTGAAAGAGAAGAATCCGTGAATTGGAGAACTGAAATTGAAACTTTAAACGCGTTGTTCTCAAAATGGCATTTCTGAAGTCGGTGACCAAGATTACTCGAACACTAATGAACCGATCGTCTTGAAATTTTGCAGGCTTATTTAATACATAAAAATGTAGTCTTTAATCGTTCGATTTTTTTTTTCGAAAAAAAAATGGCCGTTTTGTAGCCAAAAAACGGCCGTTTTTTTTCGTTAAAATCGAACCATTAACTTTGACTGTCCGCCATTTTGTGAAAAATGAATATTTTTTAAAATCCTTCGATTAAAGACTAGTTTATACTTATATTTGACTAAATCCATCCGCATTTTTTTTTTTCAGATGATCCACTTCGCCGCAATGTTGGTCACCGCAAACCGTGTATATAAAAACATTATTTCATTGACGAACCCTAAAGGTCATATTTTTATATCTAGTATAGATTTCGGGATAAAAATATCGGAGATGAAGCATTTCAGTTGGCGTTGTTGATGGAAGTTTTTGATGGCGTTTTTGATGGTCTCCTTTGCCCGAGATCTTGCATCGGAACGAGGGCGACGTACCGGTAGGATGAAACTGAACGAATTCGAGGTCCTGGTTGGGTAGATTAGCTCTGGAGACCATGGCGGTACCGTCGCCGGTGCAAGTGTGCGCCGAAGTGCAGGAGAAGTAGGCACGACCATAGCCACCGGTCGCCAGCACGGTGTTGTTCGCGTGGAAACGATGAATCGTGCCGTCTTCGAGACAAAGCGCTATGACGCCACGGCACTCGCCATTTTCCATCAGCAAATCGAGCGCGAAATATTCCACGAAGTAATTGCAGTCGTAGCTCAAGGATTGGCCGTAGAGCGTGTGTAGGAGAGAGTGTCCGGTCCTGTCGGCTACGCAACAGCACCTGTGCGCTTGTCCGCCCTTGCCGAACTTCAGGGACTGTCCGCCGAAGGCTCGCTGGTAAATCTTTCCTGTGTGTTTAAGAGTGAGCAAACGTTGAGACAAACGATCCATAAATGTATACCTCGTATTACGAGAAATATGTTTTTGGCGATTCGAGAGGGTTAAAATTCACGCGCGTCTTCGTACCATAGGGAAGCTTACTGCCGATTTCTCTCGCTAGAGGGGACATGTGTAACGTAAACAGAGCATGGCGTTTAGTGAGATTTTCTTTGGTTTTGCCCGTGTTTCTCTTCGCTCTTGATTTCTATAGATTTTGTTCAAATTTTAACGAGACATTGTTCATATCATTATGCATGTTTGAGTGAAATTTCCGAACAGTCGATTATTTAGATCGGGAGATAACAGGTTTTAAAATTGCAACTTTTAACACTGCAGGGTCTGCATTGACCGGAAGCCAGGTCACATTATCCGTCGTACCATTCCAAATATATAATAAGAAGAGATGCGGCAACACCGCATCGTTCCACGTATCCAAGGACGTAAGTTTGCGCGGCATATTTAAAATAATACTGCAACGCAAAGTTTTGTATGGAAGTAAATTTTAATCGAACATCGGTGGACACGATTTCTCAAAAACTACCATAATGCACCGATCTTATTGAAATTTTGCACACTTCTTCAAAATAGCTTTGACTAGTGACTAAACGAAGGTTTTTTTTCGATTACAACTAATTTGACAAGCAGTGTAAATTGTACCGGAAATTGAACTATTTTGCATACAACTATTCCAAAAAATTCAAATTTCAATTTTTCTTAAATCCTTCGTTGAATCACGAGCTATACTTATCTATACTAACAGAAAAAAATTGGTTTTTTAATTTCAGAGTTAATTTCATTTCAGCGATCATGAGTTATCCTGATCACCCCGAGGACAATTTTTTTTAAACGTCTCCGGAATCTCACCCCTGAATTTCCCAAATTGTTGGATGGATTTTTTTCTAAATATTGTTGATATGTTGCTTTTTTATGTGCTTAAGGGGCTATACCAGTGTGACACTTAAAAAAAAATCGATTTTTTTTGCCTTTTTCGACAGTTTATACTTTCAAGAATATCCTGTAAAATTTTCACGGCCGTATATCTAATACTCCCCGAATGGCAGCCTTCTAAAGAGCAACCACTCGTAGGTAGAAAATCGATAGTTCGATCTTTATTTTTCACATTTGCTGACATTGTAGCTCAAAGAGCAATTGTTCGATTGACTTGAAATTTGAACTGAGCACTCTTGAATATATTTACTCTACAATGACGTAGGATATTTATGATTGGATGAAAATTGACGATTTGGCATTGAAAAAAACGACCATTTTATAGGCAAGAAAACAGACTTTTTTTCCATAACTACGCCATTTTGTTAGATTGTGATATTTTTTGTGATATTGATTGTGATATAAAAATTCGCAAACCATTTTCTTCGGGCCTCTAGGTCTAGGTAGATGTAGCCCCTTAAGGAGGTACGATCGTTTCCACGGGGTCAAAAAAGAGTCCACGTTTATTTTACCCACAGCTGCTCTGATTGATGTTTACTTATGTTGATTATTCGTATCATCGATTATAGTGTGCCAAAGCCAATAGCCGATTTTGAAAATATCGATTTATGACAAAATGGCGCACGTTTGAACATAAATAGTGATTTTTGGGCCAAAAATTAGTTATTATTTTGCCTATAAAACACAAACTAAGTAACGGAACCAAAAAATCCTACGACAAGTACTAGATAAGGGTGTATAGAATAACCACAAAAAACCTCAAGGCAATCGGTTAATTGGTTTTCGAGAAATTTTGGGTAAGGTAAATGTCCTAATTATTGAACACTATCTAGTATTTTTATTATTTCTCATTCACCTGCATGCATTTAGTTATTTATAAGAATTTCATTACATATATGGAACTTTCAGCTATCGAAATGTTACCTTACTTGTGCAAAAAAAGCTTTAATTGACGGAGAAAAAAATTATTTAATCAGCAACGGTGACCCGCTTTGACGTCTCGTGGTAACTGTTTATCGTTTTTGCTAAGACGCGCCGCTTCGTGCGTAAGGGTATAAAAAATTCAAAAACTGTCGCATCTCAAAAAGTAAAGGTGTTTCAAGTTCCTCAGAAAATTTCTTACAAATAACAGTTTAAAAAAAATGCTTTTGATTAATTATTTGTTAAAAAAATACGGAGTTCGATCATTGGGACATAGACAAGGCAGTGTGTCCCAATTATTGAACACTCGAATTCTCCAAGATGGCGTCATTAAACCCATCAAAACATCGAGAAAGTTAACGTGTGACAGATCGTGTGAATCGGACTTATTCATACAAAAACTGTAAGTTCCTGAATAAACTAACCTTTATTCTTTTAATGATAACTCTAAGATCGTCAAATATATTTTTTATTTGTATTTTCGTGCAATAAACATAAAAAGAAAAGTAAAAAGAGAATGTAACCTAAATGTAACCTAAAAATACGAATGTAACGTTCAATATTTTTTGCTCTCCGATATTTCAGGGACAAAATTTCAAGAGGGAAAGAGAATCCTCGCGAGTGTTCAATAACTGGGACATGCCTGTTCAATATTAGGGACATAGGCACTTCCAGTGTTCAATAATTGGGACATTTGCATGCTTCACATCGTTATCCTTTTTTTTTTTCATTTGACATCATTTAAAAATAATTTAAAGGGTGATTTTTCGAAAGTAAAAATATCAAAGTATCATTTGAACATGAAATCGATGGTTTTTTCTCGATTTCATATTTTTTTCTCACCGAATTCAATCCCCCAGATCCTTAGCTGTTGAATAATTGGGACGTTAACCTTACTCTTTTTTCCGTATTCTCATTCTCCATATCTCTCATATCGACTACAATTTAATCAACGTATTATTGTGAAAAAGCCTCTTTGTATCGTCCCTTTGTTTCTGTACAATAAATCGTTCTCTAAAAATGCCAAAGATCTTTCGCCCCCCATCCATTCTGCAAACTTTCTTTATCAGGGCAGAAAAAAAACAAAACCGAGTCAAGTAATCGAAATCCGACAGTTCTCGCGACGAAATATTCACCGACTCGATCGATACGAATCCAAATTTGCTTGACAACGCTGCAGCCGTGTGACTTGTTATTTTGGACGAGTGTTAAAATTCCGTCGTCTCGTTTCTACCAACACGTCGCGTCTAGTTTCGCAAAAAAAAAAAAAAAACAAAAACAAAAAATGTCCGCCCTATTCTGAGGCTTTTCGACGTAAAATTTGGTCGAAATTATCTGCGAATCGATTTTCGAAAGTATCATGGATGCCGGTAGGGCGGAACAGGGTGAAAAGAGTGACAAGCGCGAGGATGACGAAGCGAAGGATGACAAAGCGGTGACACCGAAATCCAGCGGTAACAAAAAATTGCGAAGAAACGAGTCTTTGGAGAAGACGAAAAATTCACGAGGCCAGATACGTCGGGGAGGATCGTCGCGCTCGAGATCACGATCGAGAACACGAAAAACGTCCCGAGCGAGATCGAAAAAATCTTGGAAGAGTGCCAATGCTTGGTTAAATTTTATGCAACACTTTCGCGAGGTATGAAACACGATAAGCGACGTAACCCAAACGCACACGCGCATACACACGCGACGATACACGTCAACGCGTTTTGTTAAAAAAAAAAAATGGATAAATAAAAATGGCTCATTTCGAGCCACCCTTATTTTTCCCTGCGGGTAATCATACGATCGATTGACTCGTAGAATCTTCGTGGTTTTCACGCAATGAGAAACGCGAGTATTTTTCGGCTGGCCAGTGAGCAGTGGAGCGAAATGTCACCCAAGGAGAAAAAGCCCTACGTCGACGCCGCGAATAAAGTTAAACGTAAGAAAAAGCTGGAAGACGACTACAAGGAAGGAAGTTCGAAGAGATCGACGAAAGGAGCCAAAACCAAGAAATCTGCGCCCGTTGCGAGGACGTCAAGTCGGAAGGTAATTACAATCACGAATAGATCGAACTGAATTTGACGATTGTCGATTTTCACTCCAATGTTCCTGCGTACGCATTTGTCGGTTTTCACGTTCCGATCCATTTCGCTTCCCGTAGGCTCCCTGCAGAAAGAAATCGATAAAAAATTATCAAATTAAAATAATCGGTTAAGGTAGTCCTATCGCCAGGCTTCAATTCACAGGATTTTCATAATTTTTTTCTGATCTTCACTAAATATATTAATAATCGTCTCTGTAAAATTAAAAAAATATATAAAAATTGCGTACTTTCGCGAAGGAATCCCGAGACGACATGAAAAAAAACCCCAATTTCCGGTCGCTACAAAAGTGTACACAATAGATAGAATTCGTCAGATTCTTGAAAATAATCAGCTTTACATACTTAACACTTGTAGTAATCCACCGCTCTCAGAAAAAAATACGCTTATTGACCTAATTGTCATGTAATATCAAGTTTAATTTGAACTTCCGGTACTGGATTTATTACCACTTGCTACGATAAAGAGACGTGACAGCGAGGCAACAGCCGGATGTAGTCGTAACCTCATCTCACTCGTTCGAATTTCCACACATTTTATTTTTAAGGTAGAACGAGCGCGCTCTTGATTTCTATACATTTTGTTTAAATTTTAACCAGAGATTGTTCATATCATTATGGATGTTTGCGAGAAATTTCGGAACAGTCGACTATTTAGATGGGGAGACAATACGTTTTAAAATTGCAACTTTTAACACTGCAGGGTCTGCATTGACTCTGCTTATGTTAAAAATATAAGTTGTGGAGGTCTCAAGTATGATCAGTGGTATGACTAGTGTGAAGCGATAGGACTACCTCGATTTTATTTCTTTCACCCAAGCAAGCATAGAGAAATAATTCAATGAAATAGTTCAACAAACTTGAACTATAGATTTGATATAATAGATATTGTAAAAAATAAGAAAATCAATCTTCACCGCGTAGTTAAAGCACTACATTACAAAAAAGTTTCAATTTCCGGTTGAAAATGGTCGGAACGACGAAATAGCGCCCACAGACTTAAGGTGCGACCCCACGCAGACGCTCGACGCTGGTTTGTGGCGTCATATCGGGTCACGTGACCCTATTTCGAATTTCCCCCGCGGCCCCAAACTGTAGCGACAAGTCGCCGCATCGAACAGCAGCGTCAAGATGGCTGCTTACAGAAAATCGATTTCCTAACCTAACTAAATGAGGTTAGGGTGTTTCAAAGACACACTCTGTATGATATAAATGAAAAAAATATCGTTTCAAATCTATATTGTTATTATTGACTAATTAATTAAATAATTTGAGATGCTTACTTCGTGAGACTCCATTGTCTAAACAAATTTTTTGTCCAAAAATTGCACTCGAAATATCACTTGTCACTTATTGTTTGTAAATTTGGACGCTCTCCTGTCGCAGCGACAAAGCTCAAATAGTTTCAGCTTTGTCGCTACTTGTCACGTGACCCGATATGACGCCACAAACCAGCGTCGAGCGTCTGCGTGGGGTCGCACCTTTAGCAACGTCGCGAGTAACAGCTGATGCGTTTGGCGAACATAACCCAGCTTTGTTTTGAAATTCATTTGAATAGAAACCGCCAAAAAATATGCAAACAACAATTTATGGAATTTTATCATTTATCACTGATCAATAATATGTATTATATTCTGTAATTATATTCTGCCTATCGTGTTAATTCCGCTGAGGTAATTCAAGCCTATTTTTCAAGGCTTGAATTTTATTACGTTAATATTATTACGAAGATTACCACCAAGTCGTCGACAATCTAATTTTTCAGTTTGTATTCGTTCACGTGCAATAAATTCATAATTTACCACACTATAATCGATGATGCGAATAATCAACATAAGTAAACATCAATCAGAGCAGCTGTGGGTAAAATAAACTTAGACTCTTCTTTGACCCCGTGGAAGTGACCGTGCTTCCTTAAGAAGTGATTTTACGTCAATTTCAAAATTCGTCTAGACAATGCTACACGTTTTACATCATTTAGTCAACTGCGTCGACTTTCGCTGGCGTGATCTTGAAGAAACTTGTAATTTCGAAACATTAGAGTTAGGAATTTTAAACCGTCGGAGCATTCAAAGTTCGGAATTCCAACCCGGCCCCAGGCCGTTTTGATGAACAAGATAGAAAACTGAGACTTATGTTATTGAGTACCTACTGAAAATTTAAAGACTAGTGCCTGGATCAAAGGACGACGAAAAACTAGCTGATTATTTTTCAAGATATAGCAAACGTTTCATATTTATGTTAACACGAACGTGTGAAGCTTCACATATTAAGTATGTTACGTTATCGACTATTATGCAAATTCTATTTTACGAAAAAGATGAACTCGAACTAAACCACTTTTTCGTCAGCCCCCCCCCTGCCGTGAAACAATGCCACGCCGATGCTTTTGCTCTACGCTTTGTCACTACACTACTGCCAGCTCTTGGGAGCCTCCCCCAGAATATTTCCCGTAGCCACCCGTTTCCTACAACACTTTCCCTGTGCCCTTTTGCATTTGCTCAAGGGCACGGGGAAACGGGAAAACCTCTGCCAATGCGATCTAACATATTTGACTCGGTTCTAGTTGTGTTCGCCATCCGAATTTGGTGGTTCGAAAAATATACATTATCATTCCAAACGATTGCTCTTCAGAAAAATAATCTACGAGATGACGAGGACGACGACGACGACGAGAACGTCAGCGATTCCGAGTACAACTCCGGAGAGGAAGACTCTACGAGAAACTTCGAAAGTGACAACGCGTCCCTCGACACGGATGGAAGTGTTTGATATTTCGTTTATTCTCGAGTCCTCGCGCGCGAAAACTCGTCTCGCTTTCGCCGTGTTAAAGTGAAGTGCAAATAATCACTCAAATTTAAGATGTATCGTAAAAATAAAGACACCACACATTCGAGACGGAACTCTTCACGAGCGGAATAAAGAAATCTCGGGATTCGATCCACAGGCGACGCTCTCGCAGACTTGATTCTCTTGTTTGTTCCATTCCTCAAATATACGCGTACAAACGACGAATGTCAATACGCAATCTTTTTTCCCTTCTTTCGTTTATCTTGCGCTGGAAAGAAGATTGTGAAAAAAATGTTAATATACATAATGATGCTATTTGAATGAGGAAATTGGTATACGCAACCATGCCATTCCAATGAGGAAGCCCAGGGAGGAAATGCTCGCTAAACTCGGCGCCGTCAGACGTACCGAAATCCAAATTAGGATTTTTTCGCCTCTGTTAGAATGTACTTTTTAAGAGGTTAGGCACACTGCTAGTGAAACTTTGGACGCGTTTTTCTCGTAACTGCACAGAGAGAAATGAATAGTAACCCCAACCATATTTCAACCACGTTTTATATTACCCTGAGGGGACAATAATATTTTATAGTCATGGTTACTGCCGAAAATATAGTACTGCTTATGATATTTTAGCAGTTGTGTTAACTATGATCATATGTTAACCGCAACCAACAATCTTTCAAGCATACGTTGTTTGTCAATGCTATATAACATAGTAGGTTTTCATAAAATAGATGATTCCTTACACTATCAAGCAATAGTGGTTTTTACCATATTGAATGGTATGTCTACTAAATGTATATGAAATTTCATAAATTCAAAAATTTTCAATTGAGAGTACTGTATGATTGTTCATCATGATTTGTTATTCCCTGACCTCATATGGTACTTATGGTATTTCGATCGTAGATTTAAGGGCGGGGTAAAGTATTTAAAAATTTTTTTTTAATTTAAAAAAATTTCGTGTAAATGAATGCATAATATATCAAGAATATTGTATTAAAATTTCAAGTCGATCGGAGTAAAATTGACGAAGTTATGAGTATTTGAGCGTCTATTGCTCCATGCCGGGTTTTATACCTGGGCGGCAGCTGCGCGGCGCGCTATTGTATTTTTCGACCCCGAATAAATTTCTTGATAAACGGGCCTGTTCCGGTCCCGTTATGTATATTCGAGGCATGGTGTATATTAGTATACACATTAGTAGACAAACGCAAAAAGATGCTCTCGATCATCTTGATGGAAGTCTTTTGCTCTACAGACCTGGCATCGACGACTTTGAGTGAGTATAAGAAAATTATCGAGTTTTATTTTGAATTTCTAAAAATTCAAAGATAATTGAAAAATCTGAAAAAATTCATACGTACTCAGAAAAATGAACGAATCACGAAAAAAAATTGGGTTGCGGGGAAATTTGTTGACTAATTTTTTTTTTTCATCATTTTGTTAATAACATTTTGGAATTATTATTATGCAAAATTAATCTTTTGAGTACCTTTAATATGCATGAATTTTCTCAGAGTTTTATGCAATCGAGAAGTGTTCTCAAACTTATGTGCAATGAGCGCTAAGCGACCAAACTCTTCTGCGTTTTTCAAACCGTTTTTCTGAGACTTGTCATATTTGAAGTCCGTGTGCACGATAACTCAAAATCTACTGGACCAATCGCTTTGAAATTTTGCACAGTACTTCTTCACATAATTCACCAGGTATTGTCGAGAGCTTTTTTGTTTTTTTTAATAATTACTAATTTTTCAACAACAAATTAGCCGATTTTTTTTAGCGAAAATCGGGTTTTTGGATCCCAAGTGCTACGAAAAATCGAAAAATCGAAAGAAAAAAAATCCTCCCGTCATTACCTCGAGAAACATCTCCTTTAACAAATGCATTTTGATTTTTTTGTTTCAGATGATTCTGTTGCGAGTTATGGTGCACACCGCAAACCAACTTTTTTTCGAGGCGCCTCCGGGGTTTAATTTTCACTCGCTCAATTTTCAATATTTTGCAATGCAAATTTAGGAGAATGTTGTTCAAATGTTACTTTATTATATGTAAATTTTTCAATAAACGAACACTATTCGTTACGCCAAAAAAAATCTTTAAAACATGCCTTTTTTCGCCGAATTAACTTTACCCCGCCCTTAAGTAATTAGGATAAAAGGTAGATTTAAGTAATTAGGATAAAAGTAATTCCAGCTGCATTTCCGAATAGCTGCTGCCTGTGATATAGGTGGAATTTTGCACAGATTGCTTTTTTGATAATATATGTCACTGCTTAAAGGGATTTTTGGCGCGGCCCAATATTTTTCGAAATATCGGATCCTAAAACCTGATAATTGAATGCGCTAATATATCTATATCGATCATAGCGTGCCACCGCTGTCTCCACTTTATCGACAAATGATTTACGTCTTCACTATGCGATAACCATAATGTTGTTCGTATAGTCACTTTTCGTAAGATCTTCTAACAGTTTATACTCAACAAGTGTTAATGTCAACCATATAAATAGTACAAACTTGCAGTGAGAAAAATGTCCATGATATTTATAGTATAAAAAAAACGCCCATGGTAAAAGTGGGCATAGTAAAATTCATATAGCTCATTGCTACCGCAATCATAATATGGTTAACACAATTATATGCGTCTATCTAATCATGCCGTCTTGGTAGTGTGTTTTTTCATCTAGTATCCCTGAAATAACTATTAACTACTGTGAGAGACTTTACAATATCGCTATAGTTAATTCAGTTAATATTTTTACAATAGTTAGTAGTTTTTTCCGGGATAATAGTCAGTCGAGCACGCCGCCAAATTTGCATGTTTAGATATATTTTCGCTTATAGTTTTGTTAACGATATTATGATTACGGTGCCAAGAAACTATACAGGATTTTACTATCCTTTCTTTTGACATGGGCGTCTTTCATAAATACCGTGTACTTTGCTCTCAGTGTACGTTCTTCCAAACGGTGTGCGCGCTTTCTTGATATCTAATCAATGGATTGACTTTACATTTGGAACACTTTTTCAGTGTAATAGCAGTTTAGTCTTGACCGACGTTTTTGTTCTTAACATTTTTTTTCATTAGTTGTCAACAATAACAATGTCGTTCTTCCTCGAAAAATCGAAGAAAAATCAAAGATTTTGTTTTTATGATTCAAACACGCTAATAAAAAAAAACTCTGCCAAGTCTTAGCGAATATTATCTTTTTAAAAAAAAAAAACTGGTTTTTCTTTCAGATCAACCGGGTGGCCAAAATCAAGTAGATCTCGTTCAGGAAATTGTTTATAACTTCTTTAGTTACTATTATTCAATGAAACTTGGTACAAAACTTGATTAATGTACGGACAATTAATATCCAAACGATATTTCAATCATCTTACTTATTCCTTTAAAATTAATTTAATTAAATAACCCTGATTTTCCGGTCGTCACAGTAGCCTAACGCCTTAACGGGTTACCCCCACTTGCGATTTTGAAAAAATCGTTTTTTTTTATTGCACTTTTTCGAAGTATAAGTATCTGAGAATATGTCCTGAAAATTTCAAGTCGATCCGAACAAAATTGACTGAGATATGAGCGTTGAAAGAGAAGAATCCGTGAATTGAAGAACTGAAATTGAAACTTTAAACGCGTTTTTCTCAAAATGGCATTTCTGAAGTCGGTGACCAAGATTACTCGAACACTAATGAACCGATCTTCTTGAAATTTTGCAGGCTTATTTAATCCATAAAAATGTAGTCTTTAATCGTTCGATTTTTTTTTTCGAAAAAAGAATGGCCGTTTTATAGCCAAAAAACGGCCGTTTTTTTCGTTAAAATCGAACCATTAACTTTGACTGTCCGCCATTTTGTGAAAAATGAATATTTTTTAAAATCCTTCGATTAAAGACTAGTTTATACTTATATTTGACTAAATCCATCCGCATTTTTTTTTCAGATGATCCACTTCGCCGCAATGTTGGTCACCGCAAACCGTGTATATAAAAACATTATTTCATTGACGGCCATTTGCCACTAAACAATGTAATATTTTTCAATAAAAAAATTACTGAAGGTTCTTCAAGATGTGTTCTTTAAGATGGTATATTGATCGATTAAAAAAGTTTTGTAGTTTTCTTTAAAAAATTAATGAAAAAGGCCTTTTTTTTGCGCTACAAGTGGGGGTAACGCCTTAAATAAAAGCTCGTAAAAATGTAAAAAAGCCTAAAATCTCCTAGATTCGAGCTAAATGTTTTTATTCCAGTTTACGATTGGGCCATGATAATTGATCGTGAGTTGCTTTTATTAAGCGCCACTGTAATTTAACCACTGATTCAGGAGGGTCCTCCTCGCGCCCCCACAAAATACGGCCCTCCGCGAAAAGAATACCTTAAATAATCTTGTTTTCCATTATTATCCATCGTTCTTGCAGAATTACCTTGTAGATACCTAATAATGATTCCAACATTTCAACTTCCAACATTTCAGCACATAACGATTCAAATTGGAACATTTTCGAAGTTCAAAAATTCATAACTAAAAAAACGTAAAAAATTCAAAAAACAAGAGCTCGAAAATTGGAACATTTCAACTTCCGACTTCCAACATTTCAGCACATTATGATTCCAACATTTCGGCACATAATGAATGATGTTGAAGTTTGCATCATTGGAATGCAACGAAATATTTTTTCACTGAATTTCCCGAACTTTATTTAACACATTTGAGCTATAAAAATCCCTCCGTCATCTTTAGGGCTCTTTATTTAGCGATCTACAACTCTGATCTACGAAATATGATTTTCGATACCAATTGAAAATAAGAAAGTAGAAATAAATCGTTGCATTCCAACGATGCAAACTTCGAGCTGATCATAATGATTCCAAAATTTCAACGTCCAAAATTTCAGCACATGATTCCAGTATTTCAACTTCCAACTTCCAACATTTCAGCACATAATGATTCCAACGTTTCAACAGAAAAAAAATCATCGTTCCGTAACGATGCAAACTTAAATATCATGCTGCGAATACGTCGGTCGCTCTCATAAGTCCGATCACATAAGAATCTCTTTCTCCCGCTCCCTGCGGAAAACCCTCTCACCAGAACTAATACCAACAATCCGTTACAAACGATCTCTCATAAACTTATCTCCTTGTTTTTTCTCCTCGAGTTATCCTCGACTCAAGGACGAACCGTGTCGGCGGAAACGTCGTCGCGGCTGATTTCCCGGATAGTATATTATTCGGCAGAAAGTGTTACGCTCTCACCTTCAGCGGTGCGACTGAAGGGCATGCCGCAGTTTTCCAATTCTATGACGGCCTTGGGTGCCTCCCGCGTCATATAATGAATGGCGTCCTGATCACCGAGCCAATCGGATCCTTTGACGGTGTCGTACATGTGCCATTGCCAATTGTCGTCCTCCATATTGCCCAGGGCGGCATTGATACCACCCTGAGCCGCCACCGTGTGCGATCTCGTTGGAAAGAGTTTCGTGACGACGGCTGTTTTGAAGCCTTCGGCGACGAGTCCGTAGGCGGCTCTGAGACCGGCTCCTCCTGCTCCCACGACAACCGCATCGTACGAATGGTCCACCACAGGATACTGCTTGCTTATCGCATCCGAGACCTTCGCCGCTTTCCCGTTCGGCGCATAGTGAAATTCACGGTTCGTCACCGCCGGCAGCCCCAATTTGTTCTGCGAAAAATTGTTTTCCGTACAAATATTGTACCAGATTCGTGTGAAAACCAACTTGGCCTCGTAACCGGAGCATGGGACGCGACAAAATCGTGATAAGAAATGCAAGGGCGTCGGTTGTGGTATTCGCGACTGTTGATAATCTGGATGAGTCAACAAATGGACTCAGTACGCGGGGGCGGTAATCTTCCGAAGGATGTATAGGAGATAAGATCACAAGCAGCGGAAATTTGGAATTCTCAGATATACGTCCTATATGCCAGTTAAATCACTCGTAAGTTGCGTAACGTCCAGATGAAACATTCAATTTACAGTTGAAAGTGTTTTTCTTCCAAAATTTGCACTATACGTTGATGTTCAAATTCATCAGGGCAATACTTTTGAAAGCGAACAATACGTTAATATTCAAATTCATCAGGGCAATACTTTCGAAAGCGAATAAAAATCTAAATTTTTGACACAGGCTTGGAACTAGTAACAATGCATCCAATTCTTACCACCTCTGTAGCATTGCCCATTCAGCGGCAGCAATTAAATTCCTACCGGCATGCTTAACATATGCATATATCACAACTGTTTTTTTCACCCAACGGCCGAATAGTTTTTCCACACCGAATCCACAGACTCAAAATCAGCTAGAATGTTTGCCGATAAAAATTACAAAGCTTTCTATTTTTAAATTCAAGCTTAATATAGTTATAAAATTTAAATCTAAGCTTTATGTAATTATGAAATGATAAAGCTTCCGTTCGTCTCTTGCGTCTCTTACGATCTGTGGCAAACAGTAATTCAGATTGATCAATTTGTCGAGTTGCTACAAGGAATTTTTACAGAACCCGATGAGAGATAAAACGACTAGGAGAGGAAACGTCTATCAGTCTGCGAATGCCCCATCGCCGAATTCAAATAGCGCGAGAAGAGTTAATTGAGCGTCGAAAAGCAATTACTCTTATCACAGCACGAGAGTGAGAGTTACGCAACGCGTCGTAATACGCTAAACCAGACACGGGAGAGCAAGGCTCTAGGATATTACGAATACAATGGCAATGTTTTTTTCTCTCCTCGAGGCTCTCGTTCGTTCGAACTAATTACGCTGGTACAGCCTGCAAGGCGCTTCTTTTTCATTCGGAAATGGTTTGACCAATTGAGCGATGGTCAAGTGTCTAGACAGCCTTCGATGTTGATTCTTAATGCACGAGCTGTTCATGCTTCCACCAAAAATAGTACCCAAACACTTGGGGAACTACGGCACAAAAACCATACGAAAAAAAGGAGTATTCTCACTTTTAACTTTACCCTCGTTTAGTTATTCGTGTATCGGATTTCTGCTGTATCGTTACCCAGCCAAATTCGTCTTTACAAGCGAACACTTTTCGAGCACCTCGGACACAAAGTTTCAATTAAGTTCAAGCCAAATCAGCATAGCCCAATAAATTACACAAATATGTTTAGCTTTATACAGCTCGTATTTCTCATAAGCTACTAAAATGTAACTTGTGTTTCATACGAGACTGGAAAATTCTTATACTTCATACAAAATATTAAAATTTAATTTTCGTACAAGGTCGTCAAATATAACGCTTATTTCGTATTTTTTTTATTCCGCGTTTATATTGCGTCGAAATAGGTCACACTCGATGCTCTCGATAGTGAATTATTTCAACATTGTTATCCATGAGTGAAACATGCTGGAACAATGACAACTACGATGTTCCTTCACTTTATTCAGATAGCGAAAACGCGCTATCATTCGTTGAATCATATCCCTACAGTATAAATTACGTAACGAATTTATATATGATTGTAAAAAATGAATGACAGATGTTCGAGAACATTATTTTTCTGGCGAATTTTGCCTATTCTAGCTATCGAAACGGCCACGTCTCGCCGTCTTTCGAGCTTTCGCATAGCTGAAATTATTCACTTTTTATTGTCCGCAAAAAGGCTGTTTTTACGGCCGTTGCTTGCTTCCGAGCGTGGAGATAAAAAAAAAAACAAGTTATATCTCGATTACCAGTTCGCGTGTGTTACATAACCTTCGTTTGTTTCGAACCGACAGGTTTCGTTTCGTGTCCCATGGTAGAAGCCGAGTCTCCGGGTTAAATATTTGAATAACGCCAACATATTGTAAAGCACAATCTTTCGGATAAAGTCTACGACTCGAGACGTTCGAGAATTTCGACTTATTTACGATACTCGAATCTTCAAGGCGATCGTAACCGCGTTTCGCGTAAACATCGCGATATTTCAAGGTGACTGAGCAGGACCCATCGCGATGTACAAATCAGTGTCTTTCAATGTGCGAAACAAAGAAAAAAAAACCTCGTCAAATCTCTACAGGCTGTTCAATGCGAGTTGTTTCGTAAATACGTATTTTTTTTGTCGTTTAGAACGTGGAAATCAGCAGAGTCCTACAGAAAATTTGGCGTGGATCAAAATGTGTTAAAAATTAAAAAAAAAAAAAAGGTCCAAGATTCCGTTTGTGTTTTGAGTAAGTGATGGCGAGTCAGGTAAGCCGCGATAAAATGTGATCCACGCATCTCGTTGAAAATCTTAAATTAGATAACGTTCATGTGATCGCGATTCGTCACGCGAACGCCTCGATGCTCCTTTCCGCTGCACGAGACGAGAAGAGGAGGGGGGGATGGGAATGTCAAAGGCAACAGACTTCCGCTGCACGAATTTAACGATAGAAAATTGATCCCTCGAAAAACGCCTCTCTCCGGGCACGCGGTTTCAGCTATCGCACCGCAACGTCTTGAATGCCACTTTCCATTTCCACTCGGAAGCACCGAAACGTATCGAGAAAATTCACCGAAATAAAATAGTCACACGAGCGTTGCTCACGGGGAGGGGGAGGGCACTATCTTGTCGTCTGCTTCGCGAATTTAACAAAAAGGAGAGGAAAAAAACATCCGCGAAACAAACGAATAAAGCGACGAGTAAGCCGCGTCGCGCGTTTTTGAATATCGAGCGATTCGAAAGAAAAAAAAAACGTGCGTCGAATTGATCCGCCCTGCTCGTACCAACGGGGCACATCCCCGCGAAGGGTTTTATTCGAGGGAGAAAAGAAAGTAATCGCGAATCTGATACTTACGTAACGAATAAAGAAAATTCTTTCGATTAATAGAAACAATAGGATTCTTTTTTTCCTTTTAATGATAAATGAATACATGTGAAAAGTCTCGCGTACAATTTGGGACGATTAACTGGATAATTATATAATGCGAATTTTCGTATGTCAGGGGCTTTTATATATCCGTACCAGAGCGATGCTGGGTTTTCGCGCTAGTAGGCACGAGAGCTTGAGTATTCCGCTCATTTCGTCGATGCCACGTTGTCGCGGTTATATTTCTGCAATCACCCACGTAATTGTCGATGAAAAATCTTTAATTTACGAAAAAATCTTAATGTTATCGTTAATGAAGTTTTCACTGAAAAATCGCAACTCTAACCCCTCTTTTGTACGAATCCGGTGCGCGCCCCACTCGAGCCTCGTCACTTCGCGCACTCTCTCTCGCACGCCAAAAGCTGTGGTTGAGTACCGAGTCCGTACTAACGATGCGAGGGCACTGCTGCCAACCCCGCCACGCGACGACGACGACGGCAACGACGAAATAACCGATACGCGGGTCCCGGTATAGATCCCGCGCGCGTGCTCTTTCCCCCTCCTGCTCGCGGCAACAATATCCTCGACACAACATGCTCATCGTTGGTTAATTTGTCGTCTATCGCTAACTTCACATCCGGAAAATACGGGAATTTGAGATTTGCGGAATTTTTGTTCGCCTTGGAGCGCGAATGCTCGAGTACGCGGGAGATGTACGCCCCGCGAGCGGTTCTCAACCGGGTCACCTCGCGACTGCCCTCACGCGGTTCTAAGTGGAAAAAGATGCTTTTAACGTGCCGATAGCGGACCGACGGCCCGCGTCGTAAACATTGATTTTTTCTAATCAACATTTCGTATTTTTGTACGCACGTGCCCGAGTCACGTAATTCGTGTTCGTCCTTGTAATCTATTTATATTTTTAAGGGACTACATCTACCTAAAGGCCCAAAAAATGGCTCAGTTCTGATTTTTTTCTCTGGGCAACGGTTGGTGAAAAAGAAACGCATTTTTTTTTAACACAACGGTACATATCGTGAAAGGCTTAGCAAAATCACAAAAAAATACAGCAAAACAACAAAAACCTGGCCGCCGCAAATGATGATTTTTTTCGCGACGTTTGGCGGTGGACACTTGAGCTTAAAAGTTAATACATACGAGTCGTTGACGATCGTCAATTTGTAAAATCTTTTTTGTAACAACGTCTCGACGAATTGAAACTCGAGCATACGAAATCTACGGAAAGTCATTTTTACGTAACTGTTAAAAAATGAAGATCGATTTGAAAAATGTACGGATGCTACACAAAGTGCAACTATTTCATGGCATTTAAAATGTAATCGGACTTTTTGCGTAATAAAAAAATAGGTTTACGTAAATAATATGCGCTGGTTTTTATTATTTTTCAAAGAATATTGATACATTGAGGTATAGAATTATATTTGTTTCGGTTTGTTTATATAATTTTTATGTAATATTTGTAATATAATTATTAAATTAACAAGGTTAGAGTTGGGTGAGAAGAGGGCATTTTTCAACCAATCAAAAGCGTTCAGCATCTCGCAGCTCCCCCCACTCTACTACAGCATAGCGGCAGTAGAGTGGGGATAGCGTTAGTTTCGTGTGACATCCAGCTAACTCGGACTTACCCTCCACCCAGTTTACCTCAGCAAACATGTACGGGTTTAAAAGCATTTTCGATGGTAGAAGAAAAACGTTCATTACTGCAAAATCAAACACTTTTACACATGTATCGTTCGTCTTTGTCGCACGCGTTTAATCCTGTCTAGGCTTCCCTGGGGACCCTGATAATTTCGTCGTATCCGCTTGTCCCAGCTTCGTAACTCTTGCTTATCACGTTTTGAATCGTTGCGACATCGTTGGTGGTGATGAATTCCAAAATATATTTTCAAAATGGTTGTTCGCATATAAAACGACGAAAATACCTCGCGACCGTTTGATAGGGCGTTCGAAATCCTCGACGCTGTTGATAAAAATTCCCGCAGTCCCAACCGCGCGCTGTGAGCCTCCGAAGTCGTTAGCCCCCCTCCCAATCCCCACCACACCTGTTTATTCTCAGCTTTGGTTTTGAAATGGAAAAGAATTCATAAAAATAACACGTGGTGAGTACTTTCCAGTGTGAAGTGACCAAAGTTCACGATAAGTCGATTGAGTCTCGATACAAAATAAGAAAAACAGTTTTTTATTCGACTCATATTTTTGTCAATATTCGGAAAATGTGACGCGTCAAAGAAATTTACTTTTAATTAAATATAATAATAATGCGCGTGGCTAGAATGAGTCTCGAGAAGAAGTCTCTTTGCACTCATACCACAAAAACTCGCTTTTTTCACTCGTCTCAAAGAACCCGTAACCAACCTCTCATTATTCGAAACTTTCGTGGGACAAACTTCATCGAAACGCCTCGATTGAGCAAGCCGCCTTGATACGCAGCTGAATTATTTGCCTCAAGTTTAATTATCCAAAAAGAATACTTACTCGAAGATATAGCGATTTGTTTGTGTAAAAATTCATCCATGAAGCTTTTTCGAACGAAGCATTTATTTCTCTCATTTGAGAGAGTACACAACAGCATGGGCCATATGGTCGTCAGGCTTTTCTCTCTGATACTCGCAGACGCATAAGTTCCCCACTCGTATCGTTGGCTGCTACCCCCCACTCCGCCTCACCTCTTGCGATTCTTGCACCCAACTACCATCTCGATTCATCATCCCGAATACATCGGCAAATAAATAGGCAATGTGTGATGAATGTTCGCGAGAGACATTTGAATTATCATTTGGATGTGTTAATCTTCACGGAAGTGCAATAAATATGCCTGTTGTGTCTATACGTGATTTACAACTTTTGAAAGAATTGCATTAAAAAATCGGGCTTCTTCGGAGATCAGGAACGACTCGCGATAAACACATCGTCGAAAGTCTGACCTTTCTCCCGAATAGCAAATTTAATGCGATAGGGAAAGAAGCGCGAATATTTAGGGGTTAGGCTACTGTGGAAACGACGAACGCTCGTTCGTCACTTGAGGCAACTCTAATTGAAACGGCTCCAACATATGGTGCAGGGATAGCAAATTGAAGGTAAACTATGATTATAACGATGAAACTTTAAACGCGTTTTTCGGGAAGCTATTAGTAGTAGTGGTGGCAGTAGTAGTAGTAGTAGTAGTTTTTAGTTTTGTCCGGCGTTTTTGTTCTTAACCTCCGGTTCATATTGAATGATAGCGAAAATACCCGCAAATTTGATTTTCAAGGTCAAAACTCACAAAAACTAATTTTTTAAAAGTTTTTCTATTTTAATGTAACAAATGTTGATCGTAGACAGAAATGTTTCCTACAAAAGTTGTAGGAAACATTTCCTTTCCGCGGTAAAGTGCGTAAGTAGATAATATCGAATCTAATGGAGTTTAGCAAAATGGACTTGCTGGAACATTACCCCATTTTTCTCGAAACGGAATGGGTTTAGACAAAAACTGTATGGAACATAAAATATCAATCTTCTTATATGTTACAACTTTTGTAGGAATCATTTTTCTCTAAGAGCAACATTTATTAAAATAAAGTAGAAAAACTTTAACGAAACCAGTTTTTGTGAGTTTTGGCCTCGAAAATAAAATTTGCGGGCATTTTCACTGTCATATTCATAATCAGCGGATTAAAATACATGAGTACACGAAATTGCAAATTTATGGGAGGTATGTCCTTTTCGGATCTACACTAAAAAATGTAATCTCTTTATGAAAAAAAATTGATATGAAACACGATAATTCAAAAAAGGTCGGTCAGGGCTAAGCCAATATTATCTGTTTTAAGAAGGAAAAAAACTCGTTTTTGTAGGTTTCACATCAACCAGGTGGCCAAAATTAAGTACGTACACCGTTGAGTCCTTCTCATTCAAAGATCTTTCATGCGATTGCTTATAACTTCTTTAATTATTCATATTTTTAAATCAATTTTGGTACACTTCTTTATTAATGTAGGGAAAATAGGGGCAAGATGATAACGCTAAGGCCATGTTCAAATAAAACAATACATATATGAGTCAGTCAACTTTAATTATTTTTTTTAACTAATCAAGATTTATTACTTTTTTAATTTTAGAAGCCAAAAAATCAGTCTTACCAATTTGTACCTTACAATATATATTTTTGACTAAACCTTTATTTACCCAATCTCTTACCCCGTATGCGGAGCGAGATGAAGCAGCGCTGGGATAACGATGGAACACGAATTATTGGCATCTTTCGCATATAAAAGTGGTTTCATTCTCAATACCATCAATTTGATAAGCCCCATTTGACGGTTAACGGATTAACAAAAAATCACGCAACAACCTTGAAAATTTCTGACAAACCTTTCTCATTATATTAATAATAAGTACTTTCATTGTGTTTACCTACCTGTCTCTAATCAATATCAGCAACTCAAATAAACTGAAACGATGTTAAACTTTACCAAAAATTACATCGATTTGTCATAAACCGATATTGTTTTCTCACTCGAGACGCGGGCTTCCGCCACAGTTGATACTTTTATACTCATTCGCCTCACCGCCCCCCTCCTCCACACTCCGGCGTGACCACTGTGCTCGCACGCACTGTTTAGTGGCTAGGCTTAGGATTCATGTTACCTCGCGTATTCGTCTTGCCCCGAGTTCCCCTACATACAAATAAATGTCCAAACGATTTTTCTATCGTCTTACTCGTAATTTTACATCCGCCCCAAAATATTTTTTAAATAACCCCCATTGCAAATCTTCATCTGTGCTCTTAAGGCGTTACCCCCACTTGTAGCGCAAAAAAGGCCTTTTTTCATGAATTTTTTAAAAGAAAACTACAAAACTTTTTTAATCGATCAATATACCATCTTAAAGAACACATCTTGAAGAACTTTCAGTAATTTTTTTATTGAAAAATATTACATTGTTTAGTGGCAAATGGCCGTCAATGAAATAATGTTTTTATATACACGGTTTGCGGTGACCAACATTGCGGCGAAGTGGATCATCTGAAAAAAAAATGCGGATGGATTTAGTCAAATATAAGTATAAACTAGTCTTTAATCGAAGGATTTAAAAAAATATTCATTTTTCACAAAATGGCGGACAGTCAAAGTTAATGGTTCGATTTTAACGAAAAAAACGCCCGTTTTTTGGCTATAAAACGGCCATTTTTTTTCGAAAAAAAAAATCGAACGATTAAAGACTACATTTTTATGTATTAAATAAGCCTGCAAAATTTCAAGAAGATCGGTTCATTAGTGTTCGAGTAATCTTGGTGACCGACTTCAGAAATGCCATTTTGAGAAAAACGCGTTTAAAGTTTCAATTTCAGTTCTTCAATTCACGGATTCTTCTCTTTCAACGCTCATATCTCAGTCAATTTTGTTCGGATCGACTTGAAATTTTCAGGACATATTCTCAGATACTTATACTTAAAAAAAAATACAATAAAAAAAAAACGATTTTTTCAAAATCGCAAGTGGGCGTAACCCCTTAATGTTGGCAAATCGGAACTCAACGAGTTGAACAATGTATGCGGGCTACTCGCTGGGGATCCTAGCAACGTATGTAACGTACCGTGCAAAAAGGAGGTAAAAAATGGTAATGATAGCGGGATAAGAAGGGGTCGGATGCTGATTTTCAAGTTTTCCATTGAACCAGAAGTAGGGTACTCGAGAAACTCGCAACTGTGTGCACTGCACCTATGGGCAGCTTGTAACGACGTTGGAAAAATTCCACACGAAATTCCATACCTCCGTTGTGACGTGTTGAAGAAGGTACATGTATTAATGTTCCAATAGCGACAAGTATGTGTGCGTGTGCCAATGGAGAAAGGCAAACGAAGGCGTGTGTACTCAATTCGAAACACATGTACGAAAACAAATACTGTATTAAAAAAACATCGAAACTGTTGAATTTCGGAAAACTCGTTAAAAAAAAACAAGCAAAATCACTTTTCGAATCCAAATATCATGCTGTATCCAGATTAAGGTATTTCAACGTTGCAAAAAAAACATCGTAAATTTTGACAAATTATTTATTCACATTCTACCAATCGACATGTTTCCGCACCGATTTTTATTTAACTTCGTGTGTTTTCATTTTACAATCGCAATTCCGACGAGGATCGATCGTCGAGCTTTATTTGCACAATTTTGAAATGTACATTTTTATGCACGAACGAATGTGCAAAAAGAGGTAAAGATTGTTCGGGCTGAGCACGAATGAAGCGGGCGTCTGTTATTCCTTCGCGTTTGCACTGGGCGCCGCGAGTAAAGATAAAAATAATTTATGCACACGAACGTTCTGATTTGTTCGGAAACGTGGGTTAAATTGATTTTATTGGGAGAATCTGGGGACTAAATTCAAGCGAGTAGTCCTGCAGAGTAACATTTCAACGCACGACGAACGCGTAAGACGGGTCAAGTCTTATTGGGATAATATATTCGATTAGCACAATTGAGCGTGTTGACGGACGAGACACTAGAGGTCATCGAGTACGTTGCCACGGGCGGACACGTTACGCGCGAGCGCGAAACCGTCGTTCGTTGTGTGCTCTCGATGTTTTTCTTTTGTCCCTGGACGTCAGGGCGAGAGAGAAAGAGCGAGAGATCGCGAGCGTCGAGCGAAGCCGGGAGGGGAGAAAGTTAAATAGAGTCCGCACACAAATAAAGGCCGAGTAACGTAGGTCAGTAAGTTCGAACTGTCGGTGGTACATGTTTAGCTTCGGACTCGTCCAACGTCGTGTCGATAACCGGACGGTACGAGATACAAACCTGTGTAACGAAGACGCGTGAATTTTTGCTCGGCTCATGTTTATTCGGCAACTATTTTCGCCGCCAGGTTAGCAGATTCATGGACCGGCAAAAAGTAGCGGCATTTTAGGAACACGTTAGCATCGATTTGGTGATTCAACACCCAACTGGCTTAACGCTAGTAACATCCGGTGAGTTCGAAGTGCCCAAGAAATGGCACCCTGCGGCTACCACTGCATTGGTGCCGAAACGTTGCAGCATGTCAGTAATTGCTTTGACCCTAGCGACACCTAGTGAGTTGCTAAAACGCCCCTGCTTTTTGCACGGAAAATGGCACCCCGAGGCTACCATTTCATGGGCAGCAAAAACTAGTAGCATTTCGGTAACGTACTGGGATCGATTTGGTGATTGGACACAGTTCAACACTGGTAACACCTAGAGAGTTAGTTAAATGCTCCTGCTTGTGTAGAGCCCGAGAAATGGTACCTCGAGCTTACCACTGAATAGGCAGCGAAACGAAGCGGCAATTAACGCTACGGACCGATGTTGGATCTATGCCTAAATCCGTAGCGAAAATCGAGTTAATTAAAACGCAAAATGTTCAGCAAAACAAGCAATTTTAATAAAATAAATATGATCCATCCTGTTCAATAACTTTCTGCCATCTGTCCACGAGCTTTATGATCCCTCTTTCATAGAAGTCCTGAGAATTTTAGGCAAAGAAGTCGTCCAAGTGGTTTGCGAGGACGTCCAGGGAACTGAAGGTTTTGTTATTCAAATTGTTCTGTAGCGCCCGGAACAAGTGATAGTCTAAAGGTACAAGGTTTGGACTATGCGGTGGATGCACCAAAACATTCCACCCAAGCAGCGATCAATTTTCGGGTCACCACAGAAACGTGTGGTCTAGTGTTGCCCTGGCGGACAACGCTTCTGATTGATTGCTCGTTTTAATTTAGCCAATTGTGGGCAGTACTTGGCCGAATTAATCGTTTCGTCGCGACAACTGCGAACGATATCTGTCGGAATTTCGCTACGGACTTATGCATAGACCCAATACTTATTAACACGTTTCGTGCTGCTAATTTGTACCGCCCATACAATGGCACCCCGAACGAACTTTTTCATTTGCAGTAAAGAGCACGCGTGTTTTATCAACCGACTAGCAACAGTTTGGTGGTTCAATGTGGTATTGTTCTAACGCCCGTTGCAACTAGTAAGTTCGTAAAACGCTGTTGCTTTTTAATAGAGTTCCAAAACTTACAGCCACCAACTCCGTACCTCTTTCCGATTAGTCGGTTTTTTCAGCACTGAAAAATATATCGACAGGTGTGAAAATATGGCAGCTACCCTAGCAGTGTTAAGTAGCGTCTTGAGCACGGTCTTACATACAGGTCTCGAAACAAAGCCCGATTTCAATGGAGCCGTGAGGCACCGTTGCGGTATCCACTTTTTATTCCGCTGGCCGCCACATGCGTCGCTGCCATCGGAGGGTACCCCCCACCCGTCGTCATCTCTCATCTCACCCTTCCCCCTTGCTACTTGTTATTTCCCGTATAGTCATGTGAACCATAACCTCCGTCCGTGTGTCATCTCATGTTCTTGAAGCATTTCTTTCACGAACTCGAGTATTTAACAATTAATTGATTTTCGTCTATAATCAAGTAAAAATACATCGTCGTATACTGGTGAAATTTCAAGTCAAGCTACCGAACTATTAACGAACATATACGAGTCTAAAAAACGTCTCAATTATACGGCGCCTTATGGAGATAAGGCGCTGGCCGTTAATTAGTTCGAAGACTGTAGAAACTGGAAAAGAGCTTACCTGACCAATGGAATCATTTAAATACACCGATAAATCGCATACAAAAAGAAAGTGACGAATAAATGTAAAAAAAAATGGAATAAAAAAAGTATTTAATGTATCTGAATTGATAAACAATTTTATTATCTGAAAAAAAACTTGTTTAAGAATCGAACTTTGAAGCTTGGGTTACAAAACTTCGGCCTAGGATTTGACAATTTGGTATCAAGATTGTTTATGGTCATCATAGCTGCTTCGTTCTACAGAATTGTTATATGATATGCAGGTGACCTCAATTATGATGGTGTCTAGCAATAATTCTGGTCTTCCGCAAGCTCATTTTTTTTTTTTTTTTAGTTCATTTGTTTTGTTTTTCTCGCATCCCTGTCGAATATGCGATCAACTGGGTTAGGGGTAAGGTCGACGGCGCATGCGCCTCCATCAGGAGAGTGAGACAGACAGAAGCTAGTCTGTCCCTGTCGCATCTCACCCTTCAACACCAATGCCGTGTTAGGTACCAATGCTCGGACGGGTCCCGTAGTTCGAATATTTCACTATATTAGGTATATAATTGATAGGTAACGAAAACAGCCTTCAACTAGTAATTTATTACTGGAAAACTGTACGCTAATAACGAATTTCAGCAGTGAAATTGACGAGCGCGTCAGTCATGTCATGAATGCACTTTTCTAACCCGAAGAGCTAAAGAGTTGGGATAATTTGTGATAGCAATAGGGGTCTAATTTTTTAAATCGATTTCTAGACTAGACTTATGACCAATCGAAAGCGAATCGAACTGACTTTTCAACGCTGTCGTTACATATCGGTTTTGATAAGGTTTTATATAACAAATTCAGCGTCTCATTGGTTGGGACATCTATCACACGCGTGTACCACGGTCGAATCTCATGTCCGATTACTGGTACGAGAGAACGTAGTCGCAGAGACCGAATGGCCGGACGCCAATCGTTGACAGTTCGTTTCGCTGCGTACCTCGCGATAAATGACTTGTTACTAACTTAGTTTGTGATTTTGAAAAAAAAAAGTGAAAACAGAAGAGACAATCAATTGGTAAGTACACGTGTCCCATATTTAGGTAATACAATAGGTAACGTAACTAGTCGCGACGCAAACACAGTTTGTGGTTACGTGGCCGGCTTTCCGCGACGTTACACGGCATCGATGCCATCTTTTTCTCACTTATATATTCGAAATATGCGCGGAGGGTTACTTTCTTTACTAATATATCGAATTATTGCTTACGGGGGTCGAGTCACCAAAATATTATCATAATAAATGGCCTGTACATGGATGAATGAAAAAGAGTTCTCACGCACCTGTTCATTTGAAACCTTGTAACTATAAGAATCGATTTTTGCATGTCCGAAAACTAGGACTTCATAATGGTCGGTTCTAGGGACGTGTCCGAAAATTGGGTCATGATAGTGCCCGAACATAGGCACGTAACACTAACAGCTGTCCGAAAATTGGTACATTTGGTACTATTGAATATTTAAATGTATAAAAATAAAAATATTTAACTTTCCGGCAGTTGATGCATGTGTTTCGAAAACTACAACTTACGAGCTTGCTGTTAGATGCAGTGACTTTTTAAAAAAAATGATCCATAAATGAATAATAAGTCCTACAATCTATGGATGCTCTTAACCAACCGAGCATTGGTACCCTTACCTCAGCGGCAAAAGATGTAAAGATACGCAGATCGGCAAAGCGTACCTACCGACTCGTGGGCGTTTCCAGACCTGTATGTAAGACCATGGTCTTGAGTTCTAGTATGGCAGCGGTTGACGCGGATGGAATGAAGTTAACGTGTCTCTGTCTTTTGGAACTCTACTTTGCAATACCCATGGAATGCTTTCCTCCTGAAAATGTCACTAACACAGCCGTCCTCGGTCGCCCACGTGAGCGTATGCTTGCGCCAATGATCGCTCAGGGGAAGTCGCGTTTGGCCGGCTACCGGTTGCTTGTAGTCATACTCGTCGACGCGATCCTGCATTGCAAATATGTTCGTCTCAAACGATCTTTCTATATTCGCAAAATGTAGCGAGAGTTTCGAAAGTGAGATACAGTGCTTAATTAAGACGGAATGATACCCGACGCGAAACTTCGATGCGGCCCCTGGCTTCCGACCGATAGGGCAGAACTCAATCGAGCTTCTGCGCACCACCGGCGGATGTCACCGCGCGCGTTCGTCACCGACGCGCGCGGAGACATTGCGTCTCGCCTTCCACGGGCCACGACACGCTCCGCAACGCATGTGTGCGTGCGTGTCGGTGCGCGTCGTCTGCAGACCACGCGGCGAGCGCCGCGCGCGGAATTCTCGTGAACTGAGCACGTCGAAGTTCGGGCGACATTTGCTCGCAATTATCAACAATTACACGACAAATCTAGATTACCACTTTTCTCCTAAGATATGCAACGAAGTGCAGTGATTGAGAGCTCAAATTGTTCGTTTTTTATGTGGCTACCCGGTCTAACTTTTCTCTAAGTCGTGACGTTAGCCAAACATCTGATTTTTCATCTTTTCGGTCTCGAGTTCCGCATGATAAGCCAATCTACGTTTTTTTTCTCAAATTCGGAAAATTTGAGGGGCAGACAGCTGTTCGTCTATCTATTTGACGTCGTTTGGCAAAGTTTCGACGGGATCTGAAGAGCCGTTTCAGAGATTTTTGGGTATCTATAATTCTGTTCTACCATACCGACCGCGATGAGGTGTCATTCCGTCTTAAGCAGTGGTGTTTGGGATAAGGGTCTTTCTAGAAAAGAGGAAACTTCATTTTTGCTCTGCTACGGAAGAATCTTTGTTTCCGATAGATATTAAATTTCGAGATTCCAAGGGAAATTCGTGCAGGGCATTCCAAGACTCCGAAAAATGGTATTTAGAAAGTGGCCGAATGTGTTGTATGGTGTTTTCGATTCTCACCGGAAAGTCGTCTCTGGCGTGAGCGCCACGCGATTCTTTTCGATTTTCCGCTGCGTAAACGGTGTGCATGGAGCACAGCAAGAGATTCTGAAGTTCCAGCGCCTCGATCAGTTCGGTGTTCCATATCAACGTTTGATCTTGAACCTGTCAAAAGTTCGACATCAAGAACGAATAGACCCACGCGTTGGTGGCCATCTTGAAATTGTTGAGGGAAATGAACGCATTTTGAAAAACGCACACAGATATCTGGTAGTTCGCACGTGTAAAGTCGGGTTATCTCGCGACATCCGCGTTGCAGGATCGAACAGGTGCGGAAGACTCCGCAGTAGGTCTGCATCGTACGTTGCATTGTCTCTCGAAGTTCAGCAACGGTAACGCATCCTTTGGCGTAACGAGTTGCGTGGAAACGGCATATCGATTGTTCCTCGCTCGCCTGAATAATCGTCAAAGTTGTTTCCATTGAGCATATCGTTTGTACGTGAGACCAGAGAGACAGGATTTACCTCCCACAAAAGGCATCAATGTTCAACGATCTCAAGTGATGAGGCTGCTTTACTTACCGGTGGTATTTTTTCGTGCCGTTCACCGGGTTGCGTCGCTTCCTCTATGTTATCAGCCACCGCTCTACCGAACACCATGATTTCGAGTAGACTGTTCGCCCCGAGCCGGTTTGCTCCGTGAACGGATGCGCATGCAGTTTCACCAGCTGCCCAGAGACCGTCCACAGGGCTGTCCTCCTCGTCCTCGCGGGTCAAGACCTACGGGAGTCGTAGCCGCTCAGCCGCTTGACACATTTCCACTCGGAGGGGTTTTATGTTACAGGGACAATGCTATTAGGGGCTTTTGAAAAGACTGGACAAAGGATATCATCCGCTTGGGTGGATAAACAAGCTTCGAGAGATGCAACATTATCAGAGTAGTCATTGATCGCTGAAACGATACCCATTAACGATAGGCATCGTATCAGCGTATTAGGACGTATTGGGGCACATAGTATCGGATCAAATAAGTTCCGTTCCCTCCAACCCGACCAGAATTTTCGCTACTGCGCAGACCGAGACTGGATCCGGAATACCGTATTCCGTACTGAGGCACTGTATCGGCTGCCGGATCAGGGTTTAGTCCGCGTGGAAGGTTTTTTCGCATCCGGGCTTCAAGCGGGTGCCAGTTACGGACCTGATCAGTACACCGGACCCTGATCCGGCTGCCGTATCTATGCCGGAAGTGAAAAAGTGAAAAATAAACTAGCCATGATGAAGTAAAATATGTGTCTTCGTATTTCTTGTTGCCATATGCGTCAGTTATGTTCCAGCGTATATGATAATTGGATTAAATCGTGTCCTGCCTTACTAAAGTTTTATCTAACCTCAGGGTTTCAACCTACGCCCTCTAATTCTGGAGCTGAGCGCGCCACCTATGTAGTTACCCAATACATGCGTAAACTTGCTGCTGGAATTCACTCTGTTCAATATTTTTGTGAGATAATGATTTATTATTCGCTTCGTACTTTTTAATTAAGATTGTTACATTACATTAACACCTCAATTACGATTCTGCGAAAGTGCGTTTGTGCAAAAACTTTTCTTCACATGCACGCCTTCTACGGCAGTATGTCATTTGGTAACTGTGCGGGTATGAAACATGTTTGAAATACGCTGCGAAGATTCAACGAAGACCTGATGACTCAACATGTTGCCATACAAATCATTGTTACAAAAAGATTCAAGTTGAAATCGGTGTAAACAATCGGCGTTCGATGTTAGTACCGCGCAAGAATTAAGCACTTCGTATCAATTCGTACAGTGCAATAAAAACTTGGGGCACGTTTTGCCATCGTTAAACCATGTGCTAGTTTTACTTTCGCAGGTAACGCTACTAGTTACAAAGAACATCCAAGCTCCTTGGAACGTTCTCCACTGTCAAAATTAGCAGGAGTTCCAGACCCGTGTAATAGAACGACCTACATAGTCGTCTACAAAATGCTAGAAACCCAATGCTAATCTCGCTGCTAATCTCGATACCTGTACGAGTATGTAGTAGGCTTTAGAAGAGAATGTGGCTTCTAAAGCCTTTAAAGGCTTTAGAAGAGTATGTGGCTTTTGTGTACTAAGCTATGTTCATCCAGTACCACATAGTTGGTCCACACTTGTGTATCCTAGAATTCAATCTAAATATATTTCCATATCACCTCGCAATGTATTCTTTTCTTCAAATTTTTCAGCCAGTATTGTACATTACAGTCGTCATATCTTTGCGATCCATTACGTACTACTATTTTGGTCTGGAAATTGACCAAATTATGCACACATACATCGCCAAGGCTATGGCAGCCTCAACACTGATCAGACAATGATCAAGCCGCGGTCCACGATACCTTAGCAAGGCACGCCTGACCTGTGCAGTACATCCACCGGAACAGTGGAACCGTAGGACAGGGTCTAGCAGGTACCCTGATCAGGCCGAAGTAAGATAGCCTTTTTACAGGTAGCTTACAGGCTACCTCACTCCGGCCTGATCAGGGTGCCTTCTCAAACCCGTACTGAGGTTTCCCTGCTCCGGCGCACATCCGGCACCGAACAGGCTAGCCTCATTACGGCATTCCGGACCACAGCTTCGTAGCAGCCTGATAAAAATATCTAGTTGGGAAGCTGATGGTTGGAGAATATCACGTGTGGACTTGTTTGGGACCATATGCGCCAGCATGATGTTCAGTCGGCTCGACTAACTTGTGCACGCCAGTTGGTCGGTATACCGCCCATGTTGTAATGGACCGTAGGAATAACCGGAATAGGTTCTTTCTCGCAATCCACACCGGCAAACACCCAAGCCAATTGCGACACCCCGGGCAGTTTTGTGCGTATGATCTCGACCGGAAGATGTTCCAGATGAAGATGAACGTGATCCTTCTTGTCACCTACACCTCTGAATCGCCGAGGACGAATGCGCAAATTCGCTTACAGTGCGTAACAACGATAGAACGGACAACGACGCAATAATCGCGTAATTGTCGAAATGGCGAAATCGAGAACCTTCCTTCGAGTATCTCGACCGTCATTGCTCGGGCGACAACGTCTCTCGAGGCTAAATCCTTGGCGTTGGGCGCGTATCGCTCCATGAAGGTTTCACCGGACGAGTTGACCAGCTTTCCACCCTCACCTCTGCTGCCTTCGGTCACGAGGACGCCGCTCCCATAAATTCCTGAAGGCGTTCGAACGAGTCAGAGGGCAGGAAGAACGCTCGAGGATATTTCGCCGAGCTGGCGACGGACGTTGTCCTTGCCAGTACGAGTATCCTTACCAGTCGGATGGAATTGAATAAATTCCATATCCTGGAGAGGCAAGCCGGCTCTGGACGCCATAGCGTTGCCATCGCCGGTGCACACGTGAGCTCCCGTGCACGAGAAGAAGCAACGTCCAGCACCACCTGTGGCCAACATCTGGACAACGAAGCATATCCCATTCCCGAATTTATGTTCCTTGGTGAGCCTCTACTTCACCCCACGTTCGTACTCAACATTTAGGAAAAAGCAAGCGCTACGGTTCCCCCATTATATGAGAATTCGTTGATAATTGAACGGAGAGAATTTTTAAGTCATTTTTACTGTGAAATCACAGTAACTTGGTGACAAATGTGCAATTCTTCAGGTTTTTAGGAAAAAAATTATAAATTTTCATGGAAATGAATCAAAATTTACTTTTGCGTAACAGAAATTTAAAATATTTTCCAGAATTTTTACTGAAATTAATAGTACAATTTCATGAAACGTAAAGATTACGACAATAAGTTAAAAAAGTGCTGATATAAATGAAATTTTTCAGTGGAACATTGAGAAATTTGCGTGTTTTCCATAAAAATTTAAAAAAGGAAGCCGAAATTTTCCGTGCGTCCACCGGAATTTTACGTTCTTTATAGTAAAATCAGTTAGGGCTAGGTCGCCTGACCGTACGCGTGAGCTCTGTGTGTAGCGTGCGTATACGTGAACGCAAGCTGCGAGAGTGTGCTTGTGTATGACGCAGTATGACGAGCACGAACGACGCCGACCCGCGTTGCTTAGCAACAGCGGTACCGCGCATGCGCATTATAGTACGAAGCATGGGCCAAGAAAGCCTCGTGGTCTCGTGCAGTCTAACGTGTTCTACGCAGTTCTACGCAAGAAAACAAAGAAACGTGAAAAGAAACTTCGATAAAGGACGTCTACAATGGTACGGAAAGATGATATGCTAAAATAAGTAGCAATCGAGAACACAAATGTTCAGAAATACAGTATATAGAGTATTTATTTAATCATAGGGAATTCATTTTTAGCTAGGGATTTTAGAAATTTCAAGTTTGTCCAGGTTATTTTTACTGTAGAAACTTGGAATTTTTGAGGCAGCCCATTGTTAAAATTCTACACGAGAATGTGTCAGAATTTTTACTGAAAGAAATGTAAAAAAATTATGCTACTTGCTTAAATTTTTCCATGAATGAAAGCAAAATATTAAAAGCTAGTGTCAATTTTTGACTATGTGCACATTTGTCACCGGTTTCAAATTTTTTATGTAATTTTTACGGAGATTTCACCGTAAAAAATACTTAAAAATTCTCTCCGTGTGGGCAAAGACGAACCGTATGATGGGCGCGGAAACGATGCATCTGTCCGGTCTCGAGTTCGAACGCCAATACGCCTCTGCAGCGTCTTCCGTCCATCAGAAGGTCGAGGGCGAAATACTCGACGAAGTAGTGAACGTCGTAGCGAAGACTCTGACCGTAGAGGGTGTGCAACATCGCGTGGCCGGTTCTGTCGGAAACGGCGCAGGTTCGGTGGGCCTGCCCACCGGTGCCGAATTTCAGCGATTGACCCCCGAACGCCCTCTGATAGATCTTGCCGTCTTCCGTGCGGCTGAATGGACAACCTGATCACAATTGTACTTGTCAAACGAGAATGGAATAAAAAATGTTTCGCCCTCGTTAGACTCTAGCGATGGATTTTTTAAACCGCGAGGCAGGTGCACGATGAAAGAGATGATTGGAGTGAGTTAGTTTACGAGACTGTGTTAGAAGAATCGCACTTTTAAGCAATAATATGGATGGTTACTCGAGTCGCTATTACTTTATTGTTGGCCTGCAAAAGCATAATGATGAAAATACTAGGTGCGCAACTAAGTTGCGGTTTTCACACATTGATGGCGCTAGCGACACATTTATTCGGCATACAGATCTGAAATTGGGAGTCTTCAGAGCCTGGACATCTGTTGAGAATACCCAGTCGTGATATAAACAAGTATCGCAACACAACGACCTTTTTTTCTAACCTCGAAAATGTCAACGTTTGTGCCAAATAAACAGCATTTGCGGGAAGCATTGCTTTTCTGGTTTAACCTTTAAAAAACAGTAGCTGAAGCACGTCGGTTACTTGAGGAGGCCTACGGCGAACATATGCCATCAAAAGCAACGTGTGAAGATTGGTTCAAGCGGTTCAGAAGTGGCGATTTTGAGACTGGGGACAAGGAGTGCTCGGGAAGACTGCAAACATTTGCGGACACCGATCTGCAAGCGTTATTGGATGAAGATACCACTAAAACAGAAGATCAACTTGCCGACACCGAGACGGACTAAATAAGCTCCGAAATCACACATGTCCTTATCTAAAAGGACTCACAGCAGACGACTTCAGACCGTACGAAAATCCAGCAGCAAAACGAAACATACTCTGTCCAATAACGGGACCTACTCACTAACACTCATTGTATATCTAACCTCACCTCATCATGTAAATATCTATTCATCCACCAAATCTCATTAGTATTAAGGAAACGATGTCGAAAAACGAACAACAATATGAGCAAATCGAAAGATAACGAGACCCATCACCTATTTCTATATAAAACTTAATCATTTTCTATACCATGATAGTCTAGAGACCCTAGGGGCAAGAAACTTAAACGTGAACATGTAACTAAAATAAGATTTAAAAAAATAAAAATAAAAAATCAACTTGCCGAGGCATTAAATGTGACTCGGCAATGTATTGCGAGACGTTTGCACGCCATGGGAAAAATTCATAAGGAAGGAAAGTGGGTGCCGCATGAGTCGACTGAGAGACAAATGGAAAATCGAAGAACCACTTCCCAAATTTCGCTTTCGCGGCAGAACAGAAAGAGTGTCCTGCATCGTATTGTTACTGGCCATGAAAAATGAATATATTTCGAGAATCCCAAACGCAGAAAATCGTGGCGTTCACTTGCCGAAGCGTCAACATTGACGGCACGGCCAAATCGCTTCGGGAAAAAAACAATGCTCTGCGTTTGGTGGGACCAGAAAGGAATAGTGTAGTATGAGCTGCTGAAACCGGGCGAAACTGTCAATGGGCATTGCTACCGACAACAGCTAATCAATTTGAAGCACGCATTGCTAGAAAAACTGCCAGAATGGGACACGAGACACGAACGTGTGATATTGCAGCACGACAACGTCCAGGACACTATAAAAACACTGAAATGGGATCTGCTACCGCACTCGCCGTATTCGCCAGACGTGCCATGAACAATTTTTTGTATTTGTCTTGAAATTTTCGTTTTTTCATTGGTAAAAAAACCCGGAAACTTAGTTGCGCACCTAGTATCACTTCAGGAGCAACGATAGTCGAATATACACTTATAATAGTAAAGCATGTAGTATGTCATGTCCTGCCACCTCGCATATGATGAATAATTCCGGAGGCCATATAGGGTAAACCGACCACCGAATGAATGGGGACCAGTGAATGAACGAAAGTTAATTTATATTTGAAAAAAAGAAGAGAATATTAAGTGTCGATAAAAACTCGAATCACTATAACTACTAGAAAATCACAAGAAACGTTGAAACCGATTTCTCCGTTCAGCATTGAATTGGGAGCCCACACGGAATGTTTCTAGTTTGTGATACTTGCACAGCGCGCAACTTGAAGCCGCTTTACACATGGCAGCGAATGCAGTGCACTAAACGAAAAAGGCTCTGCATTTGGACAAGTGTAAAGATACTTAGACTGTTAGATACGCTAATTAGACAATCAGAGTCATCACTTCCACTCTAGGACCCGAATTTAGCGTCTATATTGAGTTGGAAAGCTAATTCGACCAAGTGTAAAGAGCAAGCTTTGAATTCCTCCACCACTTGTGTCTAAACTTAGTGCACTGAATTTAGCCATGTGTGAAGCGGTTTTTAGTTACGATACGGCTGTGCACAATAGATGTTCTAAAGGCGAAAATAATAGTTTTTATGAGTTCGAGGGTAAGTATTACTTTCATGACTTGATAGAATCAATGTTTGTTTTTTTTTTTCATTTTTTAAAATAAATTCGTAATTATAGGTCAGAAGTAGTCATGTTCATTCATTGGTGGTGTATTCCGACCTCTTTCCCGTGAATTCGAATAGGGGCTTCTTTCTGATCATTCTCAAAGCAGAGTAAAAAATTGAGCTCATCTGCTGAAACTTGCAAAATTAACTACTGTTAAGAGATGACAATGTACGGTCAATTAAACGTTTTCAAAAAATCGTTTCATTCGTTTCTTTAATTTTGATAACATTGAATTTTCTATTTCTCTGTTGAAACAAACTTTGGTGTTTTTTCTACGAAACCGTAATAAAAAATATAACACTCGTATGTGTTATATTTGTATTTCACAAGAATATTGTAATTCTTGTGAAACACAGTGATCTGTGAATCTAGTATTTAATAAAAATATATAATAAATCGTTATCGCAGCGTTCATCTACACTACACGTCAACTTACTGGTGGTTGAGTATTTATTTACTGGTAATGATTAGTCCATTTACGGACGATTTAGTAATTTCCCTACTTATTTATCTATTCCTTCGATATTATTCATTGCAATTACGTCGAATATTTTTTTCTAATGTCAGAATAATATCTTTTATTACCTATGTCAATTAAGAAATTAGTTTTTATAATATTCTCGTTTTACTGCTTAACTGAATCCTACAGTGGCGTTATTTGTCCATTCGCTGGTCGGTTGACTCTACTTTCCGATAATATTATTTCACTTGAGCAGGGTTTTTTTTACTCTGGCATCTTAATTCAAGTTTTTATTGCACCATCCGATATTAATATCTATCGGGTTGTATTATATCGGGTTGTGCTATGCTTTGCAATGATTTGTAATATCACTGTACATAGCCATATTATCTATAGCATATATATTATTTATACCATATGATATATATTATTAAGGGTATCTGATATCATAACTTTCATTATACTCTCAAGTAAATTATTAAGCATGCTGATATCCTGTACTTCTATCTATAGTATTGGTATCGATAGGCTATCTGTCCAACATTATCTAGAATATAGGATATTCATGTCGTAGGTGACAGTATTATCTGCAGTACTATTATTAATACTCCTAGTATTATCTATGGACTTATCTATAATATAAAATATCCGTATTGTGAATTGCAGTACTATCTGTAGTATAGATATTATTGCAGCTATTACGGTGTTGAAGTTCGCATTGTTAAAATGCAACGAAAATAATTTTTCCTTTTATCCCCCTTATTATGGAAAACATTTTCTTGCCAATTTAAATTGTACATTTTTAATAAGGATCTTGATGAACTTTCAGGCAATGTTTGCAGCCCAGATCGGTCAGAACGACAATCTTCAAACATACAGACGTTACTTGTTACAAATGGAAATAAAATTTTTATAATTGTCTCGAAAAATGCACGCGTTCGATTAACAAAGAGTGTCGATTTCGTATTGTATAGCAACATTTCTTCATAGTATAAGGAGAATGGTTTAAAACGGAAATGTGCATTACGATATTTATCTCATTTTACTCTTCTAAGCTCTCCTAGGCTGAGTGTTCTTATTCAGAAACCCGCGCGCGAAATGACTGGAGCTCGGGGTTCGAGTCGGAGTGGGGGAAGCGCTCGAGCGAGAAAAAGGGAAAGCGTTCTTATTGGGAGGTCCGACTGTACATGGCTTTAAGGGGTTACCCCCACTTGCGATTTTGAAAAAGTCGATTTTTTTTATTGCATTTTTTTGAAGTATAAGTATCTGAGAATATGTCCTGAAAATTTCAAGTCGATCCGAACAAGATTGACTGAGATATGAGCGTTGAAAGAGAAGAATCCGTTCTTCGTGTAAACTGAAATTGAAACTTTAAACGCGTTTTTCTCAAAATGGCATTTCTGAAGTCGGTGACCAAGATTACTCGAACACTAATGAACCGATCTTCTTGAAATTTTGCAGGCTTATTTAATACATAAAAATGTAGTCTTTAATCGTTCGATTTTTTTTTTCGAAAAAAAATGGCCGTTTTATAGCCAAAAAACGGCCGTTTTTTTTCGTTAAAATCGAACCATTAACTTTGACTGTCCGCCATTTTGTGAAAAATGAATATTTTTTAAAATCCTTCGATTAAAGACTAGTTTATACTTATATTTGACTAAATCCATCCGCATTTTTTTTTCAGATGATCCACTTCGCCGCAATGTTGGTCACCGCAAACCGTGTATATAAAAACATTATTTCATTGACGGCCATTTGCCACTAAACAATGTAATATTTTTCAATAAAAAAATTACTGAAAGTTCTTCAAGATGTGTTCTTTAAGATGGTATATCGATCGATTAAAAACGTTCTGTAGTTTTCTTTAAAAAAATTCATGAAAAAGGCCTTTTTTGCGCTACAAGTGGGGGTAACGCCTTAATAGGATAGGGCAGGAGTTGTATAGGTCGAGTATGATGAACCATAGTTCTCCAGTTCGTAGACGGCTTGCGGTGCTTCGCGAGTCATGAAGTGTATGGCGTCCTGATCGCCGAGCCAATCGGAACCCTTGACCGTGTCGTACATGTGGTAGACCCAATTGTCGGTCTCGATGTTAGAAATCGCAGCGTTTATTCCACCCTGCGCGGCAACCGTGTGCGATCTCGTTGGAAATAATTTCGTCACAACCGCGACCCGATAACCCTTACTTCCCAGGCCAAGTGCAGCCCTCAGGCCAGCTCCACCGGCCCCTACGATCACGCAGTCGTAGCAGTGCTCCACCACGGGATAATTCTGTCCAAACGTTTATTTTTTATGCCCTTTTGACACGTGAAACTTTTCGGATACAAGTATATGGCAGTTGGAACAATATTCAACAGTAACGTCTGTCATATCTTTGTTAAGCTCGATATTTTTCGTGAAGAGATAAATTTAAAAAAATAGTTGCCAAGCGCAATAAATAATTTTTTTAGCACAAGCAAGCAACGATAAAAATCCGGGCTGAAAAAAGATTGTCTCACGCTGTCCGTGGTCTCGTCGAATCGGCATTGGGCCTTTTCACCAGGCGTCACATTGACGTGCAAGCCTCGAGTAATCGAAATTCGCGTTTCTTGAAATTTCGTCCCGAAGGGCGAAGAAAAATTGACCAAGCGAGGGCTCGTGACACCAAACAGATATCTTTTGGCCGGACGCACAAATTTCCGCGCGAATGCCGCTGGATTTATCACGAGCTTGCCGAGCGGAGACATCGCGAAAGCGAGAATAAAATATTTACGCACTGATCCGTCACGCAGTTATTGCCTGACGTGTGATACTACAATTCTTTTGTTTTTTTTTTGCGCTCGATTTGAGATAAATCGTGCCGGAACTTCCGGGCCACGCAGTGGCCACAGTGAACGCTAATTTTGATTTTTTCGTCCGGTTTACGATTAGTCGACAAAAACCTTGTCGACGCACAATCGTCCGCTGATCACGAATTTTCCAGTCACACCTCATTGAGACTAACACTCTTTGGCGAGCGATCGTTTTTACAGAAAAATCGAATTTTGTCAAATGAACTCCATGGCTCAATGGCCAGTTTCGTTTTGACAAATGAAACGCGTCATATGGAAGAAGGCGGCATTTACGAAAAAATCGAAAATGCGTTTTACTGTACAGAACGATGGGAAATTTTGTACTGAGAAGGAACATCCCTCAGGTGTCCGCCTCCGATTTTGTTGAAACTCATATATGTGATAGAGCATCAAAAATTTTGAGACACGTATTTTTTTTTATCGGCGGAAAAACGGTTTTGAGGGGTGAGACGCACCCTCGAAAATGGGGATGTTTTTTCGTTTTTCGTCGATAACGTTTTAACGGTATGAGATATAAAAAAAATGCAAATTGCAACAATGTTTATTTTTTCGTGTACTATACATTGGAGATGAGAACGATACCATTATCGACGAAAAACGAAAAACACCCCTATTTTCGAGGGCGCGTTTCACCCCTTAAAACCGTTTTTCCGCCGATAAAAAAAAATACGTATCGCTTACTTTTCGGTGCTTTATAACATATCCAAATTTCAACAAAATCGAAGGGTGTCACCTGAGGGATGTTCCTTGTGAGAAGGAACATCCCTCAGGTAACACCCTTCGATTTTGTTGAAATTTGGATATGTCATAAAGCACCGAAAAGTAAGCGATACGTATTTTTTTTTATCGGCGGAAAAACGGTTTTAAGGCGCGAAACCACCCCTCGAAAAAAGGCATCTCTAGGGGTAATATAGCAGTTTCGCACACAAGGAGTCCACCGATTTTAATGAAACAAAAACGAAAATTCTTCTAATCCGGAGCAATGAAAAATCTTCTAGAGTGACATGGCAAGAAAAAATTAAGGGGTGAATCACCCTAGAGATGCCTTTTTTCGAGGGGTGGTTTACCCCTTTAAAACCGTTTTTCCGCCGATAAAAAAAATACGTATCGCTTACTTTTCGGTGCTTTGTAACATATCCAAATTTCAACAAAATCGAAGGTTATCACCCGAGGGATGTTCCTTGTGAGTCCAACGGTACCAAAAACGCATTTTCTATTTTTTTGTTGTTGTCGATGCCACCTTTTTCCACATGGTGGCAGTATACCAACCTATATTTCAAATTACTACACATGGTTTTCAAATACATGATCGTTACATAGTGAGTGTCGTTGGTAGTTCATTACGGGCTTACACCACTGTAAACGTCTAAAAAGGAGTGATTTTCTAAGAAGAAGAAATGAAAATTGTTGGAGTTATGCTGCGTGCCGTTTTGAAAAATTGTGTTCCGAGAAAAACAGTCGACGCCTCGCACACGGGCCAGTCACGGCCACCGCGGATCCATACGGGCCTGCCGACCTTTGTTTTACATGTACCAAATTTCCCCCCTTAATCTAGATAGTTCAAAGTATCTCTTAAGCCAATCTAAAAGAAATCATTTTTTTCCCAATTCTACAATGGTGTTAGCTCTTAAAGGGCTATACCAGTGTGACACTTTAAAAAAATCGATTTTTTTGCCTTTTTCGACAGTTTATACATTCATCACAGTATCATGTAAACATTTCAAGGCCGTATCTCCAATACTCCCGGATTGGCAGCCTTCTAGAGAGCAACCGCTCGTAGGTATACAATCGATAGTTAAATGTTTAAACGCGCTTTTTTTCGGTCTACGTCCGGTCTACGTCCGGGGGGGGGGGGGGGGGGGGGGGTTCGAGGTTTGCGTTACGTCACGATTTTAGAACTGTCAGAAATAGCAAAATTTCTGCATATTCAAGTTTTTTTAATTCAAAACTTATCGTTCAGAATAGATGCAAGCTCTTATTATTTTGAGAAATATAATGAAGATGAAAAACCGTCATATCGCTCGCGACTTGATACTTTAATGTATCAAGTGTAATAATGAAAATATCAAGAAAAACGGAACAAAAACTTTGATCACGATGTTTTCGAAACGACCTTTTTCGACCTTGTCTCAGCGAATACTCAAAAACTTATCAACCGATTTTCAATTTTTTTAAAACAATTTTGTAATCGTAGTGGCTAAGGTCGAACGTGGCCGATTTTTTAAGTTTTGATCATTACTATTTTTAAAGATTGCTTGAGTACAAAAAGAGCTTTGAAGATAGAAAAAAAACGTCCAAACTGTCGGCATTTTGTAAAAAATGCCCAAAATGAAAAAACGGCTACGCATAACGATAGCTAGATTTGTATAGATGTCGATAAATTGTTGACTTTTTATTCACAGATAAACTTTCATGAAGATATCGATGGGACAATGAAGAGAATTTTTTTTTCGTCGGCAAATCAGGATTAATTTTTTTTAAATCATAAAAATTGGTATAAAACTAGATGAATATATACTCCATAAAATGAGTATAAACCCGATCCTTTCATAATTAATTATTTCTTTGAAAAAAAATCGCATTTATGGACGACAAAGCACCCGTTACGTAACGGAATAGGGAGGGGGCGGAGGTTTCAGGCCAGGCGTTACGGTTCTGTTACGTTATGGGGGGGGTCAAGAAATTTTGCGTTACGTAATTTATGTACACCCCCTAAGAATCGTCAAAGGTAGGCAAAAATAGTGATAAAACTATAAATTTTCAATAAATATGTATTTTATTTTAAAAAATGTAAATTTTCGTCTTCTTACGTAGAATATCAACATTAAGTGTTAAAATAGGGTCAGTGTAAAGATAAAAGTTTTCAAAAATATACAGTTTCGCGGCACCAAATAGGCTGTTGAGTTGTTCAATGATCGGACCACGATGGGACTAGAGAATCCTCGACAAAAAGATTTCGCAACGAATAGCACTTTTTAAACTTTATTCAAGGTCCAACTCGTTGCCACAAGTAAACACCACGTCGATTTAATCCACTATGAAGCTTTCGTACAAAAATGATTTGCACTGTGCATGGCCTGAAACAAGATCCTATAGGAATGGATTTTCATCGGGTAAAACTGCAGTTGGGAACACAATGTGTATATATATTTTTTTTCCCGCAAAAGTACAAATGTTACACGAAGTGACGATAAGTTCTCTTTGGTTCTTGCAGACACCCCGGAGACATAATATATACGTATACATGCGTTTACCATAGGTCGACTATATTTCAAATTATATACTCGAGCCACCATTTTAGGATAATCGTTAGATATATTTCGATGATTTTTTATCTCGCTCACATTTACGAAATGTAAACTTCCGACAATCATTGATCTCGTATTCGTAAAGCTGTACGCTTATCCTTAAGGACCATACAAAGTTGGGGGTCGAAAAGGCTTTTTTATCTTATCCTTATCCTTAAGGCATTTTTATCTTGACTTATTCTTAAGGACCATACAAAGTTGGGGGTCGAAAAGGCTTTTTTATCTTATCCTTATCCTTAAGGCATTTTTATCTTGACTTATTCTTAAGGACCGTACAAAATTGAGGGTCGAAAAGGCATTTTTGAGATGGTGCATTTGATTCTACCGCTCTCTTTCTCTTTAAATTTGGCGGCCTTTTTTGTACTCTACTCGTTCGTACGACAAACAAAAGCATACCTGTAAAGAAAAGGCAACGACCCGCCAAATTTTATACTTCAAGGATGTTGTGGCCAAAATTTAAAATGGTAATAAAATTTTGAAAATTTGATAGGTCATTATGTAAAACATTTGAAAGGTTGTGTAAAAATTTCACGACGATTAGGAAGCTGGCTACTAAAAAAATTAGAATTCACAAACCACACGCAGCCTCATGGAAACTGAAGTAACTTTGCAATTATTTTTTTTTGTTATAAAAAATGGTGCCAAAAATACAAAAAAAAATCACACTTGAGGAAAAACATATAAGAATATAGCGGCAACGTTGCATCGACCGAAAATAGCGGGAAATTTAAATACTCATTTTCGTTCACGGACGACGTCGTTTCTTCCAACGCGAAACCACTTTTTTTGTTTATATATTTGAAATAAAAAAAAACGATCATTCATAGATATTTCTTTTATTTCTTGAAAACAAATAGCAAAGTTTGCTATTTGCTAATAGAATTGCAAAGTTACTTCAGCTTCCATGAGGCTCCGTGCAATTTGTGGATTATAATTTCTCAGTAGCCAGCTTCCTAATCGTCGTGAAATTTTTACACAACCTTTTAAATGTTTTACATAACGACGTACCAAATTAAAAATATTTGATCACCATTTTCAATTTTGGACACAACATCCTTAACGACAAACTTGCGCTGCAGGTGTGTATATTTTGGAAATTAGATATATATATATATATATATATATATCTGTATGGATTTATAGAAAGGAAGATACATGTTATACATTCCCGTATATGCATAAAAAAAAACTAACGAAAAAACATACAGTCAAAGTACAATCGAGACGTGTTTCGATGTTCTGAGTATTTCCAATTTCTTCGATCGTCGTTGCTCGCGTGTGCATCATATAACTTATCGTAAACGTAGAATTATTATAATAATAATTATTTTTATTATTATAAATATTATTATTATCGTTCTTATAATTAATGTTATTATTGCGTCCCCAGCTTTCGGGCACTACCGGATTGGCAACGAAATACTTCTTCTCAAGAGGTGTACCGTGGCACAAAATTCCTACGCTGGACTTCCGAAATTGTCGCGGATCCGCTTGCTGAATTCGATGTCCAGATAGATCCTTTTTGGCAAGGTCTTTTTTCAGCTGTACATTGTTCCGCAGAATCGACGCTTCATTTTGTTTGCTTTTTTCGTGCGCAGAATGCCGAAAAATTTCCACCTACCCCTTCATCAAAAAAAGGACCACGGTTTTTTGCCTGAGCCCATCTCCCTTCCAGGAGATTTGAAAAATAATTTTCCACGATTTTACGAGATAGGACATTGAGATAATTACGCATAAAAAATATTGATAATGACACGGCCGAGGGTATGTATTTTCTTGTTGGCAACATGGGATCCTTCGGATCTTGGATTTACGTGTGGGCGTGTGTTCGTATATACAGAGTGTCGCAGAAGTGAATGCGTTTCTTGAAATTTTGGGTTGGGGATGAAATTCTGAGTCGATTGATATAAGCATGTGTGGGTCTCAGATCAAGCCCTGAATTGTTATCAATTTTTAAAGGCGGGCCAATCACGTGGCCGGCTCATAGGGCGCTCCTGATTGGCTCGCCTTTAAATATTCATAATAATTCAGGGGTTGATCTGAGACCCACACATCCTTATATCAATCGACTCAGAATTTCATCCCCGACCCCCCCATTTCACGGCACGCATTCAGTTTTGGAACACCCTATATATATATATATATATATATATATATGTATATAGTACCCGTTCTATCGAAAAAAAGCGGGATAATTTTTCCTATTCCCGGTAGATGCCTTTCGATCGTGAAAAAATCTGAAAAGAAAATATTTGTTGAATCGTTGGAAGCGCTATTTCCAAAAATTCATTGGTATTTTTATATTTTCCACATTTTGGTTTTCGCCGAAAATCCGTAAAAATAAAAGTAATTTCGCCCCCACTAAGCTCGAGGGTGAAAGTTGATGCACGTGTATTAGAGTGCGAGCCTCCTGATACCACATTCGCAGCAGAATTTGGCAGTTTCGGGAAACTTCGAGCCGCATTCGTGGCAAAATTTTGACATTTTCGATCGGGCGATTGCAGCGACGTTGTCGATCTCGCGCCGATTATGCTGAGGCGAATCCTCGTCCTGACGTCCGGCCGGCTCGTTCCCATTGCGCCCGTGGTTCGAATACTTTCGGTTTAGACTGGGCGATCGGACATAGAGATAGAGAGAGAGAGAGAGGCAATTTCAAGACAAGTTAAGTTTATGGAATTTGGGGCAAGCGCGAGAACACGGTCAGTTGAATAATTATGAACAATTTTACGCTACGTGTATATGAAGCTATCGTTAAAACGGCTTAATGACACGCGAGATAGACAGTGATCGATATTCGACGTTACCTGGGCCCACGTAACATTCTCAGCAGGGTGTTAAAAATAATTTTCTCAAAGCAACAAAATCTGGACATTTTCCGAATAATTTTCAGATTAGGGCTATGGGAGCAGACGAAAAGCTGAACGATTTTCGGAAAAAAGGATTCTTTTGAAAACGGAAAATAGCGGAGTGACAAGTTGAGGTATGTATTACTGGATGGATATTGAACATTTATATGTGAAGAAAATATTTTTTTGAAACAGACTTTCAGTTAAGGGGTTACCCCCACTTGCGATTTTGAAAAAATCGATTTTTTTATTGCATTTTTTTGAAGTATAAGTATGTGAGAATATGTCCTGAAAATTTCAAGTCGATCCGAACAAAATTGACTGAGATATGAGCGTTGAAAGAGAAGAATCCGTTCTTCGGGTAAACTGAAATTGAAACTTTAAGGGCGGGGTAAAGTATTAAAAATTTTTTTTTCATTTTTTTTCATTTTTTGAATGAATGCATAATATATCAAGAATATTGTGTTAAAATTTCAAGTCGATCGGAGTAAAATTGACGAATTGATGAGTATTTGAGCGTATTGAGCGTACATGCAGCTTATGTAGCTGCATGTACTTACAATGAAGGTTCTTTCGCTTTGTTGGCCTTTATGGAAGAGATGCAAATCAGTACAGGGCCAAGTTCTCACGAATGGGCCCGACAAGTTGACGATTTGCGAATTAGTAGAGCAGAGGAGCAAGCGGCGCACGACAGTAAAGAAGAAAGAGTCTTGCGTAGACAAACGCAAAAAGATGCTCTCGATCATCTTGATGGAAGCCTTCTGCTCTACGGACCTGGCATCGACGACTTTGAGTGAGTATAAGAAAATTATCGAGTTTTATTTTGAATTTCTAAAAATTCAAAGATAATTGAAAAATCTGAAAAAATTCATACGTATTCAGAAAAATGAACGAATCACGAAAAAAAATTGGGTTGCGGGGAAATTTGTTGACTAATTTTTTTTTTCATCTTTTTGTTAATAACATTTTGGAATTATTATTATGCAAAATTAATCTTTTGAGTACCTTTAATATGCATGAATTTTCTCAGATTTTTATGCAATCGAGAAGTGTTCTCAAACTTATGTGCAATGAGCGCTAAGCGACCAAACTCTTCTGCGTTTTTCAAACCGTTTTTCTGAGACTTGTCATATTTGAAGTCCGTGTGCACGATAACTCAAAATCTACTGGACCAATCGCTTTGAAATTTTGCACAGTACTTCTTCACATAATTCACCAGGTATTGTCGAGAGCTTTTTTGTTTTTTTAAATAATTACTAATTTTTCAACAACAAATTAGCCGATTTTTTTTAGCGAAAATCGGGTTTTTGGCTCCCAAGTGCTACGAAAAATCGAAAAATCGAAAAAAAAAAATCCTCCCGTCATTACCTCGAGAAACATCTCCTTTGACAAATGCATTTTGATTTTTTTGTTTCAGATGATTCCGTTGCGAGTTATGGTGCACACCGCAAACCAACTTTTTTTCGAGGCGCCTCCGGGGTTTAATTTTCACTCGCTCAATTTTCAATATTTTGCAATGCAAATTTAGGAGAATGTTGTTCAAATGTTACTTCATTATATGTAAATTTTTCAATAAACGAACACTATTCCTTACGCCAAAAAAAAAAACTTAAAAACATGCCTTTTTTTCGCCGAATTAACTTTACCCCGCCTTTAACACGTTTCATAGGGACCTTCATCCTTAACATTTTTCGCGCAAAAAATTGGTGAAAAGTCGAACACGTTTGGCCCAACAAAGTAGCTGAAAAACATGTGAAATAAAAAACAGCAAGACTCGTTCGCGAAGGCACTGCAGACAAAGATCGGGAGCTTGAAAGAAAGAGCCACTCGAAGAATCGAAGAAAAAGAAAAAAGCTCGAACCTGCTGTAGGCAGAATCGGCGCTGAGTTTGCCATGCTCGTGGTGTCTCTTGTAGCTGTCGGGGGATGAGAAATCCTCGTCGCTGATCCGTCCATTGCGGCTGGATTGTTCCGTGTGCGCGGGACTGGTAACGGAGAGGGAATCGTTTTTAAGCAGATACGTCAACGAAGGATAAATAACGGAGGGATCATCATCGTCGCACGAGGTCACGATTTCGTCGAGTCCAACCGAATTCGATCTTTTTTTACGTATCTCGATATCACTCGAAACTATCGAACTGAGGCTGACGTTGCTACCGCTGAGGCTCGGATAATCGTTATTCCTAATATTACGAATCCCGTTGATTTTTACGCTCGTCGCATCGCCACCGGAACCGTTGGTTTTTCTCTCGCCGTTTTCGCGCTTCGGTACCGATCTCGTTCTCACCGAGCTCGAACGCGTCACCTTGGGGACTCGTTTCTCAAAGAATTTTCGTACTTTTCCACTACTGCTCGGAGACGAATTATCGAGGTGCAAACCCATCGACGTTTTCCCGTTACCCTCGTCGTTATCCGCTTTGCCCAGGGCTCTCGATTTGTCGATAATAACGCGCCTACCGAGCACACCCTCGCGACCAAAATTCCTACGTCTCCCGTCGTCGTTTGTCTCGTGACGATCGCTGTCGCGTGAAAAACGACGGGACGAATCGTCCCCGGGGGCTATCTTCGTCGTTTCACGCGATATCGAATTCGTCTCGGTCGAGTCGGACGAGAAATCTTCGAACTCCGCGGGTGGAGCTATCAGCGAAACCCGCTTACTTTCGACGTATTTTCCGGTCTTTTTTGGCCCGGGCCCGTTCGCCTCGGCGTACTTAACGAAAGCTGAGGAATGGGACAGAGGATAATTGGGGAGGGACGGGGACAAGGGTGAGCTCCGACGATGACGATTCGACGATGAGTCCGTCAACGATCTCTCGCTACACGTGTCCGAAAGCAGCAGATCGTTCATCTGACGCTCGGCGATCAGAAATGGATCGTAATCTGTGAACCCGCCACTGAAAACACAATCATCCGTCAAACGAAGATCCATTTTTAAGGGGCTACCCCCACTTGCGATTTTGAAAAAATCGATTTTTTTTATTGCATTTTTTTGAAGTACGAGTATCTGAGAATATGTCCTGAAAATTTCAACTCGATCCGAACAAAATTGACCGAGATACGAGCGTTGAAAGAGAAAAATACGTGAATTGAAGAACCGAAATTGAAACTTTAAGGGGGGATTGTCTTTTTTTTTTCGCAAAATTTACCGCTTTTTGGGAATTTTTTTGTGAAGAAAGTATACAACGGAAAACTTGTGAAACTTGGCATATAGTTTTATTGATCAGTTTACTACATACAAAAAATTTTTAAACAATTTCATCGAAAAATCCGCCTCCCACCCCCCTCGACGCGCGATGGTCCTTTTTTGATGGTGTGCACGATTTCTCAAACACTATTCAACCGATTGCCTTCGAATTTGGACAGAATGCTCAGCTGACATCCTTTTATCGTTTGATGAAGCAAAAAAGCAGTACGTTTAATAGTTTTTTATTTATAACAAAAAATCGATCAATTTTTTTCGAAAAATCGATACTTCAAGTTCAAAACGTCACCAAATCGTCAATTTTTTTTTTTCCCTTCATCGAACGATAGCTATATGTGTCTAAAGTAAAATGCTTTTTGGGTTTTTGTTGCAAGATGAACGTGAAGGCTGTAATCGTGCACACCATCAAAAAAGGACCATCGCGCGTCGAGGGGGGTGGGAGGCGGATTTTTTGATGAAATTGTTTAAACATTTTTTTGTATGTAGTAAACAGATCAATAAAACTATATGCCAAGTTTCACAAGTTTTCCGTTGTATACTTTCTTCACAAAAAAATTCCCAAAAAGCGGTAAATTTTGCGAAAAAAAAGACAATCCCCCCTTAAACGCGTTTTTCTCAAAATGGCATTTCTGAAGTCGGTGACCAAGATTACTCGAACACTAATGAACCGATCTTCTTGAAATTTTGCAGGCTTATTTAATACATAAAAATGTAGTCTCTAATCGTTCGATTTTTTTTTTCGAAAAAAAATGGCCGTTTTATAGCCAAAAAACGGGCGCTTTTTTTCGTTAAAATCGAACCATTAACTTTTACTGTCCGCCATTTTGTGAAAAATGAATATTTTTTAAAATCCTTCGATTAAAGACTAGTTTATACTTATATTTGACTAAATCCATCCGCATTTTTTTTTCAGATGATCCACTTCGCCGCAATGTTGGTCACCGCAAACCGTGTATATAAAAACATTATTTCATTGACGGCCATTTGCCACTAAACAATGTAATATTTTTCAATAAAAAAATTACTGAAAGTTCTTCAAGATGTGTTCTTTAAGATGGTATATCGATCGATGGAAAAAGTTTTGTAGTTTTCTTTAAAAAAATTCATGAAAAAGGCCTTTTTTTGCGCTACGAGTGGGGGTAACGCCTTAAGATGGCGGTCTCGCCACGGTCACGTTGTAATGTTTATTCTCCGCTCAATCGATGAAAGTTCCGAAATATTGCGTAATATATTGATAATTTAGGTTGCACGTCTTGACAGGATGTAAAAAACGTATAAAGTAATGAAGAAAACGCGTAATATAATTTTCAGCGCTTCAAAAATAACAACGTTCCCTCCATCACCTTGCCCTCGCTTTTGTATCAGGCTATGCATTCCGGCTGATTGGGGGAGAATATCCATAAGTCGAATTTCCATAACCGAATATTCATAAGTGCCAGTATCCATAAGTACAAATGTCGAAAATATTCCGGCTGATTGGGGTGGAATATCCATAAGTTAAATTTCCATAACCGAATGTCCATAAGTACGGATATCCATAAGTGAATATCCATAAGTCGGCTGATTGGGGTAGAATATCCATAAGTTAAATTTCCATAACCGAATGTCCATAAGTACGGATATCCATAAGTGAATATCCATAAGTCGAATATCCATAAGTACAAATATCGATAAGTGAGTATAGAGTAGAAATGAGTTCCAGATATGGCGGGAGGTGGAGGAAAAGTGAGTATGGAGGGTGAGTATAGAGTAGAAATGAGCGCCCAAACAAACCCAAACAAATAAACAAACTCATTTTTACTCTATACTCACTTATGGACATTCGACTTGTGGATATTCGACTTATGGATATTCGTACTTATGGATATTCGACTTATGGATATTCGTACTTATGGATATTCGTACTTATGGATATTCGACTTATGGATATTCGTACTTATGGATATTCGATTTATGGATATTATGGAGAATTGCAAATTAGAAAATTGTCGAGCGACGTAAATCGGGAAATGGCGAGGAATCCACTTGGATTCCAATGTGGAATGACCACGTGCGGCGTCCCTATAAAAATGATATTGAAGTTTGCATCACTGGAACGCAACGAAACTTTCGCAGTCCAGACTTTTTCGGCACATTTAGCCCTCCAAAATCACTCAAGCATTTTTCAGGATGCTCATTAGATATTTTCAGATATATGTAAGAAAAGATTCTGGACGATAATGAACATGAAGAAATAAAATAATTAAAAAGATTTTTCGTTGCATTCCAACGATGCAAACTTCAACTTCTACAAAAAACCTCATTGGGGTGGTGTTTTACATGGGTGGTGTTTTATAACATATACATATATTACTGTATTAGACTATACACACCGTATGTCCTATATACACACTACGTATACTTAAGGATGTTGAGTCCCAAATCGCAAATGATAAAATTCTGAAAATTTGGTATGTTTTTGTATGAAGTATTTCAGAGGTCGTGTAAAAATTTCACGACAATTAGGAAGCTCGTTATTGAACAATTAACATTCACAAATTAAATGTTGTTTTATGGAAACTGATGTTACTTTGCAATAAGTTTTTTTTTGACCTCTCAATTTTATAATATCTACAATATACTGAAAGCAACGGAAACAAAACGAAGTTTATTCATAAATTTTTTTTTATTTCTTTTAAAAATTGTTCTTAATAAAATGTTAATTTTTTAATAATGAGCGTCCTAATCGTCGTGAAATTTTAACACGACCTCTTAAATACTTCATACAAAAACATACGAAATTTTCCGAATTTTCTTATCATTTTTTATTTCAATCCTTAAGGAGGTTGAAGTAATGATGATAGAATTCTGAAAATTTGGTATGTTTTTACATGAAGTATTCAGGAGGTCGTGTAAAAATTTCATGACGATTAAGAAGCTATTTATTGAACAATTAACATTAACATGTTTCATAGGGACTCAACTTCCTTAATATTTGCATACACCATGCGTGATGTGTATGCATGAGTAATGTACGATGCGCACATTGACAAAACAATTATTTCGTGTACTTAAGGGGTCTTGTCACTTTCGACGCTAAAAAAGGCTATTTTAATGAATTTTTGTTAGATTTATATTATAGATAGTGATATAAAGTTGTTGTTACACGTTATGAATACACTTTCAAAATACATTTTTTTTTAAATTGATTTATTCACGTCACTATTTATAGACGAAAATGGTAGTTAAAAAAATGTCCTAAGAAAATTGTAGCCATGCGCTGTTGATGAAATCTCGGAGATAGATCATCCGAAACAAAAAAGTCAAACGGTTTTAGATTCATAATGTTAATGGCTATAGCGCATATCATACGATTTTTGATATATACAAAAATAAACAAAATGGCGGACATTTTTCGAAAAAATAAAAAAAACGTGTTTTTTTCACCGTTCTTGGCAAAAAATAGTAAATATGAAAATTTAAAACATTCCTGATATGCGCTATAGCTATAGTTGTAATGAATATGTGGTTGAAGTTTCATAAGGATCGGTTCGGTAGTTTCGAAGATTTTATCAATAAGCCGTCGAAAAGCGCTGTTTCGAGAAAAAACGCGTTTAAAGATTGTTTGGGTTACATAAATACGTAATTAAAAAAAAAATGTATTTCGAAAGTGTATTTATTAAGTCTAACAACTTTTATATCAATATCTATAATATAAACCTATCGAAAAAAATGCACGAAAATAGCCTTTTTAACGTCTAACGTGAGGAGACCCCTTAAGGTTCGTTGATGCATGAATCATTGATTACTCGGACGATATTGATTCTCGAGGGTTTTCCGACAAGGATACGATGGGGGTAACGCGATATTGTAATATGTATGGATAGGTTGGAAAAGCTGGTAAATCCTTGCGATGACGATGGCATGTGTGCTTTCGCTAAGCAAACAATGTTTGAGGGGAATGTTCGACTAGCCTCGGCTTGCATTCATGCGAACGAACTATATATCGATGCGTACATCGAACGCTTTTTTCTTACAATTTTTTCGGTCTTTTTGATTGATGCCATTAAGGGGTTACCCCCACTTGCGATTTTGAAAAAATCGATTTTTTTGAAGTATAAGTATCTGAGAATATGTCCTGAATATTTCAAGTTGATCCGAACAAAATTGACTGAGATATGAGCGTTGAAAGAGAAGAATCCGTGAATTGAAGAACTGAAATTAAAACTTTAAACGCGTTTTTCTCAAAATGGCATTTCTGAAGTCGGTGACCAAGATTACTCGAACACTAATGAACCGATCTTCTTGAAATTTTGCAGGCTTATTTAATACATAAAAATGTAGTCTTTAATCGTTCGATTTTTTTTTTCGAAAAAAATGGCCGTTTTATAGCCAAAAAACGGCCGTTTTTTTTCGTTAAAATCGAACCATTAACTTTGACTGTCCGCCATTTTGTGAAAAATGAATATTTTTTAAAATCCTTCGATTAAAGACTAGTTTATACTTATATTTGACTAAATCCATCCGCATTTTTTTTTCAGATGATCCACTTCGCCGCAATGTTGGTCACCGCAAACCGTGTATATAAAAAAATTATTTCATTGACGGCCATTTGCCACTAAACAATGTAATATTTTTCAATAAAAAAATTACTGAAAGTTCTTCAAGATGTGTTCTTTAAGATGGTATATTGATCGATTAAAAAAGTTTTGTAGTTTTCTCTAAAAAAATTCATGAAAAAGGCTTTTTTTTGCGCTACAAGTGGGGGTAACGCCTTAACCAACCATCGTGTACGAAGGGACTTACGTTCTACTCGTTAGTACGAGATTAAAGTCCGGATGTCGGCGCACGTAATTACTCCACGCAGCTCGAGAATCTCGATCGGAGATCCTACAAAAACGGACATCAACAGTGACGACAAATGTTTTCGATCGTCGTGACAATCGATTTTCTTTTACACGTGCGAATATTGGTGGAAAGAGGAAATGAGGGAAACAATCAACTTTGATGATAACGATGGAACTTGAAGTTCCTCATCGATGATTCCTCAGTGGTAGGGGAACTGCAGTGGAAGGAAAATGATCGAGTGGGTTGAATTTTACGTTAGAGGGGTGCAAACGACAAAATGTTATTTCCCTTTAGACCTAAAAATTCGACTAGGGGCCCGCTAGCAGTTACGCAAAGTAACTAGGTAGTTAAAAACCAACTGAAGAGTTAGTTTAAGTGTAGGGGCTACTAAAAGTAACCAGGGAGTTAACGGGCTACATCTACCTGGGTGGGTAAAAAATGGCATTTTCCAAAAAAAAATTTATTCGATAGGATCACCTTTAAGCCATATTCCCTAAAATTGAAATATATCTAAAATTGAATGAGCTACAGCTTCTAACAGTCAGTCGGGTGAGGGGTAGCAGCACCATACCCTAAGCTTTAAGGGGTTACGTGAGTTTGAAAATTTCAAAAAATCCATTTTTTAATTTTATTATTTAATGGTACAATATGTAGAGAATATTCTCCCAGAGTTTTAAGGATGTTGAGTCCCAAATCGCAAATGATAATAAAATTCTGAAAATTTGATACGTTTTTGTATGAAGTATTTCAGAGGTCGTGTAAAAATTTCACGGCAATTAGGAAACTCGTTATTGAACAATTAACATTCACAAATTAAATGTTGTCTTATTGAAACTGATGTAACATTGCAATAAGTTTTTTTTTTGACCTCTTAATTTTGTAATATCTACAATATACTGAAAGCAACGGAAACAAAGCGAAGTTTATTGATAGATTTTTTTAAATTTCTTTTAAAAATTGTTCTTAACAGAATGTTAATTTTTTAATAACGAGCTTCCTAATCGTCGTGAAATTTCAACACGACCTCTTAAATACTTCATACAAAAACATACCAATTTTTCCGAATTTCCCATCATTTTTTTTTTCAACCCTTAAGGAGGTTGAAGCAATGATGATAGAATTCTGAAAATTTGCGATGTTTTTACATGAAATATTCAGGAGGTCGTGTAAAAATTTCATGACGATTAAGAAGCTATTTATTGAACAATTAACATTAACATGTTTCATAGGGACTCAACGTCCTTAAAGTCGGTGGACATGATATCTCGGGAACCACTTGATGATGGTGACGATGGCACTTTCGAAATCGATCTTTATTCAATCAATCAAATCAAATCGAGTTTTATTTGCACAACTTTTTGAACAAGTTCTTTTTACGAAATGCTTTTTTTCCCTCTTACAACTACCTTAACTTATTTTCCACTCTGCATACTCTTTCCCTTGTCACTATCTAACATTTCTTCTCTTTTTCTTAGTTTAAGGGGTTACCCCCACTTGCGATTTTGAAAGAATCGATTTTTTTATTGCATTTTTTTGAAGTATAAGTATCTGAGAATATGTCCTGAAAATTTCAAGTCGATCCGAACAAAATTGACTGAGATATGAGCGTTGAAAGAGAAGAATCCGTTCTTCGTGTAAACTGAAATTGAAACTTTAAACGCATTTTTCTCAAAATGGCATTTCTGAAGTCGGTGACCAAGATTACTCGAACACTAATGAACCGATCTTCTTGAAATTTTGCAAGCTTATTTAATACATAAAAATGTAGTCTTTAATCGTTCAATTTTTTTTTTCGAAAAAAAAAAAAAAAATGGTCGTTTTATAGCCAAAAAAACAGCCGTTTTTTTCGTTAAAATCGAACCATTAACTTTGACTGTCCGCCATTTTGTGAAAAATGAATATTTTTTAAAATCCTTCGATTAAAGACTAGTTTATACTTATATTTGACTAAATCCATCCGCATTTTTTTTTCAGATGATCCACTTCGCCGCAATGTTGGTCACCGCAAACCGTGTATATAAAAACATTATTTCATTGACGGCCATTTGCCACTGAACGATGTAATATTTTTCAATAAAAAAATTACTGAAAGTTCTTCAAGATGTGTTCTTTAAGATGGTATATTGTTTGATTAAAAAAGTTTTGTAGTTTTCTTTTAAAAAATTCATGAAAAAGGCCTTTTTTGCGCTACAAGTGGGGGTAACACCTTAATCGAAAACTTTTCATTTTATGAGCAGTTTTATACGAAATTTTTCACTGAAAATTCATTTCTCAAGTTCAAATACCTACAACTTTTGAATAAGACAATATTTTTTTTAATTCCCCATGTATCTCTCCAGATATTCTAATGTAGATTGACGAGAATTTTTGTTTTTTGTTCCAGGTAAAAAATTGTGGACGGTAAATGTCACGCCAAAAAAATATAACAAAAGAAAATATTAGTAGTCGGCTATTTTGCACATCGAAAAAAAAAAAAAATCTCGTCTAACAACTTGATATTCATACTAAATAGATGTGTAATTAATTTTACGAGCGAATCACTTTTTCATACGAAAAAAAATTCTTAAATTCGCACATGATTTTAGACCCGTTACTGTGGCCTAACTCCTCAAAAAGTTATACAAAACGGTGACCCAGGAGCCATTCTCGCGAGGCATGTCGAATTTGAGACGCTCTGCGGCACGCGGTATAACTGACGCAAATTTAAATTTGGAAAAAAATATTTAAATCGCGATCAATTTACACGAGTACAGCTGGAGAAGTACGCAGGGAATTTTGAAAATATGAATTTTCCCCTTATTGTAGGTGATCCAAAGCGTGGCTTTGGCGAATTTAAAAACAAACATTTTTTTTTTAATTCTGCAGCGATGTTACCCCTTAAACATTTTTCTTTTCTCACTCGACGGACGAATCTCTACCTTCGTTTTTCATTTCCGGCTGGATGAGCGATCCGCGGAAGTAATCCGACATACGACGTTTTCTTGGACGGAACAATCGTGTCTCGCTGTAATCTCGGTGGATCGAGATTGATCAGACGAACGTTCGAAGTCGTCGCGGATTTTTGCCGACAAAACGCGGCCCCGTTGGGACGGACTTCGAATCCTTTAACCTTTCTCGAATCGTCGTTTTTAGCGTTGATCCGATCGATCGGAATTTCCGGCAAAAATCCACAACAATCAATCTTATCAGCATTCGTCGTCTTCCGAACGTTTCCCAAATCAATCACGCGAATCGTCTCCTGTTCGATTTCACCGATCGATCGTGCCTCGAACGATGACATCCCGGTTGACGATTTTTTATTAGCTGGCGAATCGCCGAGTGTCTCTACCGACGTGATCAAATTGTTCGTACTTCCACGAAGGAGTTTCATCTTTTCACGCAATTTCCGTCTCATTTCGAACGAATCTAGCACTTCCGGTTCCTCCGGAAGTCTCGCAAGGGGAATATCCTTTTCGGTCCATTTTTTACCCCCGTCGAAAACATTTGCCGTTTCGCTATTTTCATTTTTCGAAAAAATACACTCGGCCGCATTTTTCTCAATTGGTTTTCTCGCTGTTTGCAAAAAATTTTGAGTTTCCGGTTTATCGTGGAATTTCAAAAAAATCTTCGAGATTAAATTTGCGTCCCTCCTTTCTTGCCCCTCTTCGGATGCGTTTCGTATTTTCGATGTCTCGTTTTCTTCGGAAAAAGCCTCGGCGAATTTATCGTTTTCGGCAACCACGCACGAATCCGAAAATGATTTTTCACGGAATTGATAATTCGTCGCGTCGAATTCGGAGGTTAATTTTGAAGCGACGTCCGTGCTACTGTCAGACTCGAAATATTTCAAGCAATTCTCGTCGCTTTCGTAGTTGAATTTCTCATTGACAAATTTCTCGCAGAAGTCTGGGCCATTTTTGTCATTTAGGATTTCCGAACGATTAGCAGCATCGCAACGTTTCGTACTCTTTTCGGGATCGCTGGTGGGGCTCTCTTCGGAGCTCCCGTTTTTATTCATTTTCTTCTCATCCGGCGTGAATTTTTTTCCCGTCGTGTCTTCCCAGTTGAGACACTCGGAATTTTTTTCCGCCCCCTGATCGTCCGTTCTTTTTCCCTCGGCGAGCGGATTATCGTCCGATAATTCTTCGGGGCACCGCGCCGCGCCGATTTTGGAATTAATTTTCGTATCGATCACATAAGTCCCACATCTTCGGTAATTAATTTTCCCGTTTGATTTCGTCATCGTACCTTCGCTCTCGTCACATTTTTCCAATCCCTCGTCGTTTTCCTTCGCCCCCGAATCGGCCGATTTTTTATTCCCCGTTGGGTCACGTTCCCGGTCTTCATTGTCCTCCTTTTTTTCGAAAGATCGCCGAACGTCGATCGAATATTTCTCTCGCGTTCGAGAAGTCACAGCGTCGGAAAAAACGACGCTCGGCAAGTTTTCAGGATCGTCGGTCACTTCGTAGCAGTCAGGATCCAAATTGACAACGGTAGCTCGCGTTTCGGCCATTTTTTTCAATACCGCGTCGTCACGATTCAAGGGCGTTCGGTTTTCCCGAGACTTCGAAAAGGCCGATTTCTCTTTCGTCGGATTTTCGCCTTTTTCGTCATTGCGTGGACCAACGTTTGGCAGGATCGGAGGCAATGATTCTTTCTCCTCTCGGCTCGTCACTTTTGCCCGATTCGTTATTGGAGGCGCGTCGTTTTCCGTGGAAAGGTCGTGGGACGACGGTCCATTATTTTCGGCCAAAAAGCGTGGCTCGTTGGAAGTCAATTTATTTCCGGCATCGAATCCACTTTTTTCCTTCGTTATTTTCCTCTCCAACGATTCGCGATAAGACTTCAAGCTTCTCAAAGATCGCGAAGTCATTTTCGCATATTTATCGTCACTTGTCAAATCGAACCCGCTGGAAAAGTCCCGTTTCCACGTTTTCCCGTGACAGGTCCGAAAATCGGCCACCCCCGTTTCGATCGAATCTTTTCCGCCGATGGATTTGACTTTTTTCGTTGACATCGTTCCATAATTAATTTCCGAAGGATGACCACTTTTCGGCGATCGCGAAGTGTCCAAAGTGCGGGCATTTCGATTTTTCTCGTTACTCGAATAACAAATTCGCGACGTATGCTCGACGATCGGCGTTTCGCCATTTTTGTCACCGAAGGCTGAACGTCCGATCGTTTCAGGCTCGTCGGAGGCGTTTGCAGGACTTCCTCCCAACTTCGGACTACCTTTCGTCGAATTTCTTTTAGAAACTCGCCGCAACGTCATCCGTTTTTCCGATTCAAGAGTTCCGGAACTCTGGCAGCCATCTTCGTTTTCCACATCGGCCAAGTTCAGAGGTTCGAGTCTGGGACTTGCCGTCGATGTACTCTCGTTCGACCGATTTCCAACTTCGATCTCGTCTTCCCTCCTTGGCCTGAGACTCGTTCCCGTCGGGCACTCGTTATTGTCCCAATTGCCCAAATAATTTGTCACCCTCGTTACTTCGTCACGGTGGACTCGAATCCTCGGACTGTAATCCGACTGAAAATCGGCAAAGTCCACTTCACCGTCCAGCGATTCCCTGATCGAATAAGTCTGATCGAGCTTTTCGATTCCGCTCGCCCACGAGATATTTCCCGATTCCAAAGTTTCGGCTTTGCCGATTTTTCCGACTTGCCGATTTTTCTCGTCCTCGATGACGTTCGCGAGGGATCCTTCGGGCGCGTCGGTCCCCGGCGAGGCTTCGATCGAATTGAATCTCAAAAAATCGTTCTTTCTCGACTGGCCGATTTTTTTCCACGTGACAAATTCGGTCTCGTCGGTGGGGATCTTTTTCCGAGGGTAGGCAGACTGCACCCTGATACCCGTGACTTCGTCGTTTATCGCGGTACCGTTGACTCGGGGATTGCCGTGGCTTCGGGCGTGAACGATGTTCGATGATCGGCAGGGCCGATTTTTCGCCGGGCCTGTTTCAACGAGGGCTTTGGACTTTGGCGCGTGGTCCTCCGTTGGTTCCTCGCTCTCGGCGATCTCCTCGCGATCCTTTGCCGATTTGATCGCCTCGCGATCCTTTGCCGATTTGTCGTCTCTTCGCGGACCAGGCGGCCGCGATTTTTGGGGGCAACGATGCTTATTGCTAATTCGGGAAGAGTTTTCACGGGGGGACGAACAGTCGGAGCTTCTTCCGGTAACGATCTCGCACGCAGGCCTGTGACGAGGCAAGAGAGGAGAAGGAAAGGGTCAGGAATGGGGACACTTCTGAATCTCCGTTGCGGTCATCGGGAGAAGGACTTTGAGGCCCGGGGTTAAAAGCAAAAAAGACAAAGGGCCACGGGTCAACATTTGAGCGCTTGACCCGTGCAGAAATGTGACCGAGCATTCTCGGCTTTACGTATGGCCCGGGCCTGACTTGCCTCGGCCGATTTACCTAACCGGGCCCTTTCATGGAACGGACCAGGAATATCACTAAATCTTTCCCTGAGCAGAACGTTGACATTTCTTGAAAATTAAATCCCGACCTGTTGTTAAATAATACTTTTTGCGTCATCGAAGATATTAATAATTAAATATAATAATATGATTAAATTTAATGTAATTGTACGTTCCGTTTTATTATCATATGATCTTCTTCAACAATAATCGACGCCTGACAATGCTATCATAAAGAATAAATGATGATGGTTGACGAAAATTATGTGCTGATATAATGGAGGATATAATTACGATAAATGTAATCATATTATCACGGTAAGTTATTGATATTTAAAGTACAACGCCGACGTTAATTTTATTTCGTTTTTCTTGTCCTCTATATATCGACAAAAGTAATTTGGGAATGGTTTTATCGGAACTTCGAGAAAAAAAACTAACGATGCTATCATAAATAACAGTATAACAATACGTGTAACGAATTGAACGTTGCAGATTTGTTTGACTCTCTTAAAGGCGGGTTAAAGTATTTAAATTTTGTTTTTTCATTTAAAATTTTTTTTTAAATGAATGCATAATATATCAAGAATATTGTGTTAAAATTTCAAGTCGATCGGAGTAAAATTGACGAAGTTATGAGTATTTGAGCGTCTATTGCTCCATGCCGGGTTTTATACCTGGGCGGCAGCTGCGCGGCGCACTATTGTATTTTTCGACCCCGAATAAATTTCTTGATAAACGGGCCTGTTCCGGTCCCGTTGTGTATATTCGAGGCATGGTGTATATTAGTATACACATCAGTCTGTACATCAGAGTTTTGCGTAGAGAAACGCAAAAAGATGCTCTCGATCATCTTGATGGAAGCCTTTTGCTCTACGGACCTGGCATCGACGACTTTGAGTGAGTATAAGAAAATTATCGAGTTTTATTTTGAATTTCTAAAAATTCAAAGATAATTGAAAAATCTGAAAAAATTCATACGTATTCAGAAAAATGAACGAATCACGAAAAAAAATTGGGTTGCGGGGAAATTTGTTGACTAATTTTTTTTTTCATCATTTTGTTAATAACATTTTGGAATTATTATTATGCAAAATTAATCTTTTGAGTACCTTTAATATGCATGAATTTTCTCAGATTTTTATGCAATCGAGAAGTGTTCTCAAACTTATGTGCAATGAGCGCTAAGCGACCAAACTCTTCTGTGTTTTTCAAACCGTTTTTCTGAGACTTGTCATATTTGAAGTCCGTGTGCACGATAACTCAAAATCTACTGGACCAATCGCTTTGAAATTTTGCACAGTACTTCTTCACATAATTCACCAGGTATTGTCGAGAGCTTTTTTGTTTTTTTAAATAATTACTAATTTTTCAACAACAAATTAGCCGATTTTTTAATCGAAAATCGGGTATTTGGCTCCCAAGTGCTACGGAAAATCGAAAAATCGAAAAAGAAAATCCTCCCGTCATTACCTCGAGAAACATCTCCTTTCACAAATGCATTTCGATTTTTTTGTTTCAGATGATTCTGTTGCGAGTTATGGTGCACACCGCAAACCAACTTTTTTTCGAGGCGCCTCCGGGGTTTAATTTTCACTCGCTCAATTTTGAATATTTTGCAATGCAAATTTAGGAGAATGTTGTTCAAATGTTACTTTATTATATGTAAATTTTTCAATAAACGAACACTATTCGTTACGCCAAAAAAAATCTTAAAAACATGCCTTTTTTTCGCCGAATTAACTTTACCCCGCCCTTAACCGGACTTATTCATTCGACGGAGTTCGATCAGACCATCCTGACTTCCAGATTAATCAAAGAATGATCTTTCTCTTATAATAAACAAAATGAAGCTTCTATATATATGGAATACGAGGCTTTTCTGTCTGTGTATGTTTTTCCGTTTCTTTGCCTATCAGGAAATGCGAGCGAGCGTATGTATACACTCATATACTACCTTAGCAAGTGGAAAACCAACAATCAAAATGTTGTCGAAATACTAAATTGAATACACTCCCGATTTAACCCCTCAAGGACTTAAAAAACGACGAAACGTCATTTTTAATTTCCGCGTTTGTACCTGGCTATTTCCCGATCTATTTCCCACAACTTTCCTGGTCATTACTGGGTCGTTCCTGATCAGTTCCCCAGAGAGGGAACGGCGGATCGGGACCTAACCTTAAATCCGTTGCATTGCGAACCAGAGCCTGATATTATCTAGGGAAGGCAGTACTTTTTTCCGACTCAAATTTCTACACGGGGAGTGGCGATCGAGGCAAAAATCGTTCTACTGGAAAAACCATTCACTGTGGCGCCATGCAAAACCCCTTTTTCCTTCTCCTCATGGACACCTCGAGAACGCTTGGCTCTATTCGCTTTAGAATCTTTCGAATAATACCCTACTCCGATAACGATGACACTTTTGCGAAGAAAAATACCCTTGGATTTACGTGATATTCGACCCTTCGCGGTCACACGGTCTTGTGACTCGCTTGGGGGTCGCAATGACCCCAGCCACGGTTCAGACGATTGCCGCGTCGTCCGTATCGTTCCGAACAACTTATAAAAATTCAGGATATTAGTTTGAACGTTTTAGAATGTGGCTTTATCGGTATTGGATTTTTAACGAATTTTAAACCGTCGGAAAAAAATCAGCGAGCGGTCAACGCGTGAAAAAAAAACGCTTTTTTACTAAAAAAAACACAACTCTTGCAATTTTCAATCTTTTTTGATAAAATTTTAGAGCGGTATTCTTGAGATATGATAGTTTAAGGGAAAAAATAGCGCGATGGTGGGAAAGAGTTTGAGGACGAAGATAGCTTTGAGAACAAAAAACAAAGGGTACGCCAAGGCACCGATAGATGGCAGGCCAGTCGCCTTGGCCGTCGACAACATGCAATGGTAATTTCGGCCCCGAGTTGCGCTTGGGGTCACTTTGACTCCGGGTGACCGCGGGGGGTTATCCACGTATCCATTTTTTAATTCCCTTTGACGGAAGTTCCGGAAATTCGTGCAAGTGGGGAAGATTGGAGAAAAAGTGTAATGCGAATAAAACTTACGAATCTTAAATTATTGTACGATCGTGAGATCAAGAAAACACTCGATTAAACAAACGAGAGAAAAATGAACAATTTGGAAAAATGTGCATCAATAATTGATTCGTCTCACCTGCTCGATCGATCGGACAGCCTCGATTTCATCGGTCCCGAAGATTTTCCGTCCCTGCTCTGGCCCGAACGTCTGCTGTAACGATAATTCATTTTTGTTCGCTCCGTCAACCCGAACAACGAGGATTTCGCTTCGCGTCAATAACATCTCGCTCTCGCGTGGATACACATCGAAATAGACGAGTCGAGCGGCGGGACAAAAGTTCCCAATGGCTCTTCACGTCTCGCGTATATAAATATAGATCGTGGGACGCGACGTTACCGTGGAACTCGCGTAACGTTCCTTAAGGGGTTATATGCAGTTAACATTTTCGAAAAATCGATAATTATTTTTTATTCTTTCGTAAGGTACATATATTTAAACACACACAGAAAATTTCTTGTCAATCTGGCGAATATTCGCGAAGTTACACGCACATTTGTAACGACGTGTTAGACTGTATGTAAAGTGCTTTTGAAACTTTAAACGCGTTTTTCTCAAAACTGTTTTTTTTTTCAAAGTTGCTGAGCAAGATTTCTCGGAAACGGCTGAACCGATCAGTCTCAAATTTTAACACAATGTTTTCATGTATATTTTTTCGTAATTAATCAAAGGTTTTTTCTCAACGATAAATATTTTCCATTTTATAAACAATTTAAGCACTAAATTTTTGGCAAAAATCGATTTTGTTTTGAAGCCGCCATTTTGTCAAAAAATATTACTTTGCTTATTGCTTCGATGGAAAGAGGCATCTCTAGGGTGGTTCACCCCTTAATTTTTTTGTGATGTCAATGTAGTAGATTTTTCATTGCTTCGGATTAGAAGAATTGTCGTTTTTTTTCAGCAAAATCGGTAGACTTCTTGAATGTGAAACCGCTATATTACCCCTAGAGGTGCCTTTTTCGAGGGGTGGTTTCACCCCATAAACCCGTTTTTCCGCCGATAAAAAAAATACGTATCGCTTACTTTTCGGTGCTTTATGACATATCCAAATTTCAACAAAATTGAAGGGTGTCACCTGAGGGATGTTAGTCAAAAAAATTTGTTTTTTCCGAAAAAACTACCCGATTTAAAAATCTAAAAAAATTCCCAAAAATGCGTGATTATATGTAAAATTTTTCAAGCTGTAACCCGCAGTGGAAGTATAATTTTTTCGTTAGCAGTCAAAAAGTTCTGGTATCATTTTCAATTAAAGTCGTCTTCAGCACACAAAAAAATCATACTTCCACTCCGAGTGATAACTTGAAAATGTCTACATATAATCACGCGTTTTTGGGAATTTTTTCAGATTTTTAAATCGTGGCGTTTGTTTTCGGATTTTTTTTTTACTAAGCGTTGTTTCGAAACATGTAAAAAAAAATCAGGGTGTCTTTTAGAGTCCACGGAATCAGATTTAAAAAAATTAATCGAATTAATGGGGTCAGGGAAAAAGTCCACCGGATTCACGTGGAATACCTCATATATACTGTTTTTACACATTTGCAAAATTTTATATAAAAATCTAAATTTCATTATTTCAAAATATCTGCGTGTGATTGCGTTTGTGTATTTTTCCATAATATCCGTGTACTTAACACCTACGAAGTTCTGACGTATCCGGAAGCGACTTTCACAAGTCGTTAGAATCGTAAGTGAAGCATTCAGCGACGCGGAGGACCCTCAACGAAGTTACACATATGTACGTGCAACTAATAATAATACGAGGAAGTCTGAGTAACCCATCGGGGCTATAGAGCTGAACCGGAAGTGTCTTTCGAACGATGGTAGGCAGTACAGAGGGGCGACAAAACAGACGAGAATGAAATAAAAAAAAAAAAAACACCAATTCAAGGAGAACTTTTGTCAGTGAGCCAGAAAACGTAAAATCGACGAAAAAAATACGCACGTGTTGAGAGTTGATTTTTTACTGCTTCCGGTTGCATATTCGGTAGCGCCCTCGTTGGTGTCGTTGCAATTTGGCGTCGAGACGGTTTCTTTGGCTCGGTGATTGCTCGTATTCGCATTATTGTTGCTCTTGCACCCCGTGCTCCCCAAATTGAGGACCGACGAGGGTGAATATTTTTCGCGATTTGTCGGACGTCGATTTTTCAACGCTGGCGCCCGATACCTCATCCTTGCCTCGAGGCGCTCTTTCGCGATATTCGTCGCCGCAGTCGCGGGCGCTCGCGTTGCCCGCTCTTTGCACCAGGCCACGTGGCGCTCGTACGATTTGATGCTGAATTGACGATTGCACGTTGGGCACATGCCCTTCTCGTTGGGACGCGTGGGCACACCGACCGTCACGTTGCCAACGGGTACCAACGCTCGCGGACGACTCGTCTCGATCTGATTTGATTTCGAAGTTTTCTTCAATGACAGTTTACGAATTTTTTTTTTTTCGATAAAGCTTAGCCGATGAGAAAATTCGCTGACTTTCGTGATTTTTTTTTTTTTTCGAATGAATGATTTTTATGCCATTTTTGAGACTTCGGGTAGGTTTTATTCGATTTCGATTTTTTTTTAATGACAGTTTATTACTTTATTAGTTTACTTATTATTAGTTCATTTTTTTCGACAACGCTTAGGCGAGGAGAAAATTTGCTGACTTTTGTGATTTTTTTTTTCGATGAAGCTCAGCCGAGGAGAAAATTCGCTGCATTTCGTGATTTTTTTTCGAAGGGAAGATTTTTTTGCCATTTATGCGACTTTGGGTAAGTTTTATTCGATTTCGAATTTTTTAAATGACAGTTTATTACTTCATTAGTTTACTTTGAATTAGTTAATTTTTTTCGACGACACTTAGGCGAGGGGATAATTTGCTGAATTTCATGATATTTTTTTTCGAAGGTAAGATTTTTTTGCCATTTTTGAGGCTCTCGGTATGTTTTATTCGATTTCGAATTTTTAAAAAATAGTTTATTTCTTTATTAGTTTATTTTTTTCGGCAAGGCTTAGGCGAAGAGAAAATTAGCTGACTTTTGTGATTTTTTTTTTCGAAGGAAAGATTTGTTTGCCATTGTTGAGACTTTGGGTAGGTTTTATTCGATTTCGAATTCTTCGAATGACAGTTTATTAATTTTTTTCGATAAAACTTAGGCGAGGAAAAAATTTGCTGCCTTTCGTGATTTTTTTTTTTTCGAAAGAAAGATTTTTTTCCCATTTTTGAGACTTAGTGCATGTTTTGTTACTACTTTTGGCTGTTACATGGTACTTTTGTATTTATTCATTTTTTTTTAATGACGGAGGTATGGGACGGTTTTCCAAACTGCATTTTCAAAACTGACGAGACGTACGTATAGCTAAAAAACAAATCGACCGATTCTGATGAAATTCGGTATAACTCTTTCTAACTTTAGTGTGAAAAACATGACCCTAAATGTTTTTGGAAATTAAAAAGAAAAGTTGTTTTTATTACACAATAGAGCCATTTTTCGGGAAATTTTGCGAAAAAAAATAGCTGTCACATGAGATAACCCCGTTAAAACTCCGGAAATCACTCAAATATTTTTTAGGTCCATTTCGGATACGTGCTGCTTAAGTCTGCAATAGAAAAGATTCGAAACAATAATAAAAATATAAAAAATCGTTGCTTTTCAACGATGAAAACACCACTGAAAATGTGAGTGTTGTTAAGGGGTTACGTGCGTTTGAAAATTTCAAAAAATCAATTTGAAGAAAATATCTAATGATAATTATAAAAAAATAAAAATTATCTAATAGCACAATATGTCTAGAATATTGTCCCGAAGTTTTAAGTCAGTCGGAGTAAAAGTCTAGGAGAGAGAGAGAGAGAGCCTTTGGAAATTCCCCCGTTGGGAAAGACCGGCCGGGAGCGACGCAGGTATATCGCATTTTTTTCAAAACACTATTTTTAAAGTCGGTGGACACGATTTCTCAAAGAAGGTTTTTTTTTACGTGGCGCAAATTGTACCAAAAATTGAACTATTTTGCACACAACTCTGCCAGAAATTCAAATTTCAATTTTTTTTTAAATCCTTCGTTTATTCACGAGTTATACTTATCTATCAACAGATAAAATTTGATTTTTCAATTTCACATAAAGCTATCATGAGTTTTCCTGACCACCACGAGGACACTTTTTTGAGGGGTCTCCGGAAACCAGGTCCCTCCGGTTGAATTTACCAAATTTTTGGATAATTTTCTTTCAAATATTCTTGAAATGTTGCTCTTTTATGTGCTTAACATTTTGAATAAAATAATTTATATCTATTTTTTTAAATAGAAAAAATATGCTTTTTTTTGCTTCAAAACCCACGTAAGTACTTAAAAATAAAAGAAACTCGATTCGAAATAAGTGACGATGTTTGCCACAATGAAAATCGATGTTTTCGATTGCCCATTTTCTGGCAGATTTGCGCTACGGAAAATACCTTTAAGGATGTTGAGTCCCAAATCGCAAATGATGATAAAATTCTAAAAATTTGGTATGTTTTTGTATGAAGTATTTCAGAGGTCGTGTAAAAATTTCACGACAATTAGGAAGCTCGTTATTGAACAATTAACATTCACAAATTAAATATTGTTTTATGGAAACTGATGTAACTTTGCAATAAGTTTTTTTTTTGACCTCTCAATTTTATAATATCTACAATATACTGAAAGCAACGGAAACAAAACGAAGTTTATTGATAAATTTTTTTTTATTTCTTTTAAAAATTGTTCTTAACAAAATGTTAATTTTTTAATAACGAGCTTCCTAATCGTCGTGAAATTTTAACACGACCTCTTAAATACTTCATACAAAAACATACCAAATTTTCCGAATTTTCTTATCATTTTTTATTTCAACCCTTAAGGAGGTTGAAGTAATGATGATAGAATTCTGAAAATTTGGTATGTTTTTACATGAAGTATTCAGGAGGTCGTGTAAAAATTTCATGACGATTAAGAAGCTATTTATTGAACAATTAACATGTTTCATAGGGACTATCCTCAACAAATCTACGATCCTCATCAGAGAATCTGAACCTGCAATAAAAGACTTTCACTAATAACAAAAATAACGAAATAAGAAGGAATTTTCATTTCAACGGTGCAAACTTCAAAACCGCAAAAAGCTTCAAAAAAAAATCATGCTAAACGAGAAAAAAAATGCTTTAGCTCGGCAAAATTGTTCGAGACTCACGTTTTCGCCGCGCGCGGCACGAATAGCTTGTAAAAATTCATCGTGCGTCTGCTTCCACGACGACTTGTCGTTCGCTCCCTTATCCTCCGGCTGATAAGCTTTCCTCTTGGTAGTCTCCTTCGGCAAAAATTCGGCGAGTTCGGTGCCCTGAATCCGTTGTTTCGCCGAGTCGAAGGGTTTCCGTTTTTTGACAGCCGTGAGTTCGCATATCTTCGAGTGTTTCTCCAAGGACTGCGGCTTGAAGGTACGAGCGCAAATAACGCACGGGAGCAGCTCCACCGGCTCATCTGTTGCCATTTAACGTACCCGCGTGCTACTCGTTACTCTTTTTTTCCGTTCAATTTTATTTCTCCCTCCTATCGTTATTCGCATTCGAGGACTGCGACAAATGAAAAACTAGGCGCGCGTGCACCCACACGCATATGCAATTAATTCGCGACACTCGAAGCTCAAGGATTAATTGCTCCGTACCCCGCGCACTCGACGAAGGCTTGCATTTATTTTTCCACCCCGCATCCCGCGACCCCCGAGTCGCGATTTTCCCCGCCCGCACCGTTCCCTTATACCACAAACTCACAAGCACCCACTGTATTCGTTAATCGACGACTCAATCAAGATCGAACGTTATTTCTGAAATTAAAATTGCACACTTTTTACTTGGGTTAAAAAAAAACGTCGGGCAACCGTCGAGGGAAAACGTCGAATTTTCGAAAAAATCGGATCCGCTCGATTCGTACGATAACGCTAAACTGATAAATCGATCGATCGGTAATCTATAACAGTTTGGACATTTTTCACGCTCCTTCGCCGCGAATCTCAAGTTACGAGGCACATGAGAAGAAGATAAAAAACGATTTAATGGAAGCAAAAAGAGAACGAAACGAACAACTGGAATAGTCGAGTTGAGCTCATCGACTGTGCGAGCCGGCACTTTGACTTCGCGGCTCTTTACGAAGGTGTTTTTCCGTATCGGGTTAAAGTCGCAATGACCAAGAGCCTTCGCCCAGGTAATAATAATGATCACGCGAGCGCATAAAACGCGTGTCCGTCAGGGAAAAAGAGTGTGATTGCTTAAGAGTGTGTGAGAAAAGAGATCGAGGGAGAGAGAGAGAGAGAAACGTGAACAGTGAGAAATTGAAAGAGAGAGAGAGAGAGAGAAACATGAGTGAGATGAAGTCGCCTGTGTCTTTCTGGATGCTGCGTACTCTTGTATACACCTGCGGCGATTTCCTCTCTTGGATATCTCGCGACCTACACCATCGTTCCTCCTTTCTGAATGTTCGTCTCTATCACTCTCTTTGCCTCTTTCTCTGTCGCGATTATTTTCTTCACTTTCTCTCTTCTCTCTCTCTCTCTCTCTCTCTCTCTCTCTCTCTCTCTCTCTCTCTCTCTCTCTCTCTCTCTCTCTCTCTCTCTCTCTCTCTCTCTCTCTCTCTCTCTCTCTCTCTCTCTCTCTCTCTCTCTCTCTCTCTCTCTCTCTCTCTCTCTCTCTCTCTCTCTCTCTCGCTCTTTCTCCCTTGTTCCCTTCTCTATTTTTCTTTCTGTGTCCGTCTCTCTCTCTCGCTTCATTCCATTACGCTATACGATTATGCAGGCAAGTCGCCCGAGGTTAAAACGCCCCCGCGACTCGCATAGAAGCACTTCTTTTTCGCCTACGTTGAGTATCGAACAAGATTCCTTTTTTGGATTCCACGAGGGAGACGAGGCAAAATTCTACGCTGTAACGTAACTTTGTGTCTATAAGGGGGGGGGGGGGGGGGGGGGGGGGGGGTCGAAAAATATTTTTCAGAGCGAAATGTTATTTGAATAACTGTTGGGAGAATTCTAAAAAGAATCTGGCATGCGGTCAGTTGATTGCGACAGGGTTTGTTTGGATTTGTGGTTCCAGATGATTTTAACATTTTTTTTTGCACCTTGAGGAAGTAATTGAATAAAATATTGTACGAATTGGACACAAGGCTATTTTTCTGTCTACGAAAAGTCGGTCAGAAATCTTCGATTTAATGCAAGGGGAGGGTGGGATAAATTTTTTTTTGTCGCAGCACTGTGAATTGATATTTCGAAAATTCCGAATCGCGATGATCGTCGTTTCAGAAGAATAATTATGTCTCCTCATTCATATTCTCTGTGGGTGTTGTGACGATGGTCTCGAAACTTTATTTACGCGCCAATTTTACGATCCATTCAATTCCAATACATTTTTTTTCGGTGTGTCATTCATTTATTGTAATTGTTACAGCTCGATGATATTAATTTATCTTCACTTGATCGCGGAGTTTCCTACGCTTCTTATTTTGATTCTCGTGAAAAATGTTTTTTTTTTAAATAAAAATTAAAAAAATGCTTGATGTTATGGGTCTCGGATTCAAGGCTCTCCGATCAAAGAGGTAACGAAGGCGTGAAAAGTCTCCAGCGTGATGTATCACGCGATACGTAAAGTTTAACGAGTACGAGCTGAGTCGTGCGTGAAGAGGCATACGAGGGGAAGAGACGAGAAAAACCCACGCACTCGAAATGCACTCAATTTGTATACTTCGAGGAATCGTGAGGCATAACGGAATTATATATCGCTCGTTAATTAATAATCTGTGCCCGCGAGAAATTGTGAAAAAAGAACATCACTCGTAGACTTTTTTCCAGTCGTTCGATTGAACTCTGCATCATCGATTTATCGCACTCGCGTTCTCAACTACACAAACGACATCAGAATTGTCTAATTAAAATTTTAAAAGTTCTAAGTTGGGACACCTCTGTGACGGGTTGAAAAAATCGACTTTTTTGTTGAATTTTCTCGAAGTATAGATGTTCAAGAATACGTGAAAAACATTCAAGTTAAAATATTGAAAATTAACCAGGTTACAGACGATTTTGTGAGAGCAGGTAGTGCAACGATGGATTTATACTAAAACACTCAAACGCGTTTTTTTTTCTCGAAATGACTTCTCTCGACCTGGCTGGAATCATAACTCTAATGACGTTCAAGTTTGCATCGTTGGAACTCAACGATATTTTTTATTCGCTCTTTATTTCTTTACTTTTATCGTTATCCGAAGTATTTTTTTTTTCAAATGTAGGTAGTAAATTTCTAATAAGAATATGCGAAAACGTTCGAGCGATTGCCATAGCTTAAATCGACTGACAGAAATTTGCTTAAGTAAGAAAAATAAATTTTCTATATTCTATATTATTAATTCATTATTAACTGTAGCTATATATGTTCAATTTCAAATTTAAAACACTAACATTTCTGCAATGCAGTAGTTTTCATTGTTCGTATTGAAGTTTGCATAGTTTGAATTGCAACGAAATATTTTTTATCCTTTTACCCAATTATTTTGCCACATTTAGGCTACAATTATCATTGAAATATTTTTCAACATCATTATTGAGGATCCATAACCTAAAAATGCCGAAGAAGTGTTTGGAATGTACAAAAAATGAAGAAATGCAAAAATATATAAAGATTTTCCTTGAATTCTAGGGATGCAAAGTTCAACATCATCTATCATTGTTCGTAGCCGTTTTTTTAATTTAGTATTTTCAAGCCTCCGAATATAACAAAAAATTTCGCCAACAATGTCTTTTTTATTTAACACCTGCCATTTTGCCGAATTCTTCTTTCTTGACAAACGGTTACAACGAGAACTACACTTATATAGATTATAAAACTTTTTTACTTTTCTTTTTCAGACCAACAATTGTCAAGTTATCGATCCGGCCATTGGACCACATTTTTTATTCAGAGGCTCTATAATGTCTGAATTATTTATTAAGTTGTTAATTATTCATTCGTTTTAATAAAAATTTACACGGCATACGTTCAATGTATGTTTAACAGCACTTCTTCTTTCCAAATCCCAAATAAATAATTTAGTAGACAAAATACGAATTATATCGTATTTTGTCGAAATATACGAAAATACGAACAAAATACGGAATACAATAAAATACGAACAAAATACGGGATACGATACAATACGAACAAAATACAAAAATAATCTAGCACACAAAATACGACAAAATACAAGAAAAACCGAAAAAACTACCTTTTTCCGCCCGTCACAGTCCTCCCTTAATGGCAATTAATTGTGGATTAATCGGAATATTAGATTTGAGTGTTAGTCAAAAAAAAATCGAAAGACTTGTAAATTCCACAAGGGTCATCAGCCAATTACCAAGTAAGATATTAATAAAGAACAGTTACGAATTTTCATTAAAATTGGAATTTTTATAAGTGAGAAAGACAGGACAGAATATCCAAACAGAAACCGTTTCCCCGACTGCTAATAATTATTTACTCGCAATGTAGAAACGTCACGAATATCTTAAAAATCACAATAAAACGTCTACACATTATTTATCAAAGAAGACTCAAACAAACCCAAAGTCTAAAATAGCCCATCATTTATTTAAGTGAAAAAATTCACGATAGTGTGATCAAATCGGGGAGGTTACAATGAATTATCAAACCTCCTTGTTGTTACTGCCCAAACAATGTTACGTCAAAAAATGAATAAAAATTTGCCGAAGCCACCAGCTGTTTATCGACACCGTTGAAAAAAAAAAATCTCGAAAAATTAAAAATATGCGTTAATAATTCCTCCACGAAAAAAAAATGTTTTTTTAAACCCTTGTCGGAAGCCATTAATGAGTTACCTTTCGTTGAAGATGGCGATTTTGTACTCGAGTCGGTATTGATCGGAACTTCGGAAAGATTATGGGGTTTCGGGGGCGGGGAGAAAGTTAGCAATCGTTTTGGAGCCTCGGGAAATTCGCGATGGGAAGAGTTTTGGCCAACCGTGCAAATGACGTCCGGATTGTTGGCCAAAAAATCGGAGCTTTCATTGAGGGTGGACGAAAATTGGGAAGGGATTGAGTACGAGTCCGTGCTCGAATTGGAGGATGAGAAGCCCGAGGTATTCGACGACGATGACGACGAGGAGGATGTCAAACCGGAAGTAACCGAAGAATAATCACTGCTATCGAAACTCGAGGAGGAGACACCCGAAGATGACGGTGGGCCAGGGTGTAACATTGAGCTTTTGTGATTTTCGTTATTTCGATTGTTCGAACGTGCCGGGGCCTTTTTCGCTACGCAACACAGCATCTAGACGGCGATTTATTCTATCGTCTATCAATTACAAGATTTGAACACGTATACAACGTGTATACGAGGTATTCCACGTGAATCCGGTGGACTTTTTCCCTGAGCCCCGCCAATTCGATTATTTTTTAAAATCTGATTCCATTGACTCTAAAAGACACCGTGAATTTTTCGACATTTTTTTAAACAACCCTTGGCAAAAAAAAAATTCCGACAAAAAAACGCCCCGATTTTTAAATCTGAAAAAATGCCCAAAAATGCGTGATTATATGTAAACATTTTGAAGCCATCATCCGCAGTGGAAGTATGATTTTTGCTGTGCTTTTTGAGCGATCAACGTTGAAAAAATCCGAAAAAGTCAAGGACCGCTTACTTTGGGCGGATACTTGAATATTTTGATGCCCGCAATGAATTTTTTTGACCATTTTTTGAATAACCTAATCACAATCATATTGACCTTGAACACTTAGCAGTCAAAAAGTTCTGGTATTAATTTTAATCGAAGTCGTCTTCAGCACAGAAAAAAGCATATTTCCACTGCGGGTAATAGCTTGAAAATTTTTACATATAATCGCGCATGTGCGGGAATTTTTTCAGATTTTTTAATAGGAGCGTTTTTTTTCGAAAACATTTTTTTTGATTAAGGTTTGTTTCGAAAAATGTAAAAAAAAATTCAGGGCGTTTTTTAGAGTCAATGGAATCAGATAAAAAAATAAACCGGATTGGCAGGGGTCAGGGAAAAAGTCCACTGGATTCACGTAAATACATCATATGTATCAGGGTGGTTAAAAAAAAATTCGCGGTACTCAACGGAAAATGTTACTACGTTATAAAAAAGTAATTCATACAAAATTTGAGAGGTCTAAACATTTTTTTAGGTAGTGCTCAAACGACTTTTAACGTTTTTTTACGGTTTTTCGTCAATTTTTTTTCATCATTTGTTTTTTTTACTCAAAAAGAAACGCGCATACTTGGTAGATGTTCAGTCATGTAAACACCGTGTTCTTGTTCATCAAGTGGTTGATATAATTTTCACAACCGAATTACGTATATTGATTCTTGATCTGCAAATAGAAATTGTTTATGGTAAAAAAAATTGAGTATTAGTACAGAAAAAATTAAATCAAGACTTGCATTGGATCACGCAGTAACATTTTCTGCATCGGGATAAAAAAAAATAATACTCCGGTCATCATGAAAAAAAAACATGAAAAAGGCGTTAGTGCACTAACTAAAAAATTGTTTAGAACCCTCAAATTTTGCAAAACTTTCTTTTTTTAAACATCTCTCAATTTTCCGTTGAGAAAAAAAATCGATTTTTTTAAACACCCTAATATATATATATTGCGGTACAGTGAAACCTCGTTTATACGTTTTTATTATTTTTACGTCAAATTTCTCTAGCCCTGGCAGATTTTCTTCATAACGATGTTAATAAAGTTTCATTTATACTTTTTTCACTTATACGTTTTTCGCGCTTATACGTGATTAATTTTATTCCCCAGCGTCGGTTTCGAGGATTGTTTTTTCTCAGTTATGCGTTAGTCACACGGCATATTCTTTCGCCGGAGAGAATTTCATGTGTCTGCGTTTTGATGTTTTGATGTTACGATGTTTTGATGTTTCTGACCTCGACTATGTAGGTATGTACTGTGATTACATATCTCTTATCAACGCGAAACTGTCCATTATTTACTAGTTTAAAACGTTAACGCTTAGTGTTACAACCACGCAACCAAGGGGTCACGTGGGTTTGAAATTGTCAAAAAATCCATTTTTTAATAAATTTATTATCTAATAGTGCAATATGTCTAGAATATTCTCCCAAAGTTTCAAGTCAATCGGAGTAAAAGTCTAGGTAAGAGAGCCTTTGGGAATTCCCCCGTTGCAGTATATTGCATTTTTCCCAAAACACTATTTTTGAAGTCGGTGGACACGATTTCTCAAGAACTAATGCACCGATCTTAATGAAATTTTCCACACTTCTTCAAAGTAGCATTGACTAGTGATTGAACGAAGGTTTTTTTTCGATGACAACTAATTTTACAAGGCTATACGCAGTGTAAATCGTACCAAAATTTCAACTATTTTGCATACAACTCTGCCAAAAGTTCAAATTTCAATTTTTTCAAAAATTCTTCGTTCAATCACGAGCTATATTTATCTACTAACATAAAAAGTTTAGTTTTTTTATTTTAGATAAAGCTATCATGAGTCATCGTGACCACCACGAGGACACTTTTTTTAGAGGTCTCTGGAAACCAGGTCCACCGGCTGAATGTCCCAAATTTTTGGATGAATTTTTTTTTATATATTATTGACATGTTTCCCTTTTATGCGCTTAACATTTTGAATAAAATAACTTATATATTATATTTTTTTGAACATAGAAAAAATATGCTTTTTCGGTTTCGAAACCCACGTTACTCCTTAAATAAAAGTTCAAAACATAAATTCGAAATATCGAGTTGGCTCATTATTCAATCATCACCAATCAAGTTTTTAATTGGAAAGCCAAACATAAACATAATAGAGGTACTGATATTGAAAAACATCGTGAATTATGCACCAATCGCCATTTTTAAATGTTAAGGATGTTGAGTCCCAAATCGCAAATGATGATAAAATTCTGAAAATTTGGTATGTTTTTGTATGAAGTATTTCAGAGGTCGTGTAAAAATTTCACGACAATTAGGAAGCTCGTTATTGAACAATTAACATTCACAAATTAAATGTTGTATTATGGAAACTGATGTAACTTTGCAATAAGTTTTTTTTTTGACCTCTCAATTTTATAATATCTACAATATACTGAAAGCAATGGAAACAAAACGAAGTTTATTGATAAATTTTTTTTTTATTTCTTTTAAAAATTGTTCTTAACAAAATGTTAATTTTTTAATAACGAGCTTCCTAATCGTCGTTAAATTTTAACACGACCTCTTAAATACTTCATACAAAAACATACAAAATTTTCCGAATTTTCTTATCATTTTTTCTTTCAACCCTTAAGGAGGTTGAAGTAATGATGATAGAATTCTGAAAATTTGGTATGTTTTTACATGAAGTATTCAGGAGGTCGTGTAAAAATTTCATGACGATTAAGAAGCTATTTATTGAACAATTAACATTCAACATGTTTCATAGGGACTCAACATCCTTAAAGAGTTTCAGATACATACTGTACTTCACTTCTACGTTATTCTCATTTCTACCTCATATTTGATGCACCCCTTGAAAAACGTATGATTGAAGTTTCACTGTACTGGAAAATGAAAAAAAAAAAAAAAAACGAACGAACGGCTAGCAATTGAGTGTCCGGTTCTCTCGTTCAATCTTCACCGACAACGCGAACGAGACTAAGGCAAAAACTCAACGATGAGCGAGGAGTCTTCCACAAAACACGGATGCACCAAACGATTTTGAGCGACGGCCCTACACATATACCACCCAATATATGCACACACGCACGTACACGTAAAAAAAAACGGAAACGGAGCAGCCCGTGCCAACTGAGGAAACCCACTTTTTTCAGAACTCCTCCGCGATTGAAAACTGCTCCATTTTCTTCGAAGTATTCGAAATTTCAAAAGCGCTTCTTTTTAATTTAAACAAATAATACAAAATCACGAGGTGCAAAAGAAAGATCGCAGATTGTTTTTAGCAAAAACTACCTAAAGCACGAATAATTTAAATATATTTAGGCTCGTTTTTTATGAACGAAAATATTTTATTTCCAAAGAAAAATTGCTGCACGGTATTTTACAAATAGCGAGGATTTTTATTGAAGCATGGAAAACATTTTTGACCGCGTCGAAGTTTGGAGTCGAATGACGGAATAAATAATTGGGTTGCAAAGTCCGATTGGAATGGCCCGTATGTCGATATGCATAAACTTAAATTTCTAGCTTAATAAATACATTTAAAAAAATAAAGAGATGCACAAAAAGATAAAAAAAATTAAAAAAATAAATAAAGAAATATAAAAATAGGAAAAAATAATTAGAAAATTTGGCCCGTCACAGAGGTGTTCTCTGTGATGGGCCGAAATAAGAGTCTGTGAGAAAAGAGCATATCGACATATGGGCCATACCTCGATATGCATGTACTTAAATTTATAAATAATTAAATATAGATAAATAAATAAATAGACAAATAAATGAATAAATATACAAATAAATAAATACACAAATGAATAAATGAGTATACAAATATAATAAATAAATATACAAATAAATAAACTAGCAAATAAATATATATATACTTTTAGTCAAACACCCCTATATGTATGTACAAAGTGTTCGTTGTATTTCGGGGACCGGCCAATACTAGAATTTTACTTGACGGATTTATTTTTGGTGAGCGAGAGCTTCTTCTCGCCTTTTCACCGCGATCTTTTCGTCTTTGGACGACGATGCACACAATACTCCATTCTCGTATTTCCTCTCCCCCAGACACTCTCGCTCCTTCCCTCTATTTTTCGTGCCCCATTATAATTATAGAATAACTTCGTTTTTTCCTCACTCGATACTTTTCTCTCTCTTCGTGTTTCGTGGCAGACGTTTATCGCGTGGCAAAAAGTCGAGAAAAGCGTCGCGGCGCGCTTAGGAAAACCGGCCGGATCGATTGGAACACGATTAAAAAAAAATTTACGATAAAAATTATCAGCGGAGAATTTAGTGGGCCCGTTGGTACGAGACGGTGACGGAACTTGGCGTATTTTTTTCGATCGATTTTTCTTTAAATATACGCGTCTTTGGGGAAGGAAGAATTAAGGGTACTGAATGCTTTTGACACATGGACGAACTTACCCTCGATGTCGGCCATGATAGTTGTGACGCGAAACATAGGTTGCCATGACGACACCGTAATGTACACTCACAAGTAAATTTGAGCAGGGATATACGTTTGGTTTTTCGTGCTTGGTATATTGTCTTCGATCTATGTATTTTTTTACCTACACATGTATTTGTGTAAGAAGGTCGTATGTGTGGTGTCGAGTACTCGACTCATTCCGATTCGATCTAATAAAATGATTATCCAAAGGCGTCCCGGTTAGTGTACCATTTCGATAAGTTTGTGAGTTACTCATAACCGCGTCACGTAAGAACTACAGGGATTATAGAGGGGTCTTCTCACTTTAGACACTGCAAAAGGCAATTTTCATGATTTTTTTTTTCTAGGCTTATATTATAGATATTGATATAAAAATTGGTACATTTAACGAGAGATATACCTAGAAGCCGGAAAAACGATAATTTTCGTGAATTTTTTCAACGAAAACTATTTTAAATTTTGGATTGGGGTTTTAAGGGGGGATTGTCTTTTTTGTCGCAAAATTTACCGCTTTTTGGGAATTTTTTTGTGAAGAAAGTATACAACGGAAAACTTGTGAAACTTGGCATATAGTTTTATTGATCTGTTTACTACATACAAAAAAATTTTTAAACAATTTCATCAAAAAATCCGCCTCCCACGCCCCTCGACGCGCGATGGTCCTTTTTTGATGGTGTGCACGATTACAGCCTTCACGTTCATCCTGCAACAAAAGCCCAAAAAGCATTTTACTTTAGACACATATAGCTATCGTTCGATGAAGGGAAAAAAAAAAAATTGACGATTTGGTGACGTTTTGAACTTGAAGTATCGATTTTTCGAAAAAAATTGATCGATTTTTTGTTATAAATAAAAAACTATTAAACGTATTGCTTTTTTGCTTCATCAAACGATAGCTATATGTGTCTAAAGTAAAATGCTTTTTGGGTTTTTGTTGCAGGATGAACGTGAAGGCTGTAATCGTGCACACCATCAAAAAAGGACCATCGCGCGTCGAGGGGGGTGGGAGGCGGATTTTTTGATGAAATTGTTTAAAAATTTTTTTGTATGTAGTAAACAGATCAATAAAACAATATGCCAAGTTTCACAAGTTTTCCGTTGTATACTTTCTTCACAAAAAAATTCCCAAAAAGCGGTAAATTTTGCGAAAAAAAAGACAATCCCCCCTTAATTATCTAAAAGTATATACATTCAAAAATATGTTTAATTTTCTTTATTTAAACATATCAAAAATATACAAGAATATTGTATGATCCTTGGAGCGTCGTAAAAAAATACCTAAAATTCCTCGAAAACCAATGAACCGATTGCCTTGAGGTTTTTTGTGGTTATTCTATACACCATTATCTAGTACTTGTCATAGGATTTTTTTCCGTTACTTAGTTTTTGTTTTATAAGCAAAATAATAACTAATTTTTGGCCCAAAAGTCACTATTTATGTTCAAATGTTCGCCATTTTGTCATAAACCACCCCTCGGAAATAGGGGTGTTTTTCGTTTTTTCTCGATAACGTTATCGTTCTCATATCCAATGTATAGTACACGAAAAAATAAACGTTGTCTCAATTTGAAATTTTTTTATATCTCGTACCGTTAAAACGTTATCAACGAAAAACCAAAAATATCCCCATTTTTGAGGGTGCGTTTCACCCTTTAAAACCGTTTTTTCGCCGATAAAAAAAAATACGTATCGCTTACTTTTCGGTGCTTTATAACATATCCAAATTTCAACAAAACCTAAGGGATGTTCCTCGTAAGTGTAAAAATATCTAATGAAACTTAAATTTGTCAATAAAATTGGATTTTATGAAAAAATTGTATATTTTCTTGTTCTTACGTAGAATATCAATATTAAGTGTTAAAATAGGATCAGTAGAGAGATAAGATTTAGAAAAAGAAATATACCGCACCAAATCAAATGTTGAGATGTGCGACGTTTCTTTTATAGAATCTTCATTTTTTATTTTATTTCAACGATGATTATCTCTTTATGAAATCTCCGTTATTATTTTACTCCAATGATGATTATTATTTCATCGAATATTATTGTTTTTAAAATTCTAATTATAATAATTGTTTCATCAAATTTTCCTTATTTCATTACAATGTTTTTACAATTGTTTTTACAAAACTTTTACAAGTTTTTACAAATTACAATTATCATGTTATCGAATATTATTATTCGTTTATGTTAATCGTAATTATTCTCCGATCGAATTATTATTATGACTTTAGATGATCCAGTGCATTCCGAATAATGATCCACGGTCGAGTAATAAATAAATCGTTGTTCGGGGAGGTTATTTATAAAATCTGGTCGTTACTACTTTGGAAAAGAAAGTGTATGAGGTAGGATGATTATCTTCGTCGAAATTAGGAATAATTATTTGGCCGTCAGTATTCGACGATGCAAAAAAACAGATGTTTTTCTCGAGTCTTATCAGAGCTGCAAAGGAAACAGTTGCTAGAAATCTTCCGATGGGACGTCAAACGCCAACCGTGTAGGCAACTCAAATTTAAGCTGATTTTTTCTTCCGACGTTTTTTCTTCGACCTCTCTATGTGGCCGGATAAATGGAACGAGTTTTTGATTATCTATAACATTCACGTTGTAACGTCAACGTGATAATAATTCGTAAATGGTAACTGTCCTTCGTTGAGCAGTCACGAATGCATCGATACATGTATCTGCAATGTTTCGGAGCTTTAAATCAGCGGTCGGCAAATTTTGCTCACTGAAACCCTTCGGCCTCTGCGATCGAAGATATTTGCGCGAACCGTTTCAGCCACTGAGACGATGTCCCCGATGGGTCTGCGTCGAAGATGCTGTCAGAGTCATAAACTCCGGTGAAACTTTTATGTTCATTCGAATAAATAAAATGCACTTGAATAAAAGGAAGTATGAAAACGTGAAAAAAATAACGATAAGTTATAATCAATCAATTTCTATATTTATATTGATTATAAATGTTACCAATTTATTACAAGTCATCAGCAGTTATAAGCAATCAATTTCTATATTTATATTGCTTATATTGTTCTCTTTTGTATCAGGATGCGAGAAGCAAACGTTTTCCAAGTTTTTTCATTTTTCTATATGAAATATATGTGGTTGTTTTTGAATGTTTTACTTTCTCCATCTATCATTTTTTTAAATAACACTAGGAATAAAAAAGTGGTAATGGCCTCATTTTTTACGCGAGAAACATATTATTCTGATTTTTCACATGTCCGATCGTTTGTATCGACGTCGAATTAAAAAAATGGAAGGTGAAATTTTTTATTTGCATTTTTCATATATTCTAATCTTACTTTTCCATGCAAATTTTGAATCCTGACCTGCCATTTGTTTTTTTTCACATACCTTTATCCGTATCGAATAAACTATAAAAGTTGAATTTCGATGGTGATGAAGTTTGCATCGTTGGAACGCAACGAAAATTCTTCTTGATATTTTAACTTCTTTATTTCTATCATTACTTGAAATCTTTTTGCAGCTTCTGGTTATAAATTTCTAATAAGCCTTCTCAACAATGTTTCAGTCACTTTCGGAGTCTAAATGGGCTGAAAAAATTTGGGAATACGTAAAAACCATTTATGTTCTTTCTTGATTGTCACTGTAAATTTATGTAAGCACCAATTTTTTTTTTCGATTTCTACAAGTAATTCATTACTTCAAGAAGTTACTATGTAGAAGACAAAGTTGTGAAGTTACATTGCTGTTGGAAGAAAAAAAAGATTTTCGAGCGAATTCTTCAATTTTCAGAACACCTCGTGTTCATACAGGGAGGGGCTGCGACCCCTTTGGAATTGGTGAGAGCGATGACCGAGCACGGGATATGCAACAACGTTCGGGGTGTTCGTCTTTTGCACATGGCCCTCGAGGGCGACGCTCACTTCGCAAATCCTGAATTCGAAAGTATACATAAAAATCCAAAAGCGAAACGAAAATATTCCATTCGATGTGAACCGTGGCGAGACGTTAACTCAACGGCGATAAATATACGTTTCAGAGCATTTCAGATCGATAAGTTTGTACATCGGTGGTAACTTGCGTGATGCTGTGAACGAAGGTCGGGCCGATTTCATACCGATATTCAATCACGAAACGCCGAAATTGTTTTCTGAGAGAGGCATTATACCGGATATCGCGTTGATTCACGTTAGTACGCCGGATGCCCGAGGTTTTTGCTCGTTGGGCACGAGCGTCGACTGCACGAGGGCTGCCATCTGTCACGCTAAAACTATCATCGGTCAGTCGCGTCACCGGAAAAATCCAGTTTATTTGTAATCACTTTGAGCGATTCGTTTCATCGATAATTATTTACAATGTTCACTATTTCGAGCTCGTAAGAGACCAGCCGGAGTGTTGCGCCACAGCCACTCTTCCCTTCGGGGGCTACATCTACCTAGAGGCCCGAAAAAGATGGTCCAATTCAGATTTGTTTACGCTGCGGCTTGCCGTCCGGTTAGCGAACGAAGAAGCGTATGTTATTCGTTCGGATAACGGCTCACTTCACGCTGTACGATGCTCCGAACAAACGAACCCAACAAAATACCCAAACAAATTTATAAACATTTTATTCGGACGAATGCGTGTAAATTATTCGTCCGGATGGTTTGTTTAACAATTTAACACGTTCTATCCGGACAATTATATATATGTCATTCGTCCGGATACTAGCTTACACGAATGACAATAATATGTACGCCTACTGGAAATGCGGCGTGAACTGAGCCGCTATCCGGGCGAATAGCATACGCTTATTCGTCCCATAGCCAGACGAGAAGTCACTCCGTTTTTTTTAACAGAAACGTACATACTGGCTGTCCCATTATAATCTTATACCTGATTTATCTAGGAAAATACCGCTCTGATGAAGTATTGAGTATAATAAAACTTGTAAAGCTCAAAGTGGGACGTTAAAAAGAACGGAGTGTCTCTCCGTCCGGTTAGCGGACGAATAAGCGTAAATTACTCGTCCGGATAGCGGCTCATGTCACGTCGTATTTCTAGTAGGCGTACATACTAGGTTTGTTCGCGCTAGCTACACTTTCTACACTTTGAGCAGATACAGTAATAGAAAGTCCACTGGAGGTGTAAGAAGTGTAGAAAAGTGTAGCTAAAACGAACAGACCCACTATTGTCTTTCGTGTAAGCTAGTATCCAGACGAATAACATATATATATATATATATATATATATATATATATATATATATATATATATATATATATATATATAACTGTCCGGATAGATTGTGTTAAATTGTTAAACAAACTATCCGCAAGAATAATTTACACGTAATCCGAAGAAAATTTTTATAAATTTGTTTAGGTTTGTTTGATTTGATTTGGTTGGTTTTGTTTGGCTTTGTGTTTTTGGGTGTGTTTGTTTGGCTTCGGTTGGTCGATTTTGTTTGGGTTTGTGTGTTTGGGGAGTTGTACAGCGTGAACCGCGTGAAATTAGCCACTTTCCGGACGAATAACATACGCTTATTCGTCCGATAACCGGACGGCTAGCCTCAGCGTAAAAAGATATCTTTTTTGGTCCGAAACTCAAAATGGCGACGTTAATATGGTCGAGGTGTTTTTTTTAAAGTGGAATCGCGATTTGTTTTTCGCCAAAACATTTATCAAAGCGAAACTAATAACTTTTATGGGAAATGTTTTTCGATAACGTTCATAATTTTTAGGTTAGAATACCTTTTTTTAGGGAAAGTGACTAGCCGCAGAGACCTCATCCTTGTTTGGGTTATCGAACAACCCCAAACACTCACGCACACTTACACTAGGGATATTGAAGACTTTACCTCCTTGTGGTACATTCTGGATAACGCTAAAATAGTCTAAAATGGTATTCTAACTAAAAAAATTATGAACGTTATCAAAAAACGTTTTCTACAAAAGTTGTTAGTTTTGACCTGATCATTGTTTTGGTGAAACACATTCATGATCCCATTTTAAAACATGTCGGCCATCTTAACGTCGCCATTTTGAATTTTGGGCTGGAAGTCGCCAAATCCAAATTTTGGAAGTGCGACTGAATTTATGACGGTTATATTGTACAAACTATCATCCCGCAATAACAATTGAAATAATGACCGGGACGAACCGACAAATACAACAACAAGCTTTTTATGCGTAAAAATCTGATAGAAAATTTATCAATTCTGAACTTTATCTTCATATGACGAAAAAACAATATTCCATAAACAAATAACACAGCAAAATGTTTCAAAAGTATGTATTCTTACCTGCTGGATCCAAATCCATTACAATATTTTCAAAGAAATCACTGTTAACAAAAATGTTCACCTTTTAACTGAGGCAGTCAAACTTAGAATGCCGAGAATGTTACGTACCAGGTGTCGAAGTATGAAATCGGATGTTTTTTTGTAAATATTACATGTCTGTTGTTTGAAAATGATAAAAACTAATAGAAACGGCTTTCTGCGTCACATTTAATTGATACGCGAGTTCTTGTTGACTTTAAGTATCATCTTCATCCAATAAGGCTTGCAATTCGTTGTCTGCGAACTTTTTCGGTGGTTTCCTAAGCTCTTCGTTTCTCACGTCAAAATCACCACTGTTGAATTTTTTGAACCACTCGAAACACTGTGCTTTACCAAGAGCATGTTCACCGTAAGCTTCGCCAAGCATTCGATGCGGTTCTGCAGCAGTTTTCTTCAAATGATAACAGAAAACCAATGCTGTCCGCAAATCGTAGTTCGTAGGCCCAAAACTCGGCATGTTTGAGGTTATAGAAAAATATACCGGTGTAGGGAACTTGGATTGCTGTGTGTTGAAAATCTTTGTCGGCTGTTAGAGGGAGATGATGGCGCTGCAGACGCGGTCTTACGATCCTTAAACTGATGGCTAGCACCATCTATAGGGAAATTCTGGCTTCATACTTCTACACCTGGTACACTTGCAGCGATGGTGAAGTTCCGACTGAAACTAGGGTGGGGCTACAACCGATGTGCGACGGTGAAGGGTTGCCTATTGTTCTCTAGTCATTTAACAATAATAATAAGCAATTTTTTACCTGCGTCAAGTTTTCGAAATTGATTTATGACCAGCTAGATCGTCAGAATATCCGTATGTGCGCCGCAGTGCTTTGTATCTTCGAAAATACTTAGAATTGGCCTCTGTAACTTCGTAAATATATTCTTGGATAGTTTATCTATAGATTCAAGGAGGTACGATCACTTCCTCGGGGTCAAAAACGAGTCTAAATTTATTTTAACCACAGCTGCTCTGATTTATGCTTATGTTGATTATTCATATTATCGATTATAATGTGCCAAATGTTATGGTCACTGATGAATTTATTGGACATGAACAAATAAAAACTGAAAAATTAGATCGTCAATGACTCGATAGTAGTCTTCATAATAATAATATTAACATGTTTACCTTAAAAGCGGACTAAAAAGACAAAAAAAAATCAGCCGGAAACCTATTAAAATAGGCTTGAATTACCTCAGCGGAATTAACACGATAGGCAGAACATAATTATACATATTATTGATACGTGATAAATGATAAAACTCCATGAATTGTTTGCATATTTTGTGGCGGCTTCTATTCAAAATAATTGCAAAACATAGCTAGGTTATGTTCGCCAAACGTCAAACGTTAGCTGTTACTCGCGACGTTGGTAAGCTGTGGGTGCTATTTCGTCGTTCTAACCATTTTCAACCGGAAATGGAAACTTTCTTGTAATGCAGTGCTTTAACTACACGGTGAAGATTGATTTTCTTATTATGTACAATATCTATTATAGCTAATCCATCGAATTTCAGTTTTCCAACGGGTTTACTCGTATACGTGAGCAGGAAGACCGTGATCACCGCACTTCCGGTTGACCGTCTCCATAAGACGACGTGCTTCGGTAACTCAAAGTGCTCGGCTTTGCAATTTTATTGCGAAAAAACTAAACGGTCGAAATAGGTCAAGTGTTGGCAATAGATGCACAAAGTATTCGTCAAAATCATATAAAAATTTCAAATCCGAAAGTTGGATTCGTTGTAACGATCGTACCTCCTTAAGCAATAAAAAATCGATTTTTCGGAGCTTCTGAAGCAGAACACTGCCTTCGGGAATATTTCAATGAAATTTTCGGAGAATATAGCTAAAGGATTGTATTCAACTAATAGCTGAAAAATGCATTCTTTAAGGGGTAAGGCCACTGTAACGGCCCAAAAAAAAAGGTTTTTTCACTAATTTTTTGCTCCCGAAATTGAAGGTATTTGAAAAAAAACTTTTAATGGTGTTATCGGGCATACATTAAACTTTATTATAAAATTTTTTTACAGTAAAAAAAAACAAAATGGCGGTTCCACAGCTATCTTCCCGGGACATGTTTTGCTTCCAGGGCTCCGCGGCACGCAGCACCACTGGTGCACTTTTGAATCTAGAACAAAAAAAAAAAAAACCATTAATCTAGAGGGCTATAGCTAGAGAATGTCGATCGGATTTTAAAAAGTATCAATTTTTGTGGATTTGGCGTGCGTTTGAAAAAAAAAATTGATTTTTGACGAAAAAAACGGCAAGTTTTTTGTTAATAAAAAATCAATAAATAAAGTTCTTGAAAATTCCGATCGACATTCTCAAGATAATGTAAATGTTCACATCTGGTTAAAATTTCAAGTAAAAAAAATGAAAATTGTTCGAGTTATGCTGCGTGCCATTTTGAAAAACCATGTTTCGAGAAAAACGCGTTTAAAGTTTTGCGAATAGTTTTTTATAGCCAATAAAAAAAATCGATTTTGCAAAAAATTTACAGTGGCCTTACCCCTTAACTCACCTAGGCTAGTTGTAGCCCGTTCATTCGAGAAAAAAACTGGGCCCCGATTTCTCGAACGATACGAAAAAATCTCAGGCTCGTTTGATTGCAGCTCAAGTGAACGAATACATGCCGCGAACGTTCGGCGACTCGGTAATCCACTCGAGTCACTTCGATTACGCGGTCAAGTTCGATTGTCCCTTGCCTTGCGTGAGCGAGAGTCCGCTGAACGAGATCGAGTCGGAAATCGGCAAGATAATCGCCCAGCGTCTGGTCGAGGACGGTGCGACCTTGCAAATCGGGGTTGGAAATATTCCCGACGCCGTTCTCGGCTCGCTCAGCAATCACAAAGATCTCGGTATACACAGCGAGATGCTGAGCGACGGTATGGTCGATCTGGTTGAAAAGGGCTCGATAACGAATCGCCGAAAAACGGGACATCGCGGACGGCTGGTATGTTCACTGGGGGTCGGCTCGAAGAAGCTCTACGACTTCATTCACAATAATCCGACGATCGGTAAGATTGAAAAAAAAAACCGGTCGAACAAAGAGGGCCTCCGTTCTTTCGGCGAAGGAAACTTGGGTGAATGAAAATTGCAGCAATGTTGGGAATAAATTACGTCAACGATCCGCGAGTGATAGCGTCGCAGTCGAAGATGACAGCGATCAATCCGGCGATCGAGATTGACATAACTGGCCAGGTGTGCGCGGACAGTCTCGGCTGCAAAATGTACTCGGGTATAGGTGGCCACCTGGATTTTGGCCGTGGATCGGCCATATGCCACGACGGAAAAGGAAAATCCATCGTTGCTCTTCCCTCGGTCACGAGCAGAGGAGAGAGCAGAATTCAACCGATTCTCACGCCAGGTATCGCTATCTTTTGCCTCAGTGATCTTCCTGTCGGAACTTGCCCCCGGCACGTTGAATCCCGTCCTCCCTATTGAACAGTAACACTAGTATCAAATATCCATGTCTCCTTTATTGAAAAAAAAGAACGTTATGTTTCTGTTTTCGACGAATAATCAACAAAATTCTAAGTATTTTTTTGTAAATCAACGAAATCTTTTTGCTTGCATTCTTATTTATAATGAAATTTACCTTAATTAACAGTCTTTGTACTCATAACATATTTTTAAAGATTAATTAACTTTCATAGGCTTCAGTATTTTGTATTAGTTATAACACTGAGATTAATCAACTAACAATATTTGTACAATAGTAATATAAGTCTTTCATCCAGTCTCATAGAATAAACTTTGGCAATAATTATTACTATTCAAAAGCTCCGTCGTCAGAATTGCAATTCGAACGAACGTAAGTATGAACATCGTCTGAATCCAAGCATCTTAAATGTGCCCAATTATTGCACAAGACACAGTCAATCCATTGTTCTCTTGGTTGTGAATTGGAATAGGAATCGCAGCAAGTTATACAATACCATTCCAGGCTATTATTTTCATTATCACTTTCAGAAGCATCTCCTCGAAGGTCTCTCCGTTTTGCAAGTTCTTTGCCATCCGTTGATTTACATTTAACGTTACCTTTTTCCTTGACCACTGCCTTAGCCTTTCTCTTAGCTACTCCCTTCTCCTTTGTTTCACTCTTGCCCTTCTCTCTTCTCGCCTTTTCTTCAGTCGAAGCATTCTTTTGTGGCGTATCAGTCAATATTGCTGATTTCCTTGTTCGTTGCCTAGATTTTGTAGACAACTTTGGCTTTGGGTTTAACACCATCAGTAGAAAATGTGTTTGACGTGGATTGTTTCGAGAACATTGTTTGGTAAGTTCAAAATAAAGTCTACCAATATCACGAACGCGTTGGAGGAACTCACCGAACAATGTCATTTGTCGAAAACAGAAATATTATGTTCCTTGTTTAACCCTTCGCGGTCCCACTATATTTTGACTGGCTAGGCGGTCCCACTGGGTCGTTTGTGTCCGCGTGCAATTTTCAACGGGTTGAAACGCCTTAAAAAATCTAAAAAAATTCCTGAGCACTCCTCAATGTTTATACAATAAGAATCAATAGTTGTCAAAGCCCAAAAGTTAATATTTTTTACGCTGTAAATAGCTATTTGAGTGGAAATGCATGAAAAATGTGTTTCGCTCTGGTCACAAACGACCCAGTGGGACCGCGAAGGGTTAAGATGGAATGACACCCGTCGCGAAACTTCGATGCGGCCCCGGCTTCCGACCGGTAGGGCAGAACTCAATCGAGCTTCTGCGCCCCACCGGCGGATGTCACCGCGCGCGTTCGTCGCCGACGCGCGCGGAGACATTGCGTCTCGCCTTCCACGGGCCTCGACACGCTCCGCAACGCATGTGTGCGTGCGTGTCGGTGCGCGTCGTCTGCAGACGGCGCGGGGAGCGCCGCGCGCGGAATTCTCGTGAACTGAGCACGTCGAAGTTCGGGCGACATTTGCTCGCAATTATCAACAATTACACGACAAATCTAGATTACCACTTTTCTCCTAAGATATGCAACGAAGTGCAGTGATTGAGAGCTCAAATTGTTCGTTTTTTATGTGGCTACCCGGTCTAACTTTTCTCTAAGTCGTGACATTAGCCAAACATCTGATTTTTCATCTCTTCGGTCTCGAGTTCCGCATGATAAGCCAATCTACGTTTTTGTTTCTCAAATTCAGAAAATTTGAGGGGCAGACAGCTGTTCGTCTATCTATTTGACGTAGTTTGGCAAAGTTTCGACGGGATCTGAAGAGCCGTTTCAGAGATTTTTGGGTATCCATAATTCTGTTCTACCATACCGACCGCGATGAGGTGTCATTCCGTCTTAAATACACGAGACATGGATATTCGATAGTATTATTACTGCTGAATAGAGAGGGAGGGATTCAAAGTGTCGGGGGCAAGTTGTTGCGGCAGGAATATCGTTGAGAAAAAGTGATAGCAATAAGTGAATATTCCCGTCGGAACAACTCACCCCCGGCACTTTTAACCCCGTCCTCCCCTACTTCCAATACTTCGAGGCTCTTCCCGATGGAGAGAGAGCTCGAGCAGTTTCACGAAGAACTCTTCTTTTCCGGTCAGGCGCCGGTGTAACGACGACACGATCGCACGTCCATTACGTCGTGACGGAATACGGAGTGGCTCAATTGTTCGGCAAGACGCTGAGACAAAGAGCCTGCGCTCTCATCGAGGTAGCTCATCCCGATCACAGAGATTGCCTCGAGCGCGTAGCTTTCGACAGGCTCAAGTGTGCACCAACGAAGTATCTGTGAGGCTGTGGACAAAACAAAACGGAATAACAATTAGTAAAAGACAAGAGCAACGTGCAAAGATTCTTCGTCCACTGGCGTGCCAAAGGGTTCATCCGGGATTACAAATTCTCATTCGTCGTCCCATTGCTGTCTTCTTCAACGTGTAGAAATTTGTGTTTATTCGTTAAAAGTGAGAAAAATCGACTGAAATACACGCATAAACGGTTCGCAAAAAAAAAAACAAGTTTGCTCTAGATATGTAAATTATTTAAGGGATCATCCCACTTTATCAGCTTCGAAAAATCGATTTTTCTTTCGACGGATTTCGAAAATAGAATACTTCAAAAATATTATGTAGACATTTTCTAAAGATCGTTCTCCTTGGTGCTCTTACGCGAGCGCGAACTTTAAACGCGTTTTTCTCAAAACCATTTTTTCTGGCTTCGTTGATTTTTTCTCCGGAAGTACTGAACCGATCCTTTCGAAATTTTAACTATATATTTGACACATGTATGGCTACTGCTGGAATTAGAATTATTTTTAAAAAAATTGATTTTCCAATTGATCTCAATTGATTGCAATTGATTTCAATTGATCGATGAAGAGCGATTGATCTTTAAACCGAAATATCACTCGTCCCATTTGTGGGACTTTTTTCAACAGCCGCCATGTTATGTTTTGCATAAAAATTCATAATTCTACTTCGGACAGTAGCTACAACCATACTGAACTCAAATTTATTTGGTTTTTGTCTTTCAAATAAATCTACTCGGAAATAACATCAACGAAGCTGACAAGACTTTTTTTCGAGAGGCTATGCGGATGCTGCTACCAGGGATAGATGAATGACGTAAAATGAATAATCAAATTTTTTTTCATACATTTCAAGAGTTATTTCGTGGAGACCAAAAAGATTCCCATCGATATCTTTTATACGAACTGTACGAAAAATTGTCCTACCTAATTTTTCAGCCGTCTAAAGTGGGATGATCCCTTAAGGAAGGTTTCTACTTTGGAGGGCAAAACAATTTTGATTTTGCGGTATCGATAACTTTTCGAAGAAGAGGAAGGTGTGCTCTGTGATTCTGGTACAGCCGATTAGGTGTAAGTATGAAACTTTTCATTTGATTCGCATATAAACTTCAGTTTAAATTGAAACGCGTTTTTCTCGAAACAACGTTTTGCAAGTTTACGGAAGTGCTCCTACATGCCCTGGATGAGCAATCTTTATGAAATCTGGCAGGCACGTGCCAGTCTTCATTAGTTGAACTAGAATTATTCGAAAATATTCAAACGTTTTTATTTTATGAAGAAAAAACTGCAAAATTTACCAATAAAAAACTAAACTTTCCCGTCGATCGCTCACTTTTTTTTTTACTTTTCAATTTTTCTGCGTGATTCTAGTTCGACTTGTACACAATATTGTGCAGAATAAAAATATGTTCGATTTTTTAGCTTCAGATCACCTGTTCAAAACTTAGGACTTCCGCAAGCGGAGAATATCATCGCCAGCCCTACGTGGATCCTCCCACTCCCATGTTTCGTCAAATTTCAATAAAATATTAACATGTTCAGTAAGGACCGCCTAGCAAACATACCGAATTTCAACATTCTATATTTGATATTTTTCGAATAAAATTTAGCGAAAACCCGAACATATTTTTGGGCCAACAAAGTAGAAACCTCCCTTGAGGATAAACGTACCGGACGTGACACGATAAACCTGACGATTCGCGGAATTTTACATCTTTCGCCATTTATGTACAAATTATATATCTATCGCGATAGTAGAACTCTGTCTCCTTGCATTCTCTGATACTACGGAGATGGGTGATGCGCGCTGCGCGATATTACTAGATTACCCACACACAGCTATACAGACTTTAGTTTCGAATAGCATAAGTTTTACTCCAAGTTTGACGCTGACGATTTCCCTAACGAGGAACATCACTGAAGTGTGCACCTTCGATTTTGTTGAAACTCATTATGTGATAATGCATTGAACACTATCAGGCTCGTAATGTTTTTTTTTCAGCGTTGGAAAAATGATTTTAAGATATTTCTTTGCAGAGGGCCGTATTTTATGGGGGCATAAGCAGGGCCCTGCTGAATCGTCGCTAAATTACAGTGGTGCTTAATAAAAAAATAAGTTCAATCAATCATCAATTATTATGCCCCAACGATGAACTGGAATTTAAAATTTCGCGCAAATTTAGTAGTTTTAGTCATTTTTACATTTTCTCTGAAACATGGCGGCTACGAAAGTTCCACTGCTGGTCTATCTAGTTATCTCCATAAAGCGTCGTACAAATTGGATGAATCTTAGAATGGCAATTTCTCGTTAAAAGTTCGATAACTTCGCCTGAAATTTTACCAGTATACTGAGATGTATTTTTACTTGATTATAGACGAAAATCGATCGATTGTTAAATATCCGGGTTCGTGATAGGATTACCTCAAGGGCTTACATAAACCTGAGTAAAAGTGCATGTGTAAAGTGTACTTAAAACTTCAAACGCGTTTTACTCGAAGCAGTGTTTTCAAAATCAGTACCAGAAGTATCTCCGCAACTACTGGACCGATCGGGATCAAGTTTGGCACATTTATGCGTCACACAATAATCTAGTCTGGTACGGCAAACGCTGTCGACAAAAACACGTTCCAGGAAAACGACGACGACTGTTTACCGTTTGAATTTTTTTACCCAAATTATCACAAGATGTAGATAAAATGTCGCACTTTAAAATGTATATCGTGGTTGTTCAACAAAATTCAGTTTTATCCACAAAAACAAATTCTCAAACACAACCTTACATTTAGCCGCCTCAGGTGTATGTAAGCGCTTGAGGGGCGAAACGAACCCTCAAAGAAAGGCAAGGGGTGATTTTTTTTCGCCCTCAAACAGTCCACCGATCTGAATGAAACAAAAACTAAAATTCTTCTAATGTAAAGCGATGAAAAATCCAGTACAGAAGAAATTAACAAAAAATTGATTTAAGGGGTCATACGTCTGTCTTTCAGGGGTGATTTCCTCCCCTTGACGCGTTTAATAGTCTCCAATGCTCTTATCACATATGTGAGTTCCAACAAAATCGCGGGCGGACGCGCAAGTGATGTTCCTTGTAAGTACAATATAGCTTATCGTATATCGAAGATATCTGCAGTTCTTATTAATAACTTTTACGAAACGCTCTCGCTAAACAAATTCTATGGGCGTATTTATGTTTATGTATTATTTATACAAGATATAAATAAAATTACTTTTACGTATTGTGTTGACGAGTTTCTCTGCGGCGAAAAAGGTACATTTCATCGCGATTTTTCGTATACAGAACTTCAACGCCATGTGCCACACGCCAGATAATTTCGACGCGGCCTCTCGTTACGTCGGTAGCGCAGATCTCGCAGTTTTTAGCTACTAGTCGCTACCGACAGACAGCGCAGCGCTCGCGAATTTGGTCTCGCTGCTTCGCACTGGGACGAAGCGTCGGAGCGGTTTTCTCATCGATTATTTTTTTCTTTCACTTTATCATACACTAACACTTCGTATAAAATATATTTCGAACGAATTTTCGAGGTTATAGCTCCTGTTTTCGACCTGTCAAAAAGCAAACTGTTCCGGAAGGAGGCGAGCGCGGTCGGTAAAAACGATCGATGCGAGCTGCGCGCCGCCAGTGTGAAAACAGATGACCTAAATTGTCGGTCTGGTAGACAATATTTTGAGCTTTGTTGGTACATTTTTGCTACATTTATGTAAACATTTCAAAATGTCTTTTCTCCGCCATTTGTTCACGAAAACAGATGAAAAGAAGCTTAAAATCTATGCTTTTTCACTGTCGACAGCATGGTTCTCGCCAAATTACCGAAAATGCGATGCAATGATTAATAATTCACAGTTTTTCGCATGGTAGCCACAAACTGTAAGTTTTTTTTTCGAAATTTTGGAAAATAGCGAAAACCATGCTTTCGGAGAAAGCGTCCTGCATGCACACAACAAATTTCATTCCAATTGGTTGTTCCGTTTGGGAGGATTGCCATTTCGAAATTTCGAAGCGGTCGAAGGCGTGTGGTACATGGCCTTAAAAGGATATATCCGAGAGAAAAGTCTGCCTCATACTCGATGAGAAGATGTACAGTGACGCATCGAAATGAAGATTCCGAAGCAATTCTCATAAAGATAATACGACGATACCAAGAACATTAAATTCTAGCAATAATGTTTACAAATCTAAAGATCGAAAAAACTTGATGAAACGTTTGTACTAAGTTCTACGCAAGGGTATCTTTTTACATGTTAATATTGCCTCGTCTCACGCGCACACGCCAACATTTAACAATTTGGCTAGACGCGTTTTACGTAAAACATTCCAAAATGCGAGATTCCGCTCGGCAAATTCTGAAATTAGTTTCTTTTAAACTACCCGAAATCTTTTCGTCCAATTGTATCTTCTACAGTTGTAGGATTCTCCATTTAACAAGCAACGTGAAAGCCAAATAGGGTGTAAAAAACGACAATCTTTCTACAATTGGATAGTAATCATACGCGCATTGAGGAAGTTACGTTTTTTTTTATCTTCCATCCCTACGTATATACATTCATACACAGGGAAAGATTATTTCGAACACGGTTGACTTCACGGACCTTCATCATGGTAATCGTTGGTCGGTTGAAAAGGACCAACCAATGATTCGTTAAAACACAAATGAAGGGCCGTGCTGGAAACAGCTAGAGGTTTGATAGAGAACGTTACGTAGATATAAAAGGCTCAAAGCACAGTCTTTACGGCCTACATCTACGTAGGTGGGTCAAAACAATTGCATTTCCCAACAATATTTTTATTCGATAGTATCATCGTCTGGCTATATTCTCTGTAAACATTTGAAGGTCGTTGATGATCTCTCTTTAGAAAATCGATCTTCATTTTTCAGCAGTTACGTAAAAATGACACGTCACATAATGAAATGATTGTTGTTTTTCTGTATTTTTTGGTGATTTTTTAAGGCTCGCAATATTAAGCATTTCACTCAATATTGAGTTGAAACCAATAGTCAGTTAAAAATATTCAGTTATTGAGTATTTAACTCAATATTGAGTTAATAACTAATATTGGCTCAAAATGTTGAGTTACTGAGTATTTAACTCACTATTGAGTTAAAAACTAATATTGAGTTATAAAATCAATATTGAGTTACTGAGAATTTAACTCAACATTAAGTTAAAAACTAATATTGAGTTAAAAAATCAATATTAAGTTAAAAATATTGAGTTACTGAGCATTTAACTCAATATTGAGTTAAAAATCAATATTTAGTTTTTAAAAAATGGGTTTCTTTTCCACCAACCGTTTCCCAGAAAAAATCAGAATTTGCCCTTTTTTCTCGCCTCTGGGAATATGTAGCGCCTCAACTGTCAAAATAACATCCCTCGATACTAGCGACACGAAAACGCCTTCAATCCTGGAATCACTTCCGCCATTACGATTCTATCGAATTGCAATACCTGTATGTAAGACCGTGGTTCAAAGTATCCTTACCCCCATACACATACACAAGCACATATATACACTTGTGTGTGTATATACGAAAAGATCTGGGAACGTCTCGACGCCGAGTAATTGAAAATATTTGTTTGAAGCATTGAAGAACGTCGTCCTGCCCATAAAAAATCAGAGAAAATAGAATCAACTTTATGACGAGTAACCGGCGACGTTCTTCATTACACGCTCACAAAGTAGAATATATAATGAAAGTATCATATTTTGGTAGAGTCAGAGTTGCGAAACGAAACAATTCGTTATCCTTAGAAGTCTCTCTTCAAGCGCGCCTTCAACGAAACGAGCAAAATGGCCGAAAACCGTGATAAAATCGTCGATGTGTACATCTGTGGCGTATGTGTTTTGAAAGGCATCGACATTAAGGGAGGACACCACTGTAAAATTGTCGAAAAATCGTTTTTTTTGTTGGAAACAATTTTGAAAAATCCTTCGAACCTTCAAAAATATTATGCATATTCGTTTATAGATGAAAAAAAAAACAGTTTTAAAGTGGTTTACTCGACTCTTGTAAGCCTACTATTTTCGGGAAAAAGTTACCGATGGAAAATACTTTTTTTATCTACCGATAAGTGGCATTGGATTATGGAAAAAATCATCGGATGTAGCGTCTATAAAACCGTTGACTTCAAACACGTTCTTAAAATCGGCACGCAGCAGAACTCGGACATTTTTCGTCCAATCAACTTGAAATTTCAACTGTAGCTTTTTCGATCGCTTTAACAGTCAAATACAAGCGCTTTTCTCGATTAATCGAAAACTGTAAAAAGTAAATCACTTTTTATGTCAAAATGATGGTAAAAAAACGAACGTTTTTTTTCAAACTCGTCGATATTTTTTCTGTCATAATTTTTTAATTCGTCCTAGTACTTGACTGCTGAAACTAATATAACTAACGAAAGTATTTCACTTTTAGTTCCAGGATTGAATTTACGACAGTTCTACTACGTGCCGCGGAGAGGGTCGGTTGAAAGCCAATAGTGCTATAGCGGCTCGTACGCCGCCATTTTGAATTCGTTTAACAAATACATTTTTTAAACACTTCAATATATACCTAATAAAGCCCAAAAGTTCCTTTGACCTTGTATTGCAATCCTTTCTACAAAAAAAATTCCAAAGAAAAAGGTCGAAAATGGGCAGTTACATTCGTGTCCTCCTTTAAGGGGTCTTCTCACTTTAGACGATAAAAAGCCTATTTTCATGAATTTCTTTGATAGGTTTATATTGTAGATATTGATATAAAAGTTGTTACATTTAATGAATACACTTCCGAAATGCGTTAAAAAATGTTTTTTATGTCTTTATGTAACCCAAAGAAACTTTTAATTAGTTTTTAACGCTATAGCCATAGACACACCGAATCTAAAACTGTTTGATTTTTTTGTTTCGGATGATCCCTCTCCGAGATTTCATCAACAGCGCATACCTACAATTGTTTTAGAACTTTTTTTTAACTACCATTTTCGTCTGTGAGTAGTGACTTAAATAAATCAAAATTTTTTAAAACGTATCTCGAAAGTGCATTTATTAAGTGTAACAACTTTTATATCAATATTTATAATATAAACCTATCAGAAATTCATGAGAATAGCTAAAAGAATTAGCGTCTAAAGTGAGAAGACTCCTTGAAGGCGGCGTCGGCGTATACTTGTGGGGAAAACAACCCGAAGAAATCCGGAAGGGAATGCCGCCCAGAATCCGGACGCCGATTACGCAGGAGCAATAAAACAAGACCTTAACAATATGAAATTTGCCCTGGCCAAGTTGTTGGACATTGAATGGAAATTCATCAACCCACACTAGCAAGACGCCCGGTGGCTGATGGCGGAAAGTCCGACGCGAAAGGGCGTCGAAGACGAGGACGTTTAGAGTGCCAAGGACACGAAGGGTTGAACTTTGCATCGTTGGAACGCAACGAAAATTCTTTTAAATTTCTTATCTTCATTATTGTCCAAAATCATGCTTTGCAATTTCATGAAGGAGCGCAAAATTGGTCGGATGAATGGTTTCGGTCCAAAGACGCGTCGTTTTATCGTCGCGGTACGCGTATATTGCCAGAGAGGTGGCTAAAATGTGTAGCTAGCGAGGGACGATACTTGAATATACCATTTTTTGTATTTCTCTTGAAATTTTTCATTTTTCATTGATAACAAAAAAAACCCGGAAACTTATTTGGTGCACAACTTTGCGTCCACCGTTTTTTCCTCAATATTTGAGGCTTTATTCTTAAAAAATGATTACCTATTCATGATGTAAAGTACTGTCCGTCGTTAGCTACTACTTTTTACCGTCTCTTTGGCAATTGTCGGATACCATCTCGAAAAACCGATGCGTCTTTTGAGGCGATCCACGAATTGATCCATTTTTGGACTTCTTCGTAAGAGAGGAAATGCTGATCAGCCAGGCCGTGTGCCATCCATCGAAACCGCAAATAGTTGCTCAACTAGTAGATCGCTGAATCAGAATGTTAAAAAATGTTCAAAATCTGCCAAAGAAAATTTGGGAAATTAAAAAAAAAACGGAAGAGTCAATATTTGAAGTACACGTGCAGCCCTTTTTGAAAATAAGGCAGCAGGGACTATCTGTGATAGACGAATCATTGGAAGATGAATAGAGCTTGCTTTTCCGCGGCTAACGAAGAGAATCGACGAGGCAACCAACGGCAACATTGGCTCTAACCATTGGAGTAGTAATAAGTAACGTTAAAATTACTTCCGGCGCTCGGAGTTGCCTCAAGGTCGCGCTTGAAAACTATTTACACATTAACAAATATGAAACGCAGCTCGTTATGACACGGATCGTCAATCGTAAAAAAAGCGTTCACAATGTTTCGTTATTTTAAATATAAATATACGAACTAGCGTTAAAAGTCGATACCTTCGGGTAAGGTACCTTCGAGTTTTCGTTTCTCCACGTTCTCGTAATATTCCGCGAAATTTACGTACGGCTTGATTCTCGCGTTTCGGTCGATGGGTCTCGAGGCCGGTGGATACAATTCCGAGGTGGTTGACGTTTCGTTGGTGGACGTGTCGAAATTGTCGTCGGTTGTCGAGGTCCCGAGGGTCGAATATTCGCCCTGATCGTCGACGATGGTCGAGGAGGATCCGGCAGTCTCGACTATCGGATTGAAACGCACCGATTGCGCGGTCGGACTTTTTATGCTGTGAGGCATAGGAAAATTAAAGTTTCGCACCAGCAACGTTATGTCCTCGCGTTTGCCGCTCGTCGAAGCACTTTGCGATGTACTCATGTTTACGTCGTGATGAATTCGCACGATTTTGTCGACCACCGCCTGGGCCACTCCCGTAAGGGTCGATTGTATTCTGAACTGGAACAAAAATGTCTCTCGTATGAATGCGTCGGAACGAGTTGATTTTCTCTGGAGTCATTGCTGAAAGGGGGAGACGACTTTAGGCGAGGGAAAAAGCGGCTGACTTTCATAATTTTGTTTTGAAAGGAAATATTTATTCGGCATTTTTTTAGACTTGTGGTATATTTTGTTACTGCTGTTGGCTGTTACGTTGTATTTTTCATTTTCGTTAATGTTTAAAAATTAACGGAGGTACGCCACGGTCTTCGAAACTGAATTTTTTAATCCTAGAACTCACGTACGCGGTAGAAACCTACCCCAGGGGACTTTCAAAGTGTGCTCCTAAGCTACCAATCGACATTATCGACTGGGGACCCTGGTCACAATGAGGTTTCACCATCTGACTGTGAGGGCATGCGAGTCGTATCCACTGATCTCTGGTGTCGAGCAAAATAATTTTCAAGAGCCTCTGGGATTGATATCTACCTCAGTCCGAAGTTGCCGTTGGTGTTTCGTAGCGGTACGTGGATTTTACTGTTTTTAATGTAATCGCAAATCGTCCTATATATTACCTAAGGCCATATATTTTATACTATATAATTTTATTATGATATATTATATCTGCAGTAGAATGAGCTGCATGTACGATTTTTTAAATATTGTTCATGTTCTTATTTTCATCATGAATATTAATTATATACCATTTTCTCAATAAACGAAGCGATACGAGAACCCCCGCCAAACTTCTTTTTTCGTTCGGTATGTTCACCAGGGTCAAAGTACCGAGAAAAAAATTCACAAAATAAATATCCTTTTCCAACGGAACATAGTTGAACCAATGTTTTTCAGTAAGCTCGATCGATCTCCCCTAAAACGCTGTGCAATATTTGAGGATCTATGGATAAGAAAAAAAATCGAATTTTACGTTTGAAAAAATGCGATTTCCCGTGAATTTCGACCTATGTCGGATTTTAAACGGGTTTTGCACTGGACACATTTTAAGGAAATCGAATTTGCCGCACACCGTTCTCTTTCTCATTGAAAAACGAAGAGATTCAGGTACTGAGATTTCTCTTTCAGTTGTTTTGTTTGGTTCGATTTGTTTTGTTTGGGTCGGTTGGTTGTGTTTGGGTTTGTGTTGTTTGTGTTTGGGTGTGGTTGGGTTTGGTTTGTTTGGATCTTTCTTGTTTGGGTTGGTTTGCGTTTGTATGTTTGGACTTGTTTGGTTTTGGTTGGTTCTGTGTTGTTTGGGTTTATTTGCGTTTGTTACTTTGAGTTTGTTTGTTTGGACTGATTTGTTAGGGTGTGTTTGGGTTTAGTTTGGTTTGGGTTTAGTTTGTTCGGATCTTTGTTGTTTGGGTTCGTTTGCGTTTGTATGTTTGGATTCGTTTGTTTGTTTGGGTCTGTGTTGTCTGGGGTTCTTTGGGTTTGTTATTTTGAGTTTGTTTTTATTCTTTCGATTTATTTTTTTATCTTTCGATTTATTATCTTTCGATTTATTATTATTATGTTTTTATCTTTCGATTTATTATTACTTTTATTCTATTCTTATCGTATTTAGCATGATTCGCAGCGTAGGCGTTCGGCGACATTCGTATCGCATTCCGCGTGAAATGCCGTCTAGGATTTTCCCGTAGCAATCACAGCTGACGCTTCGATCACCGTTTAGAGAGAAAGAGACAGATGCCGCTTAGCCAAATTTAATAAATCATTGTGAAAAAATTACACTGTGGATCGGCTACAATTTTTGCAGGTGAATTCCGTATTAATCGAAGATTCGGATAAAAATCTTTGTTGGGTCAAACGACTGAATTTTACGTAACGTTATCATTTCCGGTGAACCTTTCGGAGGTTCCGTTCGAGTGCGTGTATTTTAGGCCAACTTTCAACGTTCATATCTCGGAACTGGTACGCTGGAGTGGCTTGAATTGTTTTATTTCAACGTGGTTGAACACATACTATCTCTTTCTCACAAAAAATCGGAGATTAAACGTTAGTCGATTTTCGAATTGTTTCTTCCGAACCACCTTAATGTTTAACTTTATCAGGGCAGAACTCTCGGGAGTGTAAAATGGGTATCTCGTTACAACTCAACGTATCAAAGTGGCAATGGAATTTTAATCTGAAAAATACTTCAAATTTACCTGCTCAACAGCCATTAACGCCAATTCCTTGTTAACCTGATCGGTCCCCGTTGCTTCCTCCAACGATTTGTACAGACCCCGCGACATTAACAAGAGAAATCTGCAGGAGGCGTCGATCTCAATTCCTCCGTGAATTTCCGGCTCTGCGATAATCGGTTCGGCCGCCGCCGACGACAACTCCTCGAATTCGCGATAGCCTCCCTTCACTAAATAATTACCCAGGCATCGTGTGTTCTCCTGGTTTCCAAGATGAGAACCTTAGATTGATCGTTTTTTTTTTTTCATCAGATCTATCAATGTTTTCGCACGAATTCTTCCTCCCGACATCTTTTCAACGTAATAGTGCGACCGCGTTTCGTAATTTTCAAACGGCTATTGCACTTTCGACACGCAAGGCTTTTCCCTGACAAGAATCTTTCAAGCTTCATTTAACTTGACTTTCTGTGAGAGGCAAAACGGAAAATCGATATTTCACCCACTTTCCGACTACTCAGAGTTCTGAAATTTTGCAAACATGCATCTAAAAGGTGACAATGCATGATTCAACTTAATTCAACTTAAATTGATGGAATTCGACTTGAGACGCTAAAAAAAGGCATTTCCATGAATTTTTTGATAGGTTCATATTATAGATATTGATACAAAAGTTGTTACACTTAATGAATACACTTTCGAAATACATGTTTTTTTAAAGTTCGTGTATTTATGTAACCCAAACTTTAAACGCGTTTTTTTTCGAAACAACGTTTTCGACGGCTTGTTGATGAAATCTTCGAAACTACTGAATCGATCCTTATGAAATTTTAACCACATATTCTTTACAGCTATAGCTAAAGCGCATATCGAGGATTTTTTTAAAGTTTGATATTTACTATTTTTTTGCCAAAAGCAGTGAAAGAGCACGTTTTTTTGTTTTTTTTTTTCGAAAAATGTCCGCCATTTCGTTATTTTTGCATATATCAAAAATCGTATGATATGCGCTATGGCCATTAACGTACTGAATAAAAAAACCCGTTTGATTTTTTTCTTTCGGATGATCCATCTCCGAGATTTAATCAACAGCGCAGACCTACAATTTTTTTAGGACATTTTTTTAGCTACCATTTTCGTCTATAAATAGTGACTGAAATGAATAACTTTAAGAAAAATGTATTCCGAAAGTATATTTATTAAGTCTACCAACTTTTATATCAATATCTATAATATAAAACTATCAAAAAATGCACGAAAATAGCCTTTTTTTAGCGTTTGACGTGAAAAAACCCCTTGAAAATAATATATTCGTATCATTTTCAACTTTTCATGTGTAATTAGCGATATATAATCATCCATATAAAATCCCACTAAACATACAAATTCGTGGCCGACTGTGTTTATATGCAGCACTTAGTCGTAAGTTCGATCCCAATTTGCAGTCTTAGTTATTTTTTTCAAGCATTCCATGTTCCTAACGTACAAACTTCTAGCCGAGTAAACTACTAGTACCAACTAACTAGTAAAATCAATGAAAAAATAGAAAATAATTGATATGTGAAAATATATTTTAAAAAGCAAGCTTTTATTTAATGTACTTAGTAGTAGAAAATAATTTGTTTTACCAAGTAACCTATATGTGACGAAATAAAGGCTTAGGGCGCTCAAAATTGATATATAATCTTCAATTTACACAAATCTGGTAACATATCAACTGCATTCAATTCGCTGTAAAACAACCTTAGAGTTCTTGTATAAAAATCCTGAAACTGAGTATAAACGAGTGATAATAATTTCTCTAATTACTATTGCGCCAATTTAAATACGATTAATGAAATTGAATTGATCAAATTTATCAAACATTTAAAAAGTTGAGTGCTTTTGTTTATTAAGCTTTTATAAACAAACAAAAATAAAACAAAATAAACAAAAGCCTAAGCTTTTGTAAAAATTTTTTTTTGCTGCTTAGTACATTAAATCAAATCTTTTTACTTATTTTATACATATATTATTACATTACTACTTATATTTATACACTTATAAATATGACATACTTATATAGCATTGTTACTTATATTATATACCTCAATTAAATCTTATATACTTATATTATTACTTATATTATTTTTTTTAATTTAAAAAAATGATTTTTTTTTACTTTTTAGTACATTAAATAAAAGCTTGTTTTTTAAATATTTTTTTTACACATGAAATATATACTTTTTTCCAAAAGAAAATGACGAACGCGCGATTATCAATAGAAAAAGAGAAGAAAAGAAAAGACAAACATTTATCAGTGTCCTGGAAAAAGTTGATATAGTTCGTGGAAGTTTACCTTGCCTTATCGACTCAACGTCCAAGCCGAGATGCGATAATCTCAAAAGTTCATCCTCGTTTCGCAAATCGTGATCTACACTCAATTGAATGACTCGGAGAACGTGATTCTCGTCGGTTTTGCATAACAGGGCTCTGCTGTCTCCGACATTCGCTACGTACAAGCGGCCACCGTGAATGAGCACGACAACTGCGCTCGTCCCACCGGACAGCTCGCAATTCAATGCGTTCAATTTGTCAACCTGCGTAATAACAATAGCGGGTATTACGTTACAGCGCATGGAACATTTCCGGTAGATGATACGACTATTTTTCGAATTATATTTTCAAACAACGAACTTAAAGCATCTTATTGCTCCAACGTATAATAATAATGTATATGTCGATGACTCAATAAGATATGCGTTTGAACGAAGCGAGGCATTCGAAGTGATAGGATCACCAATGAAAAAATAACACTCCCGAGACTTCTCTTCGTCAGCGATTGGCGCGGTAATAAGTGACCGAAAAGGTCAACGGCGTTGAAGTTTGCATCGTTGGGTGCAATGATATTTTTTTTCTTTCTTCATTTTTATCATTATTCGAAGCCTCTTTTTTTCAACTTGACGTCATAAATCTGTTATTAAAATACGTAAAAGATGTTCGATTGATTAACGTAGCCTAAATTGGTAAAAGAAATTTAATTAGTGAAGAGAAATTCATTTTTGGTGTGTTTCGAGGATGCAAACTTCACGATGATAAAGGTCAGACAATTTTGAGAAATATACTTGCCAGGTGAGGAAATTTTTGATAAGTTTCGTAAGAATTAAGGCCGTCAGGTATATCGAATTGGAGACTTGCGCGTTCGGCCAATAAATCGCCTATGGAGTCTAGATACCCTCTTTCAACTGCGTTAAAAGCTTGTCTGAAAAAATCGATGAATAATTAATTGTTGATATTTTCATGCTCTTGCATGAATGGAAACAGCATGATCAGCATCACCATGACCATGATAATGGTGAAGTAGTAGTAGTAGTAGTAGAATGGATTTCTTGAAGTTGTGCGTTTCAACGGATTCTCAAAATATAAAATTTCGAAAATATACTCGTAAAATTTCAAGTCTATCCGTTCAATGTTGACTGCGCTATAAGCGTTAACAGGCAGATTCCGCGAAGCGGCGAACTTCAAAATCGTTTTTCTCAAAATGACTTTCAACATTGGTGACGAAGATATTTCAAAAATCACTGCACTGATCAACTTCGAATTTTAAAAGCTTCTTCTACATGTAAAAACCTGTGCTTGAACGAAGCAATTTCTTTTTCGTCGCCGAGTTTTTTTTTTTAACGACGATAGAGCGCTTTTTTCACCAAAAATTGATACTTTTACTTCGGTGATCGGTAATTTCTTTTTTATCGATATTTTATTGAATCCTTTGTCCAAGCGCTAGCTAATTTCATACAAATACTAAACGCGCTCGATTTTCTTCATTTCGGATGATTTGTTTCCAATCAGAGGGATAAGACAAAATAGTCAGAGCTCTCGATCGATAGTGCGATGTGCTCTCGTTAGCAACAGGTTGCAAACATGCAGTTTCATTTGTCTCGGCAGATTCCTTATACCCATGGCCAAAGTCATGGTTAACGCGACACAGAGAAAAAAATCAATAAGATCAGAAGCATCACACCCAGCAGTTTTAACAACCAACAAGTCCAAACAAATTTATAAGCAAGGAATTCGAAGTTTGTTTGGGTTAACATTATATTTCATACAGCATGCAGAAACGAGCTTGGGTTTGGATTCATAAAACATCAATTTCCTGTGAACGCAAGGGATGTACAAAATGTAAATGAACTTCGGAGATGGACGTATCGGCACAGATTTCTTTTCCTACCTAAGTACTTCTTTGACCTCCTCGTCGCTGGATTTGCCGGTCAGCTGTCCCAAAAGTATTTCGGCGGCCATGCGCTGCATGGTGAAGTTAGCGGCTTTGGAACCTTCGTGTCCGTCGAAGACGCCGTAAAGGAAGGTCGAGTCGTCGTAACGACAGTGAAAGCTTCGATCCTCGAAGGAATGTTCTTCCTGACGGTAGCCATCTTCCCTGTATATTTGATTGGTGGAAAAACCGACACCTGCGTGGAAGGACCAGGAAAAAATAATAGTTTCAGCATTCGAAAAACGGATGAATATAAAAATCTCAGAAATCGATTTTGTGGGTTCGAATGAAAAATATTCTCCGATGGAATTTTCGGATATTTCGATCATCGAACGGTTGACGCGTGGACAAAAAAGATGCGTTCTTTATTGTGTTATCGACACTGACCGGATTGTTTACACACTGGCAAATCGTCGGTCCAACTGTGCTGAGAATCTTGAAACGGCAACAGATTCGATAACTCGTCTTTGGTCGGCATTTTCGATGAATAATAACGATGACTCGTTATCGCGCGTTAAACGGCCAAGCGTGTTCATTAAATTACGAAAGTCTTTCCGTTGTTCATATTTTTTTGCACTTGCACGCGATCGCGAGACGTCTCGATCTTCTCGGTGTATAACCTCCGCGACGGCTTTTGGCAGTTTTTGCCTTTCTCGCGTAGGAGGACAACAGACGGGGACACAGACAATTGTCGGACAAGCAGAGACCTTTGCATCCGCTGAAACCCCTAGCGCACTAGCGCCGTCTGCCGGACCGTTCCTGCATCGAGGATTAACTTCCCGAACGTATAATTTGACGATGATGTTTTTGTTGATTTTTCCGCGTCTCTACTGCGATGTGAGGCTTACTACGCGGCGATTTCGATAACCAAATGATAATATCAATACTGAATCCTCAAGAGTTGATATTTGGAAGAGAAGAAACGTTTCAAGGCTATAAGAAGCACACCTGCCACTTTTCGTCACTGGCAGCGCTAGTGTAGCACGTCCCGAGCGAGCGGGTCTGGCGTTTGTTTTCAACCAGACGGTCAAACTTATTTATTTGTTCATGATTTCTCAAGTTATTCACAGATAGCTGTTTTTTTCAAGTGATTCAGTGTGTGCGTAAGATGTACCGCTGTAGGAACACATTTTTCCTGAGGATGACGCCAGGCACAAAAAGTGGGAAATAGCTCTGTCCTTTCTTTCACCCGTCATCTTGGCCCCACCGTTTCTGAGAATGGATTTCAATTCTTCGGCTCAAATTTATTTTGAGTACTCATTGCACACATCAGAGAATGGAGAGATTCTTCTCTGCACACAATAAAAAATAAACTCTGCAATAACCTCAATGTCTTTCACAGTTGTGTGCATGGAGCCTAGAGGGAAGGAGACCGAACGGGCATAGGAGAATCGTAATAAATTTGGACCCTGAATGCGACGAAAAAGATATATGTTGGTATAGTTTGAAATTCAGCCACGAGCGCGCTTGTGTTGTCAGTATAGGATATGAAGTAAGGCATTGGTGATGCCACGAAGTGAGGAGTATTCGTTATCGACCCGCGGTCATTGCTGAAATAAGGATATATTGTTTTTAAGTGTTTACACGCCGACACATTATTTCCATTTTCTTATGTACGAAAAAGTGTAGTGAGCTGATTGTTCCACATTTCATAACAAACAGGTAAGAAAACGGCATTTTTGTTAATAGTACATAGAATTTTCAGTGCAATTAATAGTTTTTTAAACGTATTGCGATTGCAATTCGGGAATTGTGTAAAGTGAAGTTAGCGTTCATACTGTCACATGCGATCACAAAATTCGTTGCGTTGCGTTACGTTGTGTTGCGTTGCGTTGATATTGTACATATTTATTGTTGTGTTTTGATTCGTTTTAATTTTCGTAATCAGTGGGACCCTTACCCTACATCAGAATTAAAGAGAGACAAGAGTAAGTAAAAAATAAAGAAATACGTAGAATACGTAGAGATAATAATTGTATAAGCAGAGGTATCTAACAAATACAATCTTTATGAGGGGGATATATACACAATGAGGATTATACCTCGAACGTACTACTTTGGTTGGTTTGAGGCATAATTCAATTTTTATTGAGTTTGGAAATCGTATATGAAATTTGCACATTTATGTCTCGTATCCAGCCCGGTATATATTACCGCGCTATCTGAAATACCCTGCTCTCTCTCTTTTCTCAGCCTTGTCATCCTATACTAGCGCAGGAGCGCCACCACATAGACCTATATATTTTTTTCGTCGGTTTTAGGGTCCACGTCCATGGTACAGCGTTCGGGCTCCTTTACTCTAGGCTCCATGGGTATGTGGTACAAACAGCGACGTGGGTCGCTCGAAAAAGTCCGTTTTAATAACGGAAGCACAAGTAAATTTCGAACTAACGAAAAATCAAAATGTTTAATGTTAAGATATTATATTTTCAGAAAAATATGTATAACCACTCACCTTCGGGGACGTGACGTGGTTTGAAATGATTGAGACGTGCTATGGTGGCGCCATCGGCCCTAAACTTTGCGTTGCTTTTCCGACACGCCGCGCTTTTTTCTCGTTGCAGCGCCATCTAGCGCGTAATGAGCAGAGGCAGCGTTTGAATTGCCGGCTAGCATTGTAACGAGTTCGATAAACGATGATGTGCAAGTCAAATTTGTACAAAAAGTGTAGCGTTACTTTTATCGGAGACAGTTGCAATATTGAAGTATCATTACGGAATTTTTCATTTGGAAAATCATATTCGGAAATGATCTCTGGCGCACATGACGCTGCAAATTGTTCTGCCAAGATGTTTTTTTATACAGGAATTTTGTGGTCCACGATTCTAGGTGTTTCGACAATGCGTTTTATTCACTGAAACGTACGTTAAAATAACATTGAGTTAGCGTAAAAAAGCGTTTCGTCAAATCCTTCCACACCGGCCCACGAAACTACCGATCTTTTTCTCACGCAATCACATATTCGACGTTTTTCGAAAACCGTTTCTTCGCACTGGTCCGTGGGTTCAAAGATCTTCGTTCGAGGATTCGCGACGGCTGCAAGTAGCCAGTGAAAAATATCGATCACCAGATTAAAGAGAAGATAGCTTCCGTTTTTTTTTTCGCGTGTGGCCGCAACGCATGGATGTAAACTCACTCAAATCGAGACCTCGTTTTCGCTACACCCACGTGATGAACTCTCGACGTCGTCATGGATTTCACTTCGGACGGATTGTAATCACGAACGTCAGTCTCTTTGCCAAAATATTCACTTCCTCTGCTAATCGACTCTTCCATTCTCACACGTCGAGAATTATCATTGGCTTTTTCATCGGGACTTTCCGTTTCGGCCGGCCCGACCTGTTGAATAAAATATTTGATATTTCTGTCATTTTTTTACTCGAGTTTCGTCAGCACCGAAACGTCTCCCGTTCGGCGGTCTGTATGCAAGCCAGTGCCACCAGCCACCCATCCAAGTATCAGCGGATTCTGGGCCAATTCTGCTCAACCAATGAACTTTCAAAAGTTCACTTTCAGGGTCCTTATTTGGAGACCTACACTCTAAATTCACGAAATATAGTTTTCGATAATAGTGATGATAAGGAGTCTAGAAGAACTTGCATTGCATACCAACGTTGCAAACTTCAATCTCGTAGACGAATAAGTTACGACGCGGCACAGGTATTGGCACAATTCTTCGTGTGCCATTGGAAATATTAAATAGCATAATTCGAAGAGTAAATACAGTATGTATAACGAATTTGTACCTTTTTTGGAGCCCAGCTTATTACTGATGGGAGTAGGAGAATACAGACGGTGGCCAAGAGTAGAACAAATAATGCCATCCAGAGTTTGAACGACACGGGAACAAAGTTGGTCACGAGGAGATGGCCAAAAGCCCCGAACGAATACCAAAATCCAAGGTGACCATAGGCTTCCAACTCCTTACCGGGTGACAGCATGCTGTACAAGACTGTACAGCACAGGTAACGGTTAGCAGTGGTTACCATAGTCCTTTTAGTTCACTTATTTCACTCGATTGCCCAGAGCATGTACATTAATAATTCTCAACCAACATTGAGACTGAGCTGGATGCTTTTTTATGGAAATGGATCGTTTTAGAAAAAACCTAATGTAGAGTATTCTGCTCAAAAATTTTCGCTATCGACGGAAAATTTCCCATGGGCCAGACCCTTTAAAGGGTTTGAAAGTCGAAAAAAAATGTTCCACTCTCATGGCAACTTTTCCGGAATTTCCAAAATCGTGAAATTTCGAACAGCCGTAGCATCGCTATAGCTATAGTTGTAAAGAAAGAGTGGTGAAAACTTCATAAGGATCGTTTCAGTAGCTTCGAAGATTTTATCAACAAATCGTGGGAAAAAGTTTCGAGAAAAACGCGTTTAAAGTTTCTGCGGATTAGATAAATACATCAAAATTTTTTTAAATGTATTTCAAAAGTGTGTTTTTAAAGTGTGAAATTTTTCTATCAATATCTATAACAAAACTATCAGGAAAATTCATGAAAATAGCCTTTTTTAGCGTCTAAAGTGAGAAGTCCTCTCAATGCACCTCCTTTAAATGCAAAACAATGCTTCTTTTTTTTCCATGTACCCATAGTGGATTTCTGGGCTACGCGACATCGGACCCGACGACAAAATATCCGAAAGACAATATATCCTTATGACAAAATATCCGGAAGACAAAATATCCTCGTGACATAACATCCGCGAGACAAAATCCTAAAGCTTGTCCGGCACAAAATCTTCAGTGTTCTGCGCGCCAAAACACCAAACACCAAAAACAAACAAAACACCAAACAACACCAAACAAACACCTTAACATTTAATTACCGACAGCGGATATAATATCGGCAACCAACCCGAACAAACCCAAACAATACACCAAACAACACCAAAAACACCAAAAACACCAAACAAACACCTCAACATTTAATTACCGACAGCGGATATAAGATTGGCAACCAACTCAAACAGACGCAAACAAAACACCAAACAAAACACCAGACAAAACACCAAACAAACCCAAACAAACACCTCAACCTTTAATTACCGACAGCGTATATAATATCGGCAACCAACCCGAACAAACCCGAACAAACCCAAACAAAACACCAAACAACACCAAAAACACCAAAACATCAAACCAACACCTCAACATTTAATTACCGACAGCGGATATAAGATTGGCAACTAACTCAAACAAACGCAAACAAAACACCAAACAAACACCTAAACATTCAATTACGGACAGCGGATGTAAGATTGGCAACCAACTCAAACAAACGCAAACAAAACACCAAACAAACGCAAACAAAACACCAAACAAACGCAAACCAAACACCAAACAAACGCAAACAAAACACCAAACAAACCCAAAGAAACACCTCATCATTTAATTACCGACAGCGGATATAATATCGGCAACCAACCCGAACAAACCCAAACAAAACACCAAACAACACCAAAAACATCAAAACAACACCAAAAACACCAAACAATCACCTCAACATTTAATTACCGGCAGCGGATATAATATCGGCAACCAACCCGAACAAACCCAAACAAAACACCAAACAACACCAAAAACATCAAAACAACACCAAAAACACCAAACAATCACCTCAACGTTTAATTACCGGCAGCGGATATAAGATTGGCAACCAACTCAAACAAACGGAAACAAAACACCAAACAAACCCAAAAATACCAAACAAAACACCAAACAAACACCTCAACATGTAATTACCGACAGCGGATATAATATCGGCAGATATTTTGTCTTGCGGATGTTCTGTCATGAGGATATTTTGTGCTGCGGATATTCTGTCGTCGGATATTTTGTCGCGGATATTTTGTCGTCGGGTGAAAACGCGTGTTACCGAATTTCTGATTATTTTGCATCAGAAGGATTTTCACTTCTGTTTCACTGAGATCTGCTTCGTGCGTGGACTGCTTGCGGGTGAATAGCAAAGTCAACCCTCGACATGCTTCAGTCTAAGGGGTGGCTGCATCCCTCAAAATTGTTTTCCCGCCGATAAAAAGAATCATATCCGATCGTTTTTAATGCTCCACCATATACATGAGTTTGAACAAAATTAAAAGCGGGCACCAAAGTGGTTGAACGGAGAGTGTGATCGATCAATTTTTACCAAATAGCAAACAATCCCACGCCGATGATGCCAGCCCCCAGATGGCGGAGAGCACGTAATAGCCGATCAAGCCGATATGGCTTTGCAACAGCAATATCAATATCGAGATTAGATGAGTACTGGCCGTGAGTCCAAGAATAATTTGCAGACTCGTTACTTCGACGAGAGCAGTCACGGCTAAGGACATTTGACTCGATGTCAAGCATCCCAGAAAGTAAACGAGGATGGAACGTTCCGACGACTCTGTACATCCTACATAGGCCTGCAAGATCGAACAATTGTTTATATCCGCATAGTTAGCGACATTAAGTGACCATCGGTGTAAAATTGTCAAAAAAACGATTTTTTTGCATCATCCGATAGTATAGACGGTTATAAACATGGACCTGGCATCGCCGATTGATCGTAAGTAGACAATGTATATGAAAAAAATGTGTTTCCTTTTCACCAATCGTTTCCCAGAAAAAATAATCGGAATTTGGCCATTCTTTTCGGGCCTCTAGCCAGATGTAACCCCTTAATATGCATTTGTTATTATTATTATATAAATACACAAAAAGAAATATTGGATGCTATAAAATACGCAGATGGAGTGTTCAGTCTATTGACTATTCAATAGACTGTCAACCAACTGTTCAACCAAATGACTATTCATTTGGTTGAAACAATTTATTCAGCATTCCATTGATAAGGAAAATATACGCAAGTTTTTGTTTTCTTTGTAACTTGTCGAACCGTTGTGAGGTCGTATAATTTCATCATTTTCTCGAATCCCGCGAAAATAGCCATAGGAATGAGGACTTGAAGTTGTCTGCATTTGAAAAGACGGAAAGTTCTCGCCAGGCCAGGCGAGTAGTCCTCGGAGCCCATATGTGTAGAAGTCAATCTGCACAAAATATTTCTCTCTTTTATTGATACTTTTTGAAATTTATTGTAGAAGGCAGAGCTTTCCGAAAGAAGCAAATATGTGAGAAACGTAACTGCTTAATGAGAAAAAAATCTTCTTTTTCTACAAACAAGATTTTGGCTCGGTAATAGTAGTCGCGATCAAGATGTATTGAGAAAAAAGAACTGTTGGGAATATACGCCTCTGAAGTAACTTTCGTGGTGGCGCCGTGCAACGGCTACCGGTGGCAAAACTTAGATAGGCGCGTGGTCGTTAAGACGGAATGACACCTCATCGCGGTCGGTACGGTAGAACAATTATAGATACCCAAGAATCTCTGAAACGGCTCTTCAGATCCCGTCGAAATTTTGCCAAACGACGTCAAATAGATAGACGAACAGCTGTCTGCCCCTCAAATTTTCTGAATTTGAGAAAAAAAACGTAGATTGGCTTATCATGCGGAACTCGAGACCGAAAAGATGAAAAATCAGATGTTTGGCTAATGTCACGACTTGGAGAAAAGTTAGACCGGGTAGCCACATAAAAAACGAACAATTTGAGCTCTCAATCACTGCACTTCGTTACATATCTTAGGAGAAAAGTGGTAATCTAGATTTGTCGTGTAATTGTTGATAATTGCGAGCAAATGTCGCCCGAACTTCGACGTGCTCAGTTCACGAGAATTCCGCGCGCGGCGCTCGCCGCGTGGTCTGCAGACGACGCGCACCGACACGCACGCGCACATGCGTTGCGGAGCGTGTCGTGGCCCGTGGAAGGCGAGACGCAATGGGTCTGTTCGTTTTAGCTACACTTTTCTACACTTCTTACACCTCCAGTGGACTTTCTATTACTGTATCTGGTCAAAGTGTAGAAAGTGTAGCTAGTGCGAACAAACCTAATATCTCCACGCGCGTCGGCGACGAACGCGCGCGGTGACATCCGCCGGTGGGGCGCAGAAGCTCGATTGAGTTCTGCCCTACCGGTCGGAAGCCAGGGGCCGCATCGAAGTTTCGCGTCGGATGTCATGCCGTCTTAAATTCGAACATTCATTAAACACATGACACATGGAAAATTGTAGTTAATACAAATTAATTTTTTTGCATATGTTAAAAATGCAAATTGTACAGATCTCAAGTATGATCAGTGGTATGAATAGTGTGAAGCGATAGGATTACCTTAAATGGCGACGGGCATACTGCACTAGCAGACGAAAACCAATCTGAGTTTATCCAAAACTCGCCGCAAGGGCTGCGCCACTAGAGTTACTTCAGAGGCGGATAATTCCTAAATTCCTTACTTGTGGGGAGAATCGATGAGCAAGGTAGACAGTACAACTACACAAAACGCTAGAAAAATCACTGTCACACTTGCTACGTGAGAACTCTCGTTCCTCGGTGGTACAGTGAATTCTGACAGCGAATTGTAATCACCTGATGGAAACGAAAAAAAAATACATTCAACAGCTAACTCGTGCATAGTGATGCTTATTCAAAATATCTCAAATTTTGACAAAGTTCTTGGAGGTTTTCACATGCGAATAAGATTATCTTCCGACATTATTTATCGTCGCATAATTTTTTCACAATCGTAACTCATCGTCAGTTACTAAAAATAAAATGTATTTAAAAAAAACAGTAAATTATTTCGCGAAGTTACATTATTTTTTAACGATTCTTCTTTATTCCGGCGCAATGATAATTTCGCTTTTCAAACTGAGCCAGCTGTGCGCAAGGAAACGTTACAGGTAAAGAAAACCTGAGGGCAGAATAACCAAGTATCACCAAAGAATAATAAAAAAGAATCGAAGAATAATCAAGAATAGCAAGGAACATCAAATACACGATAAATCGTTTTTCCCTGCTTTCGAGCGGAATTTCAACCGCACAGCTGCACCGTCATTAAAAAAATGTTACTTTGATGGATTTCTAAGGGATTGGCTGATTTTTTTTATTTACGAAAATTAAATCCTCTCCCGCAATTGTCTTTGCTGGCATTTGTCGTCTGGTGCGTCAGTGGAACTGCAATGATCAAATTTTACAATAAGCGTTGAGTGTCTTTTCTAATGTTTCGTTTCTTCCAACAAAAACGCAAGCTGAACTCACCGAGAGAAATCGGTAAGTAACACACGATTTCGTACGATCTGTAGAAACTGTAGAATATTCCGGAAAATCGTAACAAAATGATATCGAGATCGTCGCCCGAAATCTTGCTCATTATTTTCGCCAATTTGTAGATGTAAGATTGTTGCGAGGCCCATACGGTCGCGGAAACAAGGCCCATCAATGAGGCAGCGGGTATCACGGTGCCGATTAATTTTACGTAGAGGATTAAAACTAACACGGAATACAGGAGCATTCCACGGCGTATAACATTTTTTACTGAAAATTCAATTGCATTGAGCTATAACGCTTAAGGATCTTGAGTCCCAAATCGCAAATGATGATAAAATTCTGAAAATTTGGTATGTTTTTGTATGAAGTATTTCAGAGGTCGTGTAAAAATTTCACGACAATTAGGAAGCTCGTTATTGAACAATTAACATTCACAAATTAAATGTTGTTTTATGGAAACTGATGTAACTTTGCAATAAGTTTTTTTTTTTGACCTCTCAATTTTATAATATCTACAATATACTGAAAGCAACGGAAACAAAACGAAGTTTATTGCTAAATTTTTTTTTATTTCTTTTAAAAATTGTTCTTAACAAAATGTTAATTTTTTAATAACGAGCTTCCTAATCGTCGTGAAATTTTAACACGACCTCTTAAATACTTCATACAAAAACATACCGAATTTTCAGAATTTTCTTATCATTTTTTATTTCAACCCTTAAGGAGGTTGAAGTAATGATGATAGAATTCTGAAAATTTGGTATGTTTTTACATGAAGTATTCAGGAGGTCGTGTGCAAATTTCATGACGATTAAGAAGCTATTTATTGAACAATTAACATTAACATGTTTCATAGGGACTCAACATCCTTAAGGGATCATCACAGAGTGAAATTTTCAAAAAATCGATTTTTCTTTGCATAGACCGATAGTATGGACGGTTATAAACATGCTGTTCATATACTTGCATAAACGTAAGTAGACAGTTTATATGAAAATTCCTCACTCGAAACTTGAAACCCGTTTTTCTCGAAATTCCGTTTTTCAAAACGGTGTACACTCTCAAAAGAAGCATTTTCAAGCTATCCGTCTCAAATTTCGACACAATATTCTTCACGCCATTCTTTATCTTGCCATGGAAGTATTTTTTCATATTTTTTTTAAGGAAAAACCCGAAAAATGTAGGTTAAATTCGATACTTTTTTTAAAACGCTGCCACTTTATCAGTTTTGATTTTACGAAAACGTCCATAGCAGGATAGCGGCTTTCATACTGATTAATTATATTATTTGAAACAAATTTTGTTTCAGCCGTGTACACCGTGAGGACTCCTTTTTTCAAAGACATTTTCAACCATCACAAAATGTAAAAAAAAAACAAAGATAAAAGTTTGAAAATTTATTTTCTGTTCTTCATGAGTGCTTTGATTATACATTTAAAACATCAGATCGATTAGCGTATTTTAACCATAAAAAATCGCGAATGCCAGCTACTTTTCACCCCTTTACACTGTGACGACCCCTTAAGGGGTCTTCTTAATTTGGACGCTAAAAAAAGGCTATTTTCGTGAGTTTTTTTATGATAGGTCTATATTATAGATAATGATATAAAAGTTGTTGCACTTAATAAATACACTTTAGAAATACACTTAAAAAAATGTTATGTGTTTGTGCATCTCAAACAAACTTTAACATTAAACGCGTTTTTCTCGAAACAACGCTAACCACTAGACCAGCACATCGGTTAAGTTTTACACTTAATAAATACACTTTCGAAATACATTTAAAAAAAATTTAAGTATTTATGTAACCCAAACAAACTTTAAACGTGTTTTTCTCGAAACGTTTTTCGACGGCTTGGTGATAAAATTTTCGAAATTACTGAACCGATCCTTATGAAATTTTAACCACATATTCTTTACAACTATATCTATAGCGCATATCAAGGATTATTAAAAATGTTGATATTTACTATTTTTTGCCCAAAACGGTGAAAAACACGTTTTTTTGTTTCTTTGAAAAATGTTTTCCATTTTGTTATTTTTGCATATATCAAAAATCGTATGATACGCGCTATAGCCATCAACATACTGAATCTAAAACCGTTTGATTTTTTCCGACTACCATTTTCGTCTATAAATAGTGCCTTGTATAAATCAAAATGTTTAAAATGTATTTCGAAAGTGCATTTATTGAGTGTGACAAGTTTTATATCAATATCTATAATATAAGCTTCTCAAAAAAATTAATGTAAATAGCCTTTTCTAGCGTCTAAAGTGATAAGACCCCTTAAGGGGGGATTGTCTTTTTTTTCGCAAAATTTACCGCTTTTTGGGAATTTTTTTGTGAAGAAAGTATACAACGGAAAACTTGTGAAACTTGGCATATAGTTTTATTGATCTGTTTACTACATACAAAAAAAATTTTTAAACAATTTCATCAAAAAATCTGCCTCCCACCCCCCTCGACGCGCGATGGTCCTTTTTTGATGGTGTGCACGATTACAGCCTTCACGTTCATCCTGCAACAAAAACCCAAAAAGCATTTTACTTTAGACACATACAGCTATCGTTCGATGAAGTGGAAAAAAAAAAATTGACGATTTGGTGACGTTTTGAACTTGAAGTATCGATTTTTCGAAAAAAATTGATCGATTTTTTGTTATAAATAAAAAACTATTAAACGTATTGCTTTTTTGCTTCATCAAACGATAGCTATATGTGTCTAAAGTAAAATGCTTTTTGGGTTTTTGTTGCAGGATGAACGTGAAGGCTGTAATCGTGCACACCATCAAAAAAGGACCATCGCGCGTCGAGGTGGGTGGGAGGCGGATTTTTTGATGAAATTGTTTAAAAATTTTTTTGTATGTAGTAAACAGATCAATAAAACTATATGCCAAGTTTCACAAGTTTTCCGTTGTATACTTTCTTCACAAAAAAATTCCCAAAAAGCGGTTAATTTTGCGAAAAAAAAAGACAATCCCCCCTTAATTCTCTCGCCTCTGTTTTACAGAGAATTTGATAGCATAGACGCCACTGTAGTATCATGCAGGTGCACTGAAATCGGCTTTTTATCGTGCCGATCGACTGCCAATTACTGCATGCCTTTCTATTTTGTTTCAGTCGTTAAATACGTCGGAGAATATAAGCGTATTGCCACACGTCAGAATAAATTCATACGGAATAATTTGCGTGAGATAGTGACTCGATCGAAATTCAATTGAAATCTAATAGCAGGGCGTAAGATACTCGAACGTCAGTAGCGTCGACTCACATCCAAAGCGGAGAAGAAAAAAATTCGGCAGCAGGAGGAATCCAAAGATTCTTGCAAAATTGAAGCTCGCGTAGCTCCAAATGCCGAAAAAATCGTGCTCGTATTCGCTCAACATCATCGTCGTTTTGTACATTACGTGAATAGCCGATTGCGAGAGACTCAGGAACGTCAAGTTTTTGTAAATTCTCAACTTTCTCCCACGTATGTAAGAATGAACGGTGAGCGGCTGATGGTCTCCACTGCCGATATAGCGAAACAGCCGGTTTTTCATTTTCGTTGTTGACCCTTTGTCCTTCAATCTCCCTTTAACCTTTCAGCGTGCATTTTATCCACGCTTTCGTGCATGGGCGATGAAGCGCACCTGAAAGAACTTCGGCCAGTTCTTTCACGTGTTTGAATGTGTTTGTTACAGCCAAGTTCACGTCTGTCGCAATAGGAGACGAAAATGAGGCAGGGTAGTATCGATTGGGTGAGTAGGGTTGGCAGGTGTTAGGAGTGCACAGTCTAACGCTACTCGCAACCTGTTTAGTCTCGTTCGACCAGTCGTCGTCAACTGAACGTAGAACCTGAAGAAGACATATTTTCCCACAACTAGAGGTTTGCAAGAGGAAATATTTATAAGGGGTCTGTTTATCAACCACCTGATTTTATTTACGTGTTCTCACTGAAGATACCAATTTTTTGATAGGTCTTGTGCAGCTACTTGTAAATACGTGTAAGAGAGGTTTCTACTGTGTTGGGCCAAACAATTTTTTTTCTATTCCGCTGTATCCGAACGTGTGTTGAAGAAGAGGAAGGTGTACTCTGAGGTCCTGACATAGCAGATTAGGTGTAAGTAGGAAACTTTTCATTTCGTTCGCACACTAGCTCCCCGCTTGCAACTTCGCTCGCCTAGACTTGCGTTGAACGTCCCTTAAGGCGTTACCCCCACTTGTAGCGCAAAAAAGGCCTTTTTCATGAATTTTTTTAAAGAAAACTACAAAACTTTTTTCATCGATCAATATGCCATCTTAAAGAACACATCTTGAAGAACTTTCAGTAATTTTTTTATTGAAAAATATTACATTGTTTAGTGGCAAATGGCTGTCAATGAAATAATGTTTTTATATACACGGTTTGCGGTGACCAACATTGCAGCGAAGGGATCACCCGAAAAAAAAAATGCGGATGCATTTAGTCAAATATAAGTATAAACTAGTCTTTAATCGAAGGATTTAAAAAAATATTCATTTTTCACAAAATGGCGGTCAGTCAAAGTTAATGGTTCGATCTTAACGAAAAAAAACGGCCGTTTTTTGGCTATAAAACGGCCATTTTTTTTCGAAAAAAAAAGAACGATTAAAGACTACATTTTTATGTATTAAATAAGCCTGTAAAATTTCAAGAAGATCGGTTCATTAGTGTTCGAGTAATCTTGGTCACCGACTTCAGAAATGCCATTTTGAGAAAAACGCGTTTAAAGTTTCAATTTCAGTTCTTCAATTCACGGATTCTTCTCTTTCAACGCACATATCTCAGTCAATTTTGTTCGGATCGACTTGAAATTTTCAGGACATATTCTCAGATACTTATACTTCAAAAAAATGCAATAAAAAAATCGATTTTTTCAAAATCGCAAGTGGGGGTAACCCCTTAATGGGCCTTCTCACTTTAGACCCTAAAAAGACTATTTTCATGATTTTTTTTTAGGTTTATATTACGCATATTGATATAAAAGTTGTTACACTTAATAAATACCCTTTCGAAGTACATTACAATTTTTTCAATGTACTTATGTAACTCAAACAAACTTTAAACGCGTTTTTCGACGGCTTGTTGATAAAATATTTGAAACTACTGAACCGATCCTTATGAAATTTTAACCACATATTCTTTACAACTATAGCTATAGCGCATATCAAGAATTTTTTAAATTTTGATATTTAGTTTTTTTTTGCCAAAAACGGCGAAAAGACACGTTTTTTTCGAAAAATGTTCGCCATTTTGTTATTTTTGCATATAGAAAAAATCGTATAATATGCGTTATCGCCATTAACGTACTGAATCTAGAACCGTTTGATTTTTTTTTCGGATGATCCATCTCCGAGATTTCATCAGCAGCGCAGACCTACAATTTTTTTAGGACATTTTTCTAATTACCATTTTCGTCGATAAATAGTGATTTGAATAAATGAATTGAAAAAAATGTATTTATTAAGTGTAACAACGTAATCTCGTAAACAACGTGTAAAGTGCAATCTCAATATCTATGAAATAAACCTATCGAAAAGAATTCACGAAAATAGACTTTTAGCGTCTAAAGTGAGAAGACCCCTTAAGCACCAAGTACGAGAAAAATATATTTAATGCTCAATTTTTCCCAATTGCTGAAATTACGTGATTATATTGAAGGTCCGTCGAGTAGTTTGGAATGCAAAGATACACGGTAACTGGTCGTATAGGCGAAGGTGCCCACGGTGTCGTTTTGAAAGCGACGAACAATGATAATGGCCAAGAAGTTGCACTGAAGAAAGTGTTGCTGAAGAGAATCGAGGATTCAATACCGACCTCAATTATAAGAGAAGTCAAAACGCTGCAAGAACTTAAGCATCCTTATGTAGGTTTGGGCCAATTGGCGAAGATGACTTTTTTCCGCGATAGCACCGAAATATGTTACACGAATCAATATATAAGGGATTGGGCTATTTGTGACGACCTGAAAATCAGGGTTACTCGACAAAATTAACTTTGAAGGAATAAGTACCACGATTGAAAAATCGTTTGGACATTTATTTGTAAGTACGTTAACAAAGTTGTGTACGAAATTTCAAGGAAAATATCTATAATTTGAGAAGTTATGAGCAGCCTCATGACGGACGTGAGAGGCCCAACGGTGTACTTGACTCTGGAACCAAAAAAAAGAGTTTTTTTTCTTAAATGAGATAATATTGGCTAAGACTTTCCCGCGTTTTTTTTCGTAATCGTGGCTTAATGTTTTTTAAATTGTTTTTCGTTTAATTTTAAAAATTTTTAAATTTAAATTTGTTAGATCGTGTTTAAATTTTTCGAGGAAAAATGATACCACTGTTAATAATTAACGACGACAAAATGTGAAGTTGAAAAACGTCAGTCAAGACTAAACTACTATTGCACTGAACGAGTTTACAAAGTTTCAAGTCAATCCGTTCATTAGATGTTGAGAAATCGTGTAGGGGAAGTCGGGGCAAGATGACAGCGCTAAGATTAAGATCATGTTCAAATAAAACAATACATATATGTGTCAGTCAACTTTAATTTTTTTTTAAACTAATCAACGTTTATTAATCTTTCAATTTTAGAAGCAAAAAATCAGTCTTTCTGATTTGTACCATACGATATATATTTTTAATTAAGGCGTTACCCCCACTTGTAGCGCAAAAAAAAGGCCTTTTTCATGAATTTTTTTAAAGAAAACTACAAAACTTTTTTAATCGATCAATATACCATCTTAAACAACACATCTTGAAGAACTTTCAGTAATTTTTTTATTGAAAAATATTACATTGTTTAGTGGCAAATGGCCGTCAATGAAATAATGTTTTTATATACACGGTTTGCGGTGACCAACATTGCGGCGAAGTGGATCACCCGAAAAAAAAAATGCGGATGGATTTAGTCAAATATAAGTATAAACTAGTCTTTAATCGAAGGATTTTAAAAAATATTCATTTTTCACAAAATGGCGGACAGTCAAAGTTAATGGTTCGATTTTAACGAAAAAAAACGGCCGTTTTTTGGCTACAAAACGGCCATTTTTTTTCGAAAAAAAAATCGAACGGTTAAAGACTACATTTTTATGTATTAAATAAGCCTGCAAAATTTCAAGAAGATCGGTTCATTAGTGTTCGAGTAATCTTGGTCACCGACTTCAGAAATGCCATTTTGAGAAAAACGCGTTTAAAGTTTCAATTTCAGTTCTTCAATTCACGGATTCTTCTCTTTCAACGCTCATATCTCAGTCAATTTTGTTCGGATCGACTTGAAATTTTCAGGACATATTCTCCGATACTTATACTTCAAAAAAATGCAATAAGAAAAAATCGATTTTTTCAAAATCGCAAGTGGGGGTAACCCCTTAAACGTTTATTTTTCCTATCTTACCCCGTATGCAGGGCAAGATGAAACAGCGCTGGGATAATGATGGGACACGAATTATTGGCATCTTTCGCCTGTAAAAGTGGTTTCATTCTCAATACCATTAATCTGATAAGCCAATCGTCTAAGTTCTGTAGGATTAGCCCGAATAATGTTGCTTCCAAATCAACTTGACAATTTGCAAGTTCTTTTTCTTCCCCTGGTAGAAACATCGGTTGAAGAGGAACCAAATGCTTTACTAGTTTCATTGCACCCTTTCTAACGTAAATAGTGGTACGTTGTAAAATATTCCAGGTTTGCGATAGCTTTAAAATTAACAAAAAATCACGCAATAACCTTGAAAATTTCTGACAAACCGTTCTCATTATATTAACAATTAGTACTTTCATTGCGTTGACCTACCTGTCTCTAATCAATATCAGCAGCTCAAATAAACTGAAACGATGTTAAACTTGAGCAAAAATTAAATTGAGTTGGCTAAAAATAAAAGACGTACGTCAGTTCAGCATAAGTATTTAAAAAAGTGCGTTCCTTTTTTCGTTTACACACGGAAGATAATAGAACTACTCGATGCATTTCCATCCGGTCTGGATTTCGTCATGGTGTTTGAATACATGCCTTCCGGGTTGTGGGAAACCCTTAAGGATAACGACAGTCCGCTTACGGTGCCACAGACAAAATGTTACATGAAAATGTTGCTCGAAGGGGTCGCTTACATGCACCAAAATCGCATAATGCATAGGGTAACTATATTATCCAGTCTACGAAGAATTTTTTAAAAAACATATTTTGCGCCATTGAGAAGTCTAAGCTCAGTAATCGAGCGTTCAATTCCAACGAATAAATATATATCAGGAATTACAGAAACATATGAAAGGATTTTAAATTACGCCTAATTAGTGGATAAAGTGGCATTCTTTACGCACCATTATTTTTAGCGTTTATTTGAGAAGAAGGCCATGTTAATCATTTAAATGATGAATAGTGCTAAGAAGGAACATCACTTAAGGGTCCGCCTTCGATTTTGTTGAAACTCATATATGTGCTAAAGCATAGAAAACTATTGACAAGTATTTTTTTCTGCGGAAAAACGTTTTTAAGGGTGGGGACGACCCCTCAAAGAAAGGCGTGTCAACCCTTAATTTGATATGTATTCAATTATTCTGTAGTGGATTTTTCATCGCGTGACACGAGAAGAAGCTTTGGTTTTGTTTCATTCAGATTGGTGGACTGCTTGTGGGTTAAAGTGAACCCCCCCCCCCCCCCACACGCCTGTTTTTGAGGAGGGGTTTCCGCCCTTAAAACCGTTCATCCGCGGGTAAAGAAAATCGTGCCTAATAGTTTCCAAAGCTCCTTCGAAATGGGAAATGCTTTTGGGAAAATATGGGAAAATACTTTTCGAAAATATCAAGGCTATTCGAAATTGAGGAAATAATAGATATGATGGAAGAGGGAAAAGAAATTAAAAATAATAAAGAATTTGATAGACAAGGAATTGAAAAACTTAAAAAGAAAGACCACAGAGAGTAAAAAGCTGATTCAAAAAATCGGCGTATTATAGGTTATACAAGGCGATAGTTAAAAACGACGAAGCTCGGTGGAAGGATTGCGCGGTAAAAGATATCAAGGAGTAGTCTCGACAGAGTCACGTTGAAAAGTTTATTATCCGCTCAATCGATGAAAGCTTCGAAATATTGCGAAATATCTTTATAATTTAGGTTGTACATCTTATCAGGATGTAAAAACTTATAAAGTAACGAAGACAACACCTAATACAATATTAAGAGTTACAAAAATAACAACGTTCCCTCCGTCACTTAAGAATGTTGAGTCCCTATGAAACATGTTAATGTTAATTATTCAATAAATAGCTTCTTAATCGTCATGAAATTTTTACACGACCTCCTGAATACTTCATGTAAAAACATACCAAACTTTCAGAATTCTACCATCATTACTTCAACCTCCTTAAGGGTTGAAATAAAAAATGATAACAAAATTATGAAAATTTGGTATGTTTTTGTATGAAGTATTTAAGAGGTCGTGTTAAAATTTCACGATTAGGAAGCTCGTTATTAAAAAATTAACATTTTGTTAAGAACAATTTTTAAAAGAAATAAAAAAAAATTTATCAATAAACTTCGTTTTGTTTCCGTTGCTTTCAGTATATTGTAGATATTATAAAATTGAGAGGTAAAAAAAAAACTTATTGCAAAGTTACATCAGTTTCCATAAAACAACATTTAATTTGTGAATGTTAATTGTTCAATAACGAGCTTCCTAATTGTCGTGAAATTTTTACACGACCTCTGAAATACTTCATACAAAACCATACCAAATTTTCAGAATTTTATCATCATTTGCGATTTGGGACAACATCCTCAACCCTCACGTTTGTATAAGACTATCCATTCCGGCTACTGATCCGTAGACACTCCGCGTATACGGAAATGCACGCACTACTGTAGTCTAGCCAGCGCGGAGATCGCGGCAAAGTCGCAAGCCGCGCGATTTTTTTTCGTGATATTTAGTATAAACGGAAATGCAAAACTTGAGCTGTGGCCGGAATAATGGAACAAGTGCGACATAAAGGCAAATTTGCCAAACGAAAAACGATCGCCAAAAATAGAAAAGCGGTCGAAATTATGACACGTGCAAAAAGAGAAAACGAAAAGAAGAACCATGTAGAGGTTAGGAACGAAAATGTGGGACATCGTATCGTGAATCGTTGAATTGAAGAATTTCACTTCGCTGAATTGATAATAACAGTTTCTTTTTTGTTGTTCCAACGAATTTTTTATTTTATTCATTTACTAATTTTGACCTAGCAATATATATATATATATATATATACATATAGTAGAATAAAAAAGTAAATATGAAAAATCTACCGCGTCTCTAGATACATTTTCTACCGCTGAACGTGCCGAACGCATGCAGCGCTGCCAGATCGCCGGCTCTAGTCTGCTCCAGTCGCTTCGTGGCGCTAGCGTCCCATAGACTTATAGTTCAATTTGGATTCGTAGTAATGATCGTATCTCCTTAAGTGATGTTCCTTATAAGTGGAGATTTTTCCATTCGATGGGCTCTGTTACATTTTTTTCTTAGCTCCTATATCGATGTTCAATTGTGTCTCCCCCCCCCCCCCCCCCGAATTTATATTGCTTTCACGACGTGAATTTGCATTTAGGACATAAAACCAGCAAATGTGCTGATAAATAGCGAGGGTCTTCTCAAGATAGCTGACTTCGGTTTGGCGAGATTAATGTGGGCAGATTCGTCGAAGGCTTATTCCCATCAAGTTGCAACGAGATGGTATCGCGCCCCGGAATTGCTGTACGGAGCAAGATTTTACACAGAGTCCATTGATATGTGGTCGGTTGGTTGTGTATTTGCCGAAATGCTCAACAACTCACCGCTCTTTCCTGCAAGTAATCAAAGTCTCGAAACAAAACGTGCAAGCTACAACGTGTTCATTTATCATTTAGAAAAAAGCGTTGTTTTTCGCAGGGTGAGACCGACATCGAACAATTGGCAATTGTATTGAAACATTTGGGCACTCCAACAGCCGAAACGTGGCCCGAGCTCAGCACTTTGCCGGATTACAATAAAATAACGTTCCCTTATCACAAAGGTATACCTTGGGAACACACGCTACCCGACGCCACTCCGGATGTCCTCGATCTCGTGAAGAATATTCTTCTCTACAACTCCGTAAAACGTTTGACAGCGCGCGAGGTATTTACGCGAAATTTGTCAAAAAATCGATTACCGAATTCTCGAAATGACGATTTTCAAAATCTACTATGATTAATTTTATTTAGAAAAAATATTCCCGAGGGATGAAATCAAATTCTTGTTTGGAAGATTAATTTTGTTTTTTTTTTTAATTTCTTTCGTATTGTATAAGAAATTCTTCTGATCTTTTTCAACGATTTTTAATCGATTTTACAGGCACTGCTCCACCTGTATTTTTATTCTCCACCCTATCCCTGCACTCCGCAACAGTTGCCGAGACCGTCGCAAGGGCACAGGAATCGTGCGAGACTGAAGGACATCGATACAGAGATAACCGGCAGGCCGACTCTTCTTTTTAAGAACCTATTGAGCATTGTATGAAATTGAAATAAAGGCTAAAGCCGAAGTCGATTACTTCTACATTTATTTACCGAGAAAAACGACAATATTAGTTGCAAAGTGTACAAAATTAGATGTGCATTATGCAGCGAAACTACAGGGTATCCCAAAAATCGCTGCGGATCTTAAGGGGTTACCCCCAATTGCGATTTTGAAAAAATCGATTTTTTTTGTTGCATTTTTTTTAAGTATAAGTATTTGAGAATATGTCCTGAAAATTTCAAGTCGATCCGAACAAAATTGACTGAGATATGAGCGTTGAAAGAGAAGAATCCGTGAATTGAAGAACTGAAATTGAAACTTTAAACGCGTTTTTCTCAAAATGGCATTTCTGAAGTCGGTGACCAAGATTACTCGAACACTAATGAACCGATCTTCTTGAAATTTTGCAGGCTTATTTAATACATAAAAATGTAGTCTTTAATCGTTCGATTTTTTTTTTCGAAAAAAATGGCCGTTTTATAGCCAAAAAACGGCCGTTTTTTTCGTTAAAATCGAACCATTAACTTTGACTGTCCGCCATTTTGTGAAAAATGAATATTTTTTAAAATCCTTCGATTGAAGACTAGTTTATACTTATATTTGACTAAATCCATCCGCATTTGTTTTTTCGGGTGATCCACTTCGCCGCAATGTTGGTCACCGCAAACCGTGTATATAAAAACATTATTTCATTGACGGCCATTTGCCACTAAACAATGTAATATTTTTCAATAAAAAAATTACTGAAAGTTCTTCAAGATGTGTTCTTTAAGTTGGTATATTGATCGATTAAAAAAGTTTTGTAGTTTTCTTTAAAAAAATTCATGAAAAAGGCCTTTTTTGCGCTGCAAGTGGGGGTAACGCCTTAAGAGCTTTTATTTAATCAATAGCAACAGACAAGGATAACAATGCTTATCATAAATACCAGGATTACGATGACTAATGATTTGAACATTAGGAATAGCCAAATTATTTTATGAGGCACAAAAGTAAAGCAGGTCATCCGTGGTTTTTGAACGCCTTGTCACCATGTCGGGATATATCAATGTTCTTGCCGGGAAGACGTTACATGAATGTATTTCGTCAACAATCCGCCAGGTGGCTACTAGCGAAGTTCTTCGCATGAGCAAGGTACGAAGGATTCCAAAAACGCTGAAACGTCATTTTTTATTTCCTCATCTGTTTCTGGTTATTTCCCGACGTATTTCCTACAACTCTCCTGGCCATTTACCGCTTGTTCTATGCGCTATATCTAGAACTATAGCGCATATAAAGGATTTTTAAAACTTTCGATATTTACTATTTTTTTCTCCAAAAACGTTGAAAAAAACACGTTTTTTTTTGTCTTCGGAAAATGTCCGCCATTTTGTTATTTTTGCATAGTTCCGAGCTTTCATCAACAGCGCTGACCTACAATTTTTTTAGAAAATTCTTATAACTACCATTTTCGTCTAGAAGTAGTGACTTAAAACACAAAAAAGTTTTTTTTAAAATGTATTTCGAAAGTGTATTTATTAAGTGTATCAACTTTTATATATTGATATATATTTATATATTTTATATATTTTATTTTATTTTTTTTATTTTATATTTTATTTATTTTATATTATTTTATTATTATTATTTTAATTATTTTATATTGTTTTATTTTATTTTATTTTATATATTTTATATATTGATATATATTGAGATATTGATCTATAATATAAACCTATCAAAAAATTCATGAAGATAGCCTTTTTTAGCGTCTAAAGTGAGAAGACTCCTTAGGATGATTTCCGTACAACAGTCAAATATCCTATTCTCACCGGACACTTCCCACTGATCGATATCTAATTGTAAACATCGCTGCATCGGAAAAGAAAGTGGATGGGGCGGACTCGTCGCTTCAGAATTTTTCGATCTGAATATTCTGTGAAGTTCTTGGGCGACGTTTCGGACAACATGTACACGCCCTGGTCCTGTAATACATGTTTTTGTCCCCCCCCCCCAGACTCTTTGAATACGATGTTGCGCGAAAATAAAGCAAAGGTCACAGAAAGATTTTCTCCTAGTCAGTTGTTTACTCGAGCTCTGCTAAAAAACCAACGAGAAAGCGAGCATCTCAAAAGTCACCATGTATTCAAGGTGACGTTCAGTCTGCGTTTGGCGGTGCTCGTGAGACACAGAGTTTCATCCTCTCATATTGGAAACAAAGACTTTGTTGTACCGCGTAGGAAATGGCAATGTGCAAAAATCCGTCGTCGCTGGAAAGTTGCCTTTTGGAATTGGTAAGAATTCCTTTTTCTTTCATTAAATGAAAATTCGAATTTGATTGTCGCGTGTGAGCATGGAAGAAAAATCTGTTTGTTAGCTCTTGAATTCTCTGGGCTCCGAAGCGACTGCCATAGCAGTGAGAATTGACGCCCATAAAAAAAGACTCACGGTCATAGACAATGGTTATGGAATTTCCAAAGATGAGTTGCGATACGTGGGCGAATATGAAGCGAAAAATAAACAAACCAACAATTCCTGTACGCGAGAGAAGGGTATGGCGATTTCTGGAAGAAATTTGATGCACATTCAAGATATGTCCACTCTTGTAATGATGTCGAGAAAACGAAATTCTTCGGATACATACGCAAAGGTGAAGGTGTCGTTCGGATGACTATTAATTTACTGGTTTTTTGTTTATTGGCATCGAAAAAAAAATTCCACGCACGTCATTACAAAGACGGGTGTGCTGAAAATAGTCAAGGGAAATTACTTTTAAATTACCCCTAGGAAAATTTTAATGATGCTGAAGTTTGCATCGTTGGAGCGCAACGAAAGTTCCGTTTTACATTTTATTTTCCACATTTTTATTATTATAGGCGATCTTTTTTTGACAGATTTTTATGTAGATCGCAAAATAAATATCTTAAAAAATAGTTGATGGATTTTTGTAAGCGAAATCTGCCGAAATAAATAAAATTCGTTGCAGTCCAACGATGCAAACTTCAGCATCGTAAATTTTAACCTATATTATCTTTTTCATAGTCTATTCCGAATGAAAGATTACACAGCTCAACAGCCGATTTGATGCTGCGAAACTGTATATTTTTTTCTAAATCTTGTCTCCGTACTGATCCTGTTTTAACACTTAACCTCTTTGTTGGCACTGACGCGATAGTGCGTCAAATAATTCCGTGCCCTGCGTGGCATTGACGCAATAGTGCCTCAACCTTTATTTCCCTATTTAACTTGCTCTGATTTGAAATCGGAGCCTCACTCGGGGATTTTTGGGCTCGCTGAATCCGAATTTGAAGTCAAAATTTGAAAATTCAAAATGGCGGCGCCAATATGGCGGACAAAAATAAAAAACTTTACTCGATTTAGATGAAGATTAGTACTCCGGAATTTTTGAGGTCGCTTATAACGAATCTGAACTTAAAATTTGAAAATTCAAAATGGAGGCGATAAAATGGCGGACCGAAATTGAAAATTTTACTCGATTTAGATCAAAATTGGTACTCTGGGATTTTCGAGGTCGCTTATTACGAATCTGAACACAAAATTCAAAAATGTTTAATGGCGGATCTAATATGGCGGACGAAAGTGCAAAAAACAGCTCGATTTGGATAAATCTTGGTAGTCGGGGATTTTCGGGGCGCTGAGTGTGATGCTGAACTCAAAATGAAGGAATTTTTCATGGTGAATTCAATAGCATGGAGCATAATACAATAAATAGGTGGGAATATATGAAGCTTGAGTACCGAGTTTCATCTAAATCAATCTGTATTATTTGTATTTTCATTCGCTATATTTGTTCGTCATTGCGAATTCCTGAATTTTGAGTTCAGATTCGTAATTAGCACCCTCAAAAACCCTAGAGTACAAGTTTTCAGGATAAAAAAAAATCCTGCCATTTCGGGAACTTTTTGTCGAATTCTCTCTGCCAACGAAGGCGTTAAGGTAGTGCTTTCGCGGAGGGCCGTTTTTGTGGGGGCAGAAGCAGGGCCGTTCTGAATCATCGATTAATTATAGTGGCGCTTAAGGAATCTTCACAGTGTAACGGGTAAAAAAAATAGCTGATTTTTGCGATTTTTTTTCGATGGTTAAAATACGCTAATCAGTCTGATTTTTTATGTCTAATCTAAGCACTCATAAAGAATGAAAAAACATTTTTGTAACGTTTATTTATTTTTAATCTTTTTACATTTTTTAACAGTTGAAAATGTCTTCGAAACAAGGAGGCCTCACGGTGTACACGGTTGTGGCCGTAAATATTATCTAAAAAAAATTTGCACAAAGTAAAATCAGTATAAAAGCCGGTATCTTGCTATGGAGGTTTTTTTAAAATCAAAATTTTTTTAAAATCAAAATGTTTTTAAAATAAAAAATTGTTTAAAATCAAAATTTTTTTAAAATCAAAATTTTTTTAAAATCAAATTTTTTTTAAAATCAAAATTTTTTTAAAATCAAATTTTTTTTAAAATCAAATTTTTTTTAAAATCAAAATTTTTTTAACATCAAAATTTTTTTAAAATCAAAATTTTTTTTAAATCGAAATTAAAAAAAATCAGAACTCTTCCTTCGAGAGTATACACCGTTTCGAAAAGCGACATTTCGAGAAAAACCATGCTTATAAAAGTGCTGATGCGTTTGGCAAACACAACCCAGCTTTGTTTTAAAATTAATTTGAATAGAAGCCGCCACAAAATATGCAAACGACAATTTATGGAGTTTTATCATTCATCACGTATCAATAATATGTATAATTATATTTTGCCTATCGTGTTAATTCCGCTGAGGTAATTCAAGCCTATTGTAATAGCCTTGAATTTTATTGCGTTAATATTAATACGAAGATTACTACCGAGTCGTTAACAATCTAATTTTTCAGTTTTTATTTGTTCACGTGCAATAAATGCATCATTTACCACAACATTTGGCACACTATAATCGATAATACGAATAATCAACATAAGTAAACATCAATCGGAGCAGCTTTGGGTAAAATAAATTTAGACTCTCTTTTGACCGCGTGGAAGTGATCGTGCCTCCTTAATACCTCGAAGCTATGGCTAATAATATCTTTGGATATTATCCTCATACTTGCCCTTCCACCAAAAAAAAACTGCGAAAGGTCACTAAATATTCGACATTTTCAGGGGTGTGAGCCCTTACTTATGATTGGTTTCTTTGTTCTTTGAATTACTCGGAGCAACTTGTCGTTCTATCCACATTTTTGTTCTAAGTGCAGGAAAAATGCGAATTTTGTTTTCGACAGGATTTAGCAGGCTGATTCGTTAATTACATTGATCAATTACTCTAGTTACCACCATTCAGCGGTTTTATTCATCGCAAAATTCAGAATTAGGTTTGCGATGCACAACAACCCGAAAGAATTCGCATTTAAGGATGTTGAGTCCCAAATCGCAAATGACGATAAAATTCTGAAAATTTGGTATGTTTTTGTATGAAGTATTTCAGGTGTGTAAAAATTTCATGACAATTAGGAAGCTCGTTATTGAACAATAAACATTCACAAATTAAATGTTGTTTTATGGAAACTGATGTAACTTTGCAATAAGTTTTTTTTTGACCTCTCAATTTTATAATATCTACAATATACTGAAAGCAACGGAAACAAAACGAAGTTTATTGATAAATTTTTTTAAATTTCTTTTGAAAATTGTTCTTAACAAAATGTTAATTTTTTAATAACGAGCTTCCTAATCGTCGTGAAATTTTAACACGACCTCTTAAATACTTCATACAAAAACATACCAAATTTTCCGAATTTTCTTATCATTTTTTATTTCAACCCTTAAGGAGGTTGAAGCAATGATGATAGAATTCTGAAAATTTGGTATGTTTTTACATGAAGTATTCAGGAGGTCGTGTAAAAATTTCATGACGATTAAGAAGCTATTTATTGAACAATTAACATTAACATGTTTCATAGAGACACAACATCCTTAAAAAAACCCATTAAAGGGATATTCAAAAATGGATTTCAAAAATTGCACCCTGCCCGTACGTGTTTCACATTCAGTTCTTCAGAGATGTCGATATCCCTGAAATAAAAAAAATACAGGATCGTCCAGCCTGCGGAACAACTGTCATCATGCACGGTTCAAGAAAGCTTTGCGAGTGGGATTACAAAATCGATGTTTCGGCAATTCGCTGCACAATCGCTTGTCTCGCTCTGGTTAATAGACAGGTAATAAACATTTGATTTTATTTAGAAAGCAGAATTATTGCCTCGTCAATTCGACATCCGAAAAGTATTTGAAGAAACGTAAATCGATGTTACGAGCATTGGAAATCAACGATACGAAAGGCAGTTCAAAAATGTTATCGTCCAATTAAAATATTTGAATGTAGAAAAAATCGTATACGAGCGTAGAAGTATCGATTGTAGAAAAATCGAATGAATTATTTCGTTAAAAAAAAATTGCGCATCGGTACAATATTATTTTCAAAGAAATATAAGAAATGGGCAGTATTACGATATCAGTGACCACGCAGTCTTCATATTTGACCCAAAATAAGACTTTTTTCGAGACTGGGAAAAGTCGATATTTTTATCATTAAGGGGGTGAAACAAGGGTTTTGACGTTTGTATGAGACAAGATATTTTCCTCGCACCGTGCCACTCTGGTGATTTTTTTGCAATATCGTCAGACATACTGGAAGACTGTAATTTTCTGAGCCAAAAAATGGCCGTTTTTAAATTTTAAAAATAATTTCCCCCTTTTTCGTAAAAAATCAGCATCACCGGAACGTAAAAATGATTTCAAGTCGTCCGCTCGAAAGCTAACACAAAACTACAACTTTTATGTAGAAACATTTTTTTTCAATTACTTATAGTTTCCGAGATACATTCATTGGGAAAAAACGGCATGTTCTAAAATGTTAAATTAAAAAATCTGAAAAAAATGCACATAGAGTGGCTTTTAGTAGTACTTTGATGTAACCAATTATGGGGCCGATCTCAGATGGTCGAAAAAAAAGTGGCTGAATTGACGGAGATTGTATTGTTTTATTTAAACATGACCATCGTGTTATCATCTTGCCCCGGGTTCCCCTAAATCCGACAATAAAATATGTTGTTTCATACAAACTTTACAACCCCTGTTTCACCCCCTTAATGGTCGAATGTCGATTTTTACCACTGTTGCGAAAGGTCTTATTTCGGGTCAAGTATGAAGCCTGCAGGTCAGAATTAGGGGCCACAGATATCGTAATATCCTCAAGAAATGTTAAGGGGCTATACCGGGGTGAGCGCTGAAAATTTGAGTGATTTTCGAGGTTTTTTTGGAAGAAAAATACTCAATTAAATGTTTCGGAAAAGTAAGGATATATTTGGCTATATTTGACCTATATTACATAATTTTTTCATGGAAAAATATTGAGATCTAAGCGACTTTTGCGCTGCCTTCGGAGGCGCAAAAAAAGTTCCTCCACTCCTGACACGATTCCGGCCGATTGAGTAGGTGAAACCGAAAAAGGAAAAAATGTCGTTACACTGGAAGGTATTTCCTGTACAATGCCGTAGGATTAGCGAAAAGTATCAAAATCTATCAAAATGGCGTAGTTATGACAAAAAGTCTGTTTTCTTGCCTATAAAAAGGTCATTTTTTTCAATGCCAAATCGTCAATTTTCATCTAATCAAAAATATCCTACGTCATTGCAGAATAAATATATTCAAGAGTACTCAGTTCAAATTTCAAGTCAATCGGATAATTGCTCTTTGAGTTACAATGTCGGCAAGTTTGAAAAATCTCATTGCGAGAAAAACGCGTTTAACGATTTAACTATCGATTGTATACCTACGAGCGGTTGCGCTTTAGAAGGCAGCCGTTCGGGGAGTATTGGAGATACGGCCTTGAAATGTTTACGGGATATTCTTGAACTGCCGAAATGTATAAACTGAGGAAAAAGGGGGAAAAATGGATTTTTTTAACGTGTCACACTGGTATAGCCCCTTAATTTGGCATGCAATTATAATAAGAGGTACAATTTTAGGTATCGTTTTCCGTTCGGGACGACGCGAGACGCAGTATTCTCGTGAGGATCGGCAAAAACCAGAGCAAAATACAATTGTTGAGCCTTGTGTGCGACGTTTCGTTGGCCAGTGGCCAAGTGAGTCGTATAAAAATTACGAACCTCGAAAAAATCGGTATCGAAATGTTTTGGGGCATAGACTGTACAGGTCCGTCCACGATTCAACGAATCTTCCTCAATCTTCGTCCCGTACATTGTCCCTCGCTCGAAAAGGGCGTGACAAAAATCGCGAAAACCACAAGTGACGGAAATCAGCTCAGTACGGAAAGAATATTTTTCCTACTTTACATTCGATCTCCCGAAACGGAGTACAAATGTTCTCTCACAAATGATCAATTGATCGTGGAATTCCACGAAACTGACGAGGTGGTACGAGCAATCGAAAAGTCCGCGATGAGAAAAGATTCGCGAGACGTCGAGTCGTTATTCAAGCTATTGAATTACAAACCTACAGTTCCACCATTGATTTTTCGTCCCGTCGGCCAAACTCTCGAATTCAAACGGAGGAGAACTTTTTTCACGAATAAAGTAGCGAAACAATATGTTGGACACCGAAGGCACGAGATCAAGGGGGGAAAGCATCGATGGGGAATACGTAAATATCGTTTTCCCAAACGTCAAAATATTCGTCCTGTCGTCAACGACATTGGTCACCCTGTTTCCACAAAGAAGCCCACAATGCATTGCAACGATACGGGTGACGGAAAAATTGTGCGCAAGCAACGAGACGATTGCCCGGAAGTTCTCGATTGGGCAAACGCGAGTAACGGATCCTCCGGGAAATTAGAGAATTCCATGGTCGAACCGAGTGAGAACTGTGGCGAAAAATGGGCAAAAGATACGAATCAACACGAGCAGATACTATCGACGCGCAGTCGCAGTGGTGACAATCGTCATTCGTCCCGTACAAGCCAGGAGTGCGTGGAAACACCGGAAGTAGAGTTAAAGAGCGCTACAACGGCAAGACGTGGAAACAGCGAGCTAAAGCCATTGCGGTCGCAGGATAGCAATAAATCCGCGGATCGACCGTCGATAAATCGAAATTACGAAAATCACGACATCTCGTGGATAAGCCAGAAGTGCGTGGAGAAATCGCAAAAGAAATTGACCATCAGCCAAATTGACGTCGGAAAGTCGCCAACTGGCATAGAAGAAAATGTTGATATCGACGAATATTCAACGTGGAGCGACTGGTCGTATGTAGCAGAAACGAGAAACGCGAAAACGTCCTTAGCGTCGAAAAATCCAATAATTTTCCAACGTTTCCAATTTTTGCCTCTTCACTTGCACACTCTCCTGCCACACGGTGACGTGAAACTTTCTACCAGGGATCCTATTGACAACGACAAAGCTTTGTCGAATCTGAATTTCAATCGCCGACGCCAGGATCTCGAAGTACGAGGCTGCACGAGACGTGCTTGCGAATTTAGACTAAAGTTACAATCGTTGAAATCCATGAAGGTAAGATTGTAAAATCATGGTTGTTACGCATTATCGACCCAGAAATTTCCTGTCTTTTCCAGATTTTCCACACAGGTTTTACAAATATTCCAGGGAGATTCAGGTCTAATAAAAAACAATATTTCTTAAGATCAGACATATGAAAATGTTAAATACTAAGATGAAATATAAAAAAAATTGAAATTAGAAGAGTAATCTAAACACTGTGAAGGCAAATAAAAACTCATTAAGAAGGTACGATCATTACTACGAATCCAACTTTCGGATTTGAAATTTTTATATGATTTTGACGAATACTTTATGCGTCTGTTGACAAAATTTGAGCTATTTTGACCGATTAGAGTTTTTCGCAAAAAAACTGCAAAGTCGAGCACTTTGAGTTACTTTGAGCACTTTGAAAAGAAAATAAGCACTTCGTCTTATAGACACGGTCTAATTATAGCTTTAGTTATTAACAAAATATTGTCCTTTTTTTCTGTCGAAAATTGAGTTTTTACTTTAAATGCTTGCCAATTATATAATAATTCATATTTTCAAAATTCCCTACGTATTTCGCTAGCTATACTCGTGTAAATTAATAGAATTTTCTTTTTTTTCCAAATTCAAATTTGCGTCGGTTGCACTGCGTGCCGCAGAGCCTCTCAAATTCAGCATGCCTCGCGAGAATGTCTTCAGCGTCACCATATTGTATAATTTTAGATATACATTTTTCGATTCACTCAAAGATACGACTGATAATATCCTTGAATATTATTATTCTCTTACTCGTCCTACCACCCAAAACAAAAATCGCGAAAGATCACTTAATTTTAGACGTTTACAGTGGTATGAACTTCATTATGAACAGAACATTACGAACATGCTGCGAATAAATAAAAAACAAATATAAACGCTTATCTACAAAAATAATTGTGTGGTTGCGTATCGACAATTACACGACGACAAATCGAATGCCAATGAATCGAGCTTTAGAATAAATTAGTTTTTAGGTTTTGAAATTCTCAATGTGCCGTAGCTTTTGGCCATAATAATTGTGCAATTGTGCATCGACAATTTCACGACGAAAAATTTAATGTAAACGAATAGAGCTTCGGAGTAAATCTGCTTTTAGTTTTTGACATTTTTAAACTGTCATAACTTTTCTAGTATATAATAACAAAATAATATAAATATTAGAAATGTACGACAAAAAATTGTTCTCATACGTTTCGGTTTTTTTTTTGGTTTAATTTTTTCGTAATTGCTGCAAAAAGTCAATTCTAGAGAAATTCGAGAGAATTTTCAAAATTGCCTGACTTCTCCCTGATTAGTCCAGGAGGAAAAAAATTTCCTGAGTTTTCCCGACATTCCCTATATACCAAAGTTCAATATATAGCTGACAAAAATATCCATAATTGCACTATCCGTTTTCCAATGATAACTGGACGTTGCAGGTATTGAATCAAGTCAATGGAGAGTTCATCGTGGCATTTACGCATCAGGACGATAAAAGTTTGCTGGTAATAATCGACCAGCACGCGATGCACGAGAGGATTCGTTACGAGAGTCTTCTACGAGGTTTGAATTCTCCATCGTAAAATCACGATTATTATCTAGCAAATTCCTTTTACCTCGTTACAAAGAAAAAATACCTGTTAAATTTTGCAGCATACAAACGAGACGCGAAAAATCAGCAATTAATATCCATTGCTCTTAATCGTCCGATCGTAATAACCGATATTTCATCGAGGGACTGCAAATTGCTGTCCGTCAGTTGTCAACTTTTGACCCGATACGGTGTGAGCTTGTCCCTTCGCAATGAGAATACCTTGCTGATAAACGCTATACCGCGTTGTTTTTCGAGAAAAACGTTCTATTGCGACCGGACGTCACTGGAAATCGCAGTGAGAAAATTATTACGGGAAATTCTGGAAGATCTGATCAACGGCAGAGTCAAGCTTCTACCTTTCACCATTCACGAGGCTGTTGCGTCTGAGGCCTGCCGCGGTAATTAAAGACACTCTGTGCTAATACCAAACGAGGCTCAACATCGGTGAACGTTCCTACGAAAAAAAGTGCACACGGCAACTCGGTTTCTCTACCTAAAGAAAATGCTAACACGGAAAGCTCTTCCGAAACATTTGAGGACTACTTTGACGACCTAAAAATGCGGGTTATTGAAAAAAACAAATTTTGAAGAATAAAATTCATTCGAAAGAAGTCAGATTAATGAAAAATCGTTTGAGCATTCATTCGTACGCACGTGAACAAAGTTGTGTAACAAATTTCATAACATATCACTAATTCAAAAAGTTATAAACAATCTCGTAAATGACCTTTGAACGTGAGGGGTCCAACGGTGCACTTGGTTTGGCCATCCGGTTGATCTGAAACAACGAAAGGAGATGAATTTTTAGGAGAAAGCTCAATTTTCAAAATTGAAAATTTTCAACAATTTTTTTAAGCGATTCAGCTTTGTACTTTTCGGATTTTACTTATGCACAAATTTTAAGAAATGTTCACAGTGTACTCCTGAAATTTTTTCAATACAAACCGACCAAAGGGTTGTTAATGGGGGAACCTCCTCCGGACAACAGGTTTTTCAATAATTTTTTACACAAAATTGACAGCATTGATTGCCACAAATCAAGTTACATAATAATATTGACGTTCAAATGAATAGAAATTTTTTTTTTCATGAGTGAAAAACAAGAACAAAACGGCGGCGCTAGAGGCGCTCGAACTTGGCTCCTAGAGTTTGCGTCGTGAAACGCCCAGGTTCTTGTAGTCAACTAAAGTCAACGAAACAATTTTTTTTTCATTAAAATAAGTCATTCCGCTTTGCATAAACCTAAATTTAGCAATGAAAATGCAAATTTGAGGACAAGAAGAAAAAAAAACACTTTCTTAAATAAACAAATCGTTAAAAAACAATATTTAATGAAAAAATTAATACGAAATGTAAGGTTTGTGCAAAGGCCGATAAGTTAAAGAATAACTGTACGAAATTTCAAGTTGATTGGTTGATTACTTTTCGAGTTACATTCCACGGCACGGAAAAAGAACACGTTTCGCGAAAAACTCGATTGAAGCTTTCGTTTTTGAAAAGTAGAGTTTAGAGTGATTTATAATTACCCAAGCTTAATCCGCGATGCCAGGGCCATGAAGCGAGCCTTCTTCTTCTTGGAAATCTGGGCTGCATTTTATTTCTCTTCTTGTGCCGTCCTGGTTTCTTTTGACGATTTTAACGAGTCTTGTCTCTTCACTCGATTGCTGTCGTACGTGTCTGCGAAAGTTTTGCATTCCAGACCGATTCGCAGTTCTAGATCGTTCATGACTTTAAGTACAAACGACTCATTTTTTTCAAATACTCACACACAGACACGATACTGAACAAATACAGCACGTGGCCACTGAACTGTATACTATGAGTAGGTCGTCTCTCAACTGTTTGTGTGAAAACGACAAACGACGATTACACAGGCCGAATTTTTCTTTACAATGGTCGAAGTACCCCCTATTATTCAAAAGGTAAACAAGCCAACTTGTTTGGCTAAGAAATTGAAAGGTAGGGGCAAAGGGCGCGCGCAGATACCAGATGAATTATTGAAGAAATTTAAAAAATGCAAAAAATAATATTTGGAGGCGGTTCCCCCCTTAATGGCAGGTGGAACTAACTATCCAGGTCAAATTGATCTAGTGTGTGATAATCGTGCCCAAATATAAGTGTATCAACGGAGGGTTAAAGTAGATAATATTAGTTAATATTATCTAAAGATGGCCAATATTATCTAAAGATAGATAATATTGGTTAATCGTAAGACTCGACCGAGTTTTTTTGGTTATCGTGTTCCGATCACGAATACAAATTCATTTTTCTTTCTATTTTTCGAGGAAAGATATCCCATCATTTATTGTTGATAACCAATGACAAAAAATGTTAAGAAAAACGTCGATCGAGACTAAACTACTATTCCACGGAATAAGTGTACTAAGTTTTAAGTCGTTCCGGTAATTAGATGTCGAGCAATCTTGTATTTTTTTTTTGTAAAAATTTCACGTCTGTTGTTTGAAAATGATAATAAACGAATGGAGTCGGCTTTCTGCGTCACATTCAATGGATCCGCGAGTTGTCGTTGACTTTGAGTATCATGTTCATCCAATAAGGCTTGCAATTCGTTGTCTGCGAACTTTTTCCGTGGTTTCCCACGTTCTTCGCTTCTCACGTCAAAATCGCCACTTTCGAATTTTTTTAACCACTCGAAACACTCCATTTTACCAAGAGCATGTTCACCGTAAGCTTCGACAAGCATTCGATGCGATTCTGCAGCAGTCTTCTTCAAATGATAACACAAAACCAGTGCTGTCCGAAAATCGTAGTTCGTAGGCACAAAACTCGACATGTTTAAGGTTATAGAAATATACACCGGTGTAGGGAACTTGGGTTGTTGTGTGTTGAAAATCTTGGTCAGCTGTTAGAGATGATGGCGCTGCAGAAGCGCTGTTACGGTCCCTAAACTGATTGCTAGCACCATCTGTAGGGAAATTCCGGTTTCGTACTTCTACACCTGGTAAACAATGGGTCTGTTCGTTTTAGCTACACTTTTCTACGCTTCTTACACCTCCAGTGGACTTTCTATTACTGTATCTGCTCAAAGTGTAGAAAGTGTAGCTAGCGCGAACAAACCTAGTTTCGAGAAAAACGCGTTTAAAGTTTTACTAGCAGTTTTATAGTTGTGATCATAAGTTAAGGAAGCTTTCCAGTGTGACAGCCCGAAAAATCGCTGTTTTTCGCGATTTTTTTTTTTAAAGAAAAAATAATCTAATCGGTCTGGTTTTTTTTTTGTATATTAATTGGGTATTGAAGAATACAAAACAATTTTTTAAAGATCGATTTATTTATTAATTAATATCTATAAAAATGATGAAACAATTGTTGCAGAAAATGCACTTGGATGTGGTGTCCACGTTGGGGGTCACAATTTTGATCTGAAACAAAAAACACAAAAAGATTATTGATCGGTATATAATTGGCTTTCGTGCTATGGAGGCTTTTTTTTTTTTTTTGCAAAAATGGCGCCGGTTTGAACAAAGAGTATCGATTTTAGCATTTTTTTTGGCAGTTTTTTTACAAAAAAATAGGAAGATGTCAAAAAAAAAAAGCTTCCATAGCACGATAAACAATGACGTTAAGAATATTGTGTAAAAAATTCAACTCGATAGCTTTAAAACTCTGCCCTCCAAGTTGGACACCGTTTTGAAAAATGCTGTTTCGAGAAAAACGCGTTCAAAGTTTCGCTGTAGCTGTAGCGCTCCGTTGCCTTCTTCCAAGAAATGCTGTACAGTAACCGAAATAATCTGAATTTCGGCATGAAAATTTCAGGGAATATTCGGAAGAGCGTATACTATTCGATAAAGCAAAAAAAAAATCGATTTTCTGAAAATTTCACACTGGAAAGCTCCCTTAACCTTCAACCTGCGATTTCTGCACCATATGTTGGACCTTCTTCTTAAATTTGGGTTACCTCAAGCTACGAACCAATGCTCGTCATTTTCACAGTAACCTAACCTCTTCAGCGAATCTTGTGATTTTCACATTTTCGAAATATACGAGCAAATGTATAGTATAATGATCATAATTATACTGATAATAATGTTAAAATACGATTACTTATTATCGCTACATCTCTTAATATCATTATAAAGTATTAGTGCTATCATTATTACTATTGTACTAAACGTATAAATAAGTGCCAAAAGAATTCTTGTTCAGATTGGGTAAAACGAACATATTTTATTGCATCAAACTTTTTTTTGGATACATATCAATTGATTGTCATTGAATATGAATGATTGAGCATTCAGTAAACAATGCGAAAGAAGGTCGTGACGTTTTCACGTTCTTTCCGCGCTCGAGTGTGTTTTCGATGTTTCGCTCGAGCTCAAACATTCGATGCATGTTTTCGAAAAAACTATCCATTAAAATACCGTTTGTCTCTCTTTATATTCGACTTGGACCGTGTATGTTCTAGGTTCGATTAAATTTGGCGATCCTCTGACACAGCAGCAGTGCGAAGCCCTCGTATCGTATTGGAAAGACACGGATGCGCCGAATCGTTGCGCACATGGCCGACCTTCCGTTGTTCCGTTGTTGGAACTTTCCTCGTACAAGAGAAGTCGAGACGAGCTCTATTCCGAGGTAAGAAAAATACGGAAACGGGAAAAACACAACTGTCCAATGTCCAACTGTGATTTTGTTAAAATTTTAACCAGACATTGTTCATATCATTATGCATGTTTGAGTGAAATTTCAGAACAGTCGACTATTCAGACTGGGAGATAATGGGTTTTTAAATTGCAACTTTTAACGCTGCAGGGTCTTGAAATTTAGACAGAAATAACTGAAATTGAAATAATTGAAATTTAATAAACTATTGAACTGATAAAACATCGAATTGATAAAATATTGAAATTGAAATTGATAAAATATTGAAATAAGTGAAATTAATAAAATATTGAAATAATCGAACTTGATAAAATATTGAAAGAATTGAACTTGATAAAATATTGAAATAATTGAACTTGATAAAATATTGAAATAATTGAAATGGATAAAATATTGAAATAATTGAAATTGACAAAGTATTGAAATAATTGAAATTCATGAAATATTGAAATAATTGAAACTGACAAAATATTGAAATAATTGAAATTGATAAAATATTGAAATAATTGAAATTAATGAAATATTGAAATCATTGAAATTGACAAAATATTGAAATAATTGAAATTGATAAAATATTGAAATAATTGAAATTGATACAATATTGAAATAATTGAAATTGACAAAATATTGAAATAATTGAAATTGATAAAATATTGAAATAATTGAAAATGACAAAATATTGAAATAATTGAAATTGATAAAATATTGAAACAATTGAAATTGATAAAATGTTGAAATAATTGAAATTGACAAAGTATTGAAATAATTGAAATTCATGAAATATTGAATTAATTGAAACTGACAAAATATTGAAATAATTGAAATTGATAAAATATTGAAATAATTGAAATAATTGAAATTAATGAAATATTGAAATCATTGAAATTGACAAAATATTGAAATAATTGAAATTGATAAAATATTGAAATAATTGAAATTGATAAAATATTGAAATAATTGAAATTGACAAAATATTGAAATAATTGAAATTGATCAAATATTGAAACAATTGAAATTGATAAAATATTGAATTGATAAAGTATTGAAATTGAAACAATTGAAATTTAGACCGAACAATTTTCGGTAAAAAATATTTGTCCCTTAAATTAAGAAGACATATGGCAACGCCGCATCGTTCCACGTATCCAATGACGTAAGTTTGCGCGGCATATTCAAAACAATACTGCAGCACAAATCTTTATTTGTAAGTAATTTTTAATCGAACAAAGCTTTTAATTAGTTATGACCTAATCGACACTTTTGTTTGTTAACGAAGACAACACAAACGATATAAAATATCAATATTTATAACGCAAATATTTTTATTTACGACAAAAGTTTTTAACTTCAGGAACACGATAATCATTTTTTTTCTCCAAATATTGAACAATACCGTTCTGCGATGTTGCCATATGTCTTCTTATTATAGGGGACAAATATTTTTTACGGACAATGAATCTCGATCGCTAATAATCGTCGGCCTTCGTTACTTGCCTTGCCGAGGGAAAGCTTTACAAATTTTGGTTCACCGCGTTGTCGTTGAGGGAAAAAAATCGAAGTCTATTACCGAAATATTCCTGAAGCTTTTTTCACGCAGTCCAAGAAAATAATGCCTTTGCTAGTTTCTCCTCGAGAACGGTAATCGTCTAGTTGCGCATGATTTTTATACGAGTTTCGTTGCAGTATTACAGGCGTACAAATGCAAAAAAAAAGTCGACCCAACAGGATCCATTGAGTCGAAAAATCAATAATAACACTAATATAGATAGTAGTAAAACAATTACAAAATGAGTCACCCCGTAACGCGTCACCGGAGTCACGTGAACGTAACGTCGACGTGATTAGTTCAAAATTTCCGGATACGCCGATATGAGGATGTCTTTGCCGAAATAATTGACGCGATTGCTTATTATCAGGAATTCGGTTCCGCCGATGCTAACGGAGCAGGGATTATTGGGTCTAGTGAAGAAGCACACGGTGTAGAGTGCCATTTCCAATTCGGGCGATGTCCCGACGAATATCGTGGTGACCGGTTGTACGATGTCGTTCAGGGTCGAGCGCAGTTTCACGATCGCGCCGGCCTGCGACAGAAAATCATTGACGAAACGATAATATACAAGTACGATGACCTTGAAGTTTGCATCGTCGGAACGCAACGATATTTTTTTCACTTCATTTGTTGTTTCTTTATTTTTATCACTATCCGAAGTCAATTTTCGATCCGTCAATGATCCGATAGGTCATTACGTAAAACATTCGAAAGGTCGTGTAAAAAATTCATGACGATTAGGAAGCTGGCTGCTGAGAAATTAGAATTCACAAATTACACGCAGCCTTATGGAAACTGAAATAACTTTGCGATTTTATTAGCGAATAGCAAACTTTGCTATTTGTTTTAGAGAAATCGGAGAAGTATTTACGAATGATCGTTTTTTCATTTCAAATGTATCGTAAACAGTAGTGGCTTTATGGCGCAAGAAACGACGTCGTCCGTGAACGAAAATGAGCATTTCAATTTCCCCCTACTTCCGGTCTATGCAACGTTGCCGCTATATCTTATATGTTTTTCCTCAAGTGTGACTTTTGTCGTTGTATTTTTGGCATCATTTTTTATAACGAGAAGAAATAATAATTGCAAAGTTACTTCAGTTTCCATACACGGAGAGAATTAAATGTTAAAAATTACCGTGCAGTAACGGTAATCAGATGACAACCCTGAAACCTCGCTTATTATTGTCGGGTAGAACACAGATTTTCACGAAAATAAAATAAAATTTCTTCTTCGGATAGAAAATTTTACCAGATTTTCTAGTAAATTTCGATGTGTAACAAAATACGCAAAACTTAAATTTGAAAAATATATAATATCAGCGAAATTTTACTGTGCATTTTAGTATTTTATGCCTTTCAGAAATGTCTATAAAAAAGTATCGTCTTTATAAAAGTTATTCTAAGATTCATTATAAAATTTAATGAATGTTATAGGAAAATGTATTGTGCTCTCGGTAAAAATTATCGTGCGCGCTTGGTTAAAATTATCGTGCGGTACGGTACGGGAATTTTGAGGCACTGCATTGTAAAAATTCCCCTTCATTCCTTTCACTTCAGAATGGTATGGTGGTGGGGGTAAGTAGGGGAGCGCGATTTCTTTATGGCACGATGGGACTTCCCAAAAAAATTTCGTCTCAACTGCGTACATCGCCGGTTCAGTTTGGCCTGAAGCCTCAGTCGCATGCAGTGTCTCGTTGCGAGAAAGTGAAACGTAGCGATCGTGTTAAATGATGACGAAGTAATATGTGCGCAAATTAGTCACATCACTCGAGCCTACGATGGTACAAAATGTATTATAAATAAATGTTAGTATTAAACGAAAAATAAATTCTAATGATTAAATTTGTCTCCTTATCCGTTTGTTGACTATACCAATTTATATGGAAGAAAAAAATGTTCCCAACAAAAAACAAACAGCATTAATTTGTACCGATTTTTCAATAGTAAATAATATTCATTATTATTATTATGGTTATTGTTATTTCGGTTATTATAATGATTATTATAGCACCAGTTTTTGAAGAAAAAATACGTTTTACTAAGGATTTCTTCAATCGAAGAATTTAAATTTTACCAGCCTTATAGGGAATTTTTCTTCCGAGGTTGACGCAGGTAAATTTTACTGTGCAGCACCGTAAAAATAACGTACGGCGCGGTTGGTAATTTTTAACCGACAGTAGGTAAATTTTCGAACATACATGCTAAATTTTACTGTCTCCAATTTTCACCCTTCTTGTATAGTAAAATTTTAACAACGTATTTGAAATTTTCTGTAACGTGAGTTAAAAAAAACTTGACGCAAACGAATTATTATGTTTTTCTCACTTGTCACCACATTGAAATATATCACGGTAATTTTTACCGTGAAATTCACCACAAAAATTACTTTTTAATTCTCTCCGTGTAAGGCTGCAAAAGGCTGTAATTTGTGAAATTCTAATTTCTCAGTAGCCAGCTTCCTAATCGTCGTGAAATGTTTACACAACCGTTCAAATGTTTTACACAATGACCTATCAAGTTTTTATAATTTTATCGCCATTTTCAATTTAGGACACAGCATCCTTAACTTTCGTTAAATTCCAACGATGCCAACTTCAACGTCACGGATTACAATATATTCCAACGTGATGAAAGCCCTCAATGGTACAAGAAGGTACATCAGTAATATCAAAAATATCAGTAATATCAGTAATATCAGTAATATCAAAAAAGTGCATTTCACTTTGCTCACATCTCCCAGTGTCGTTTTCTTGATATAGCCGAGATAATTGATTTTCTTTGCTGCTTCCTGCTTGGCGAAGTAGATCCAGTTGTGAAGACCGATGATTTCCTTGTCGAATTGCTCGGCGAGGAAAACAGTCTCGAAGCCGGAGCTCGATGCGTCCCCGTCGGTTCGTTTGAATTGGGAGAACCAAATGCGCCTAAGTGCGTCCTTGTACTCGTACTTGTCGTTCGGCACGTAGCCTTTTTCGGCCAGGAAGTTCATGGCGCCCTCGAGTACCTCGGTCTCCAAGAGTTTGTCGAGCAGCTGGTTCTCTTCGTTGCGTTCCTCGGCCGTGACGTCCTCCTTGACCTTCACGTCGAGTTCGTAGTTGTCGTGAAGGGCGACGACCGCCTTGATCGTCGGAATCTCGTAGGCCTCGTCCTTCACGCTCAGAAGTCTGCAAATACATGGAAACCGTGGCGTCGTCTTCGAGTCTGGCGAGAAATAAAAAATAACGGACGTTGCGTAGACAACTCACGGTTCGGATGCGTCATCGGTCACGCTGTCGTCCATTTTCTGTCCCTGAAGACTCATGGTGATGTGCTTGAAGGCGTTGTTCTTCTCCTTGCTGAATAGGTCTTCGGAGAGTTTCTTCAAATCGGCGTTGGTGATGATGGTACCAAGCGGGCTTGGATTGTTCTGAGCCAAGGCTTCCTGAGGATCGACTGGGTTGGTTGCGGGTGGCGATGAGGCTGCTGGGGCCGCGGCGTTGCTGCTGGGAGCACTGGCCGCGGTTTCTGCTGGAGCGACTGGACCAGTTGGACCAGCTGGAGCCGCTGGAGCAGCTGGACCAGCTGGAGCCGCTGGAGCAACTGCCGAACCGTTTGATTCCGTTCCGGGATTCGTTCCGTTGTTGTAGTAATTGTTGTAGGTTATTTCCGTGTGAGATACCGGACCGGCGACCGCGGGAACGTTGCTGCTCCCGTGACCACCGCTGTGACCGTAAATGCCACCGGGCAAGATTCTGCTGACGGCCGCGTTGACGCCGGCACTTACGCCCGCAAAGACGAAGGCCTCTTTGGCCAGTTGGCCGATTCCCGGTCTGCTGCCACCACCCTGCTGCACCAATATCGTTTGAGGCACGTGGCCGACCGGCGGGTTGTAACTGGCTCCCGGATTCGAGCTGTACGAGTGGCCGTAGGACGGATTGTAAGGATTGTAGGGTTGGCTGTAGGCTGGCGGTGCACCGTGCGGCTGACCGTACGATTGCGGATTGTACGACTGGCCGTGGGGACTGTACGGAGGGGGTGGACCACCGTGCGACGGACTGTACGCCGGTGGTGCGCCGTACGGATGGTGACCACCGACCGATGGATTGTAGCCTTGATTCACCGGGGGGTTGTAGCCACCCGAAGATGGGTTGTGCTGGTTTCCGGCCGATTGGCCGTAGGCGGGGTTCTGTGCCGGCTGACGATTGTAACCACCTGCAAGTCCAGTTCAGCCGGGTCAGACACTATGATCGCGCGCACTCGGGCGTCGCTGCATCGAACGACAGTTTGCCATACGTGGGAGCTACCTGGCATGACATGTCACCTTCGTACACAGAGATAAATGTATGGTAACTTCAACCGTATTTCAACAATATTTTATATTACCCGGAGGGGACGATGTACAAAATTGTCCACGCAGAGGGGACTCGGTACAACAGTACTAACTGTATGTTTGTTTTTCATGATTTGTTATTCCCTGACCTCCTGAAATGATTCCTATCGAAGAAAATATGTCACCTACGTGGGGATTCGAACCTACGACCTGCCTACACTGTAAAAAAAGATATGAAATTTACAATACATTTAAGATACAAAGGAATTGAATTTTACGAACTCAGTAGATGAAATTAAATTTGAAACACTTGTATCGTAAATTTAGAACAGGAACATGAAATTCTAACGTGGATATAGAATTTAATAGATGGAACGTGGAATTTCAAAGACAAGTTTGTGAATTTGTGGAAAATGTATTGCATTAACCCGTGTCTTCAATTGAAAATTACCACAGATGTATGATAAATCAACTATAAAAAACAGAGCATTGAAAATACAAAACAAGTTTGAAATTTATTTACAGCTGCCTGAAAAATATAATATATGTGAAACTGAATTTTAGGATACGTACAATGCATGATCACAACAGATTTATTTAAAAGTGCGAAACTGGAATTGAAAAAAGAATTCATAAACGCTGATGAAAATCACATGAAACAACGTGAAAATTATATTAAATTTACACTACATTTAAGGGACAAAAGAATTGAATTTTACGAACTCAGTAAATGAAATTGAATTTAAGACACTTGTACCGTAAATTTAAAACAGGAACATGAAATTCTAACGTGGATATAGAATTTAATAGATGCAACATGGAATTTCCAAGAAAAGTTTGCAAATTTATGGAAAATGTATTGCATCAGCCCGTGCCTTAAATTAAAGATTACAACAGTTGTATATCAATTCAAATATAAAAAACAGAGTATTGAAAATACAAAACGCGCTCAACCCTCCTCGGCCGCTCGCGACGACCGATGGTCGCGCGTAGTTCGCGTAGCGCCCGAGGGACGGCGCCTTGTTCCGCACTTTCCCATAGCCACTCGCAGCTTCGGTCGGGCATATAACTCGACCACCGGCTACGATCGTCCTGGGAAAAACAGACGCGTTTGCAACTCGTGCACGCGTCGGAGAGTGTCACAAATTCGTTACCTCTCCATATCCACGCCAGAGTCGCAGTTCTTGAACTCGCCTATCCGGCAGGAAATTATTTTTCCCTTTTTACGCCGCCCGGTGTTGAAAGAAGAAATTTCACAAAAACCACCTATTTTTACCTCTAGCTCCCGTCGAGGAGGGTAAATCCGAGTCACATTTTCAGCGGGCTTAATTATCAATTTCTGAAATAAACTTAATACTTAGGATCAGTAATTTGAATACACACCCGTATGTTGATATTAGCAAATGGTTCTTGAATTTAATATACATGGATGTGAACATTTTTTTGCACGTGCATTATTTTTCAAACGCACTAGTATATTAATATTACGGAGCTACACTTTTATTTTTAAAATAACCTGCTTTGGATTTTCATAATATTATCTGAAATTTTATAAACGGCGTCCGCATAAAAACTTCCTACACTTGTGTATTCATTTTTATACAGAAATTTTTTACAGTGTATCTATATTCAGGCACGCTGTCACTATGCTACCGAGTTATGTATTTCGTTTCTTGATGAAAAACCGCAAATATAGCCGATAGCAGAATGGTTAGCGCAGGTATATTAGGTATAGAAGCAACTAGGTTAGGTAGGTTCGAAACCAGGCATGGACAATAAAATTTATTCGCAGGAATTGATTTCAGGACAACTGGAAATCATCAAGTATGATAGTAAACCATCGGAATAAACCACCAGTAACGGAAAAACCTTTGTTTATTTGTGTTTAAACGTATGCCTACGTGACGTCTTGTACGTTGTTCCCAAGCGTCCACAAGTACACATAAAAAGTGTGTTTTGATTTAGCCATCGACACATTTTAAACATGTTGAAATTGGCGACAAGCGTTTACACGCCTAAAGTGTATCGAAACGACACGCTTTGAACTTGCTAAAACCCGCTTGAAGAGTATTAAAAGAACACGCGTAAAATGTGTCGTTACGACATCAACACACGAGTTGCCGTGTTGAAAACGGCGACACGATTACACACGTGAAACGTCTTGAAACAACGCGTTTGATTTTACAGTGTACTTATGGTATTTCGATCGTAGATTTGGCACAACGGATAAAAGTAATTCTAGCTGCATTTCCGAACAGCTGCTGCTTCTGATATTGGTGGAATTTTGCACAGATTGCTTTTTTGATAATATATGTCACTGCTTAAATGGATTTTTGGCGCGGCCCAATAGTTTTCGAAATATCGGATTGTAAAAACTGATAAATGAATGCGCTTATATATCTATATCGATCATAGCGTGCCACCTCACGCCAATTGGAAAAGCGTTTTTACAATTGCCGTGACAAATAACTTCAACAGTTTTCACTCGATTTTCTCCAAATTTAAAAGTTATGCTTCTAATTGCATTTCGCAGAGAAGCACATACGGAATTTCTGATTAATCGAAAACGTTTCGTTCTATGAGCAGTTATAACGAAATTTTTCACTGAAAATTCATTTCTTAAGTTCAAATACCTACAACTTTCGAATAAAACAATATTTTTTAAATTCCGTACGTACTTCCCTAGGCATTCTAGCGTAGATTGACGAGATTTTTTGTTCATTGTCAGGTCAAAAATTGTGGACGCTAAATGTCACGCCGCGAAGCGCCTAAAAAAAGATAACAAAAGAAATTTTAGTAGTCGGCCATTTTGTACATAACAAAAAATTCTAACAGCTTGACATTCATACTAAATAGATGTGTAATTAATTTTATGAGCCAACCACTTATTCACACGAAAAAAAATGGTTAAATTCGCACATGACTTTATACCCGTTACTGTGGCCTAAGGCCTTGATGTTGGTATCCATATTTCAAGGCTGCCAAACGTAGCAAAGAACAAGTAAAAGTAATTCAAATTTCCATTTAAGTTGTACTTGTTTTTTTTGCCAATTACAATGGTTAAAATATAATCATAATGATGAAAAAATAATGGCTATAACGATATGATAATTAAAAATAACGATTACAACGATGTAATCATAATGATTAAAAAATAATTATTATAATGCAGAATTATAATGATTAAAATATCATTATAATTGTTATTATTTCCATAATAACAATAATAATGATATTTTAATGTTTTTAACTCTGATATCGAATTATCGGTATTATTTGAGTCCGATAAAGAATTAATCGACCGATACGCCGCTTTTTCGATATCATCGAAAACCGGTATCCACCCTCTACCACTCTCAAGCCTCCGGACAAGATCAGATCGTTTTCTTACCGGACGGGTTGTATCCCGACTGAACGTTCGTTGCACTCGTCTTCGTGGCAAGATCCGGGGCTGATGGCTTTGCTTGAGTTCCTCCGGCCGGTTGTTGTTTCGACGGGACGTTCCATCCGATCTGGCCCGGATTCGACCCTGCCGAAGAAATTCAAGGATAAGCCGCCTCGAGGGTTATTTTTTCCAGGGTGGGAAAACGCGTTGATCAATGAAAGATGACAAGCTGTTAGGTTCGCGCAGTTCAGAGGAAACGTATTCTACCCGTGTCACCGATTGTTTTCGGACATCGTGTGCAGCTCGGATTATCCAGGCTCGGCCACTTTTCGCGTCTACAATATCGGTGTGTGTGATAACAACGGAGTGAGAGAGCCGGAACGAAAAGTACCGATATCATTGTGTCGCAGTGGCCGAAACTGGTCCACTCGTCCGAATTTCTCCTCACCTTTTTTACCATGCTGACCGGTATTCCCGACCACTTTGGGTCTTTGCTCGTTACCGGCGCCGGTCAACTTCGCTGCCCAGTCTCTGTACTCTTGTCCTTTCTGCTTTTGACTCGCTTCAAAAATCGTATCGAACGACAGAAAAAAAACGTATGAATGCCATTGACAGGTAGACGCGTAGATCCGTATACTTTTTCCATCAATGTATACCCGCACGAATTCCGAACTGCGGTAACGCAGCTCTATTGTCTTCGAAAATCTTAACAATGCCCCTGCGACGGCTCTAAGCAATCCGCGCATCTTCTCTCATCGAACCGTTACACTTTTATCGACTCGGAGGAAAAACGAGGTTTGCTATTTCGTCAGTAATTGCTGGATCAGTGACATCCGCTTTCGTGTGGTGTCGAATGGTCATGAAAATTTCGCGAATCGCGATCGAAAGTCAATACCTTGCTGGGTTTGCGGTTGTCTGGGCTTCTGCGTTCCCCTTGAGGAGACACGGGAGAGACTGCTTCCGCCGCTCCGTCTACTGCTGCTGCTGAGGGATCTTCGAGCGTCGATGCCTGCAATACGTACAAAGTTGTAGATTGATCAGTCGGTGCAGCTAAACGAAGTCTCTTTCCTTTCTTATCGACCCGTATTGCTCCTGAGAATTCAATTGATCTTAGTAATTTATCATCTTGGAAGTTCCTACAACGATGTGGACCTGCACTGAGCAAACAGTTTATTTATAGCGAAGACACACATTTAGTTGGCACTTTTATTCAAGTATTCATTAACTGTTACGAAATGTGTTAGTCGTTAGGAAAAATTCGTGTTCTCGTGACAAAATTTTACAGCCATAGTATTTCTTCGAAAAGAATGATTTATTTGATCATTTTTATTTCTCTCAACTCGGTAGATGTATATGGTCATCGAATAACGAGTTGAAGTTGTGAAATGATAATATAGTTCGAAGGAGTAGAGAGTCTGGGTTATTTTTAGTTATTTTTAGTTGTTTTTAGTTATTTTTAGTTATTTTCAGTTATTTTTAGTTATTATTTATATATAATAGTTGGTGTAACATAATATTAGTTATTCGCAATTAATATATTTAGATTTGGGGCCGTTAACGTATCGTTGCTGCGACTATCCTGGGTTCAATGCAAACGAACATGTCATCACAACAATTAACTGATGTTCATTCAAAACGACTCTTTCGGCCGCAATTTTTAGTTATTTTCAGTTATTTTTAGTTATTTTTAGTTACTTTTAGTTATTTTCATTTATTTTTGGTTATTTAGTTATTTTTAGTTATTATTTATATATAATAGTTAGTGTAATATAATATTAGTTGTTCACAATTAATATATTTAGATTTGGGGTCGTTAACGTATAGTTGCTGCGACTATCCTGGCTTCAATGCAAACGAACATGTCATTACAACAATTAACTGATCTTCATTCAAAACGACTCTTTCGGCCGCAATTTTTAGTTATTTTTAGTTATTTTCAGTTATTTTTAGTTATTTTTAGTTATTTTCAGTTTTTTTCAGTTACTTTTAGTTATTTTGTTATTTTTAGTTATTATTTTTATATAATATATAGTGTAATATAATATTGGTTGTTCACAATTAATATATTTAGATTTGGGGCCGTTAACGTATAGTTGCTGCGACTATCCTGGGTTCAATGCAAACGAACATGTCATCACAACAATTAACTGATCTTCATTCAAAACGACTCTTTCGGCCGCAAGTTTTAGTTATTTTTAGTTATTTTCAGTTATTTTTAGTTATTTTTAGTTATTTTTAGTTATTTTGTTATTTTTAGTTATTATTTATATATAATATGTAGTGTAACATAATAGTTAGTGTAATATAATATTAGTTGTTCACAATTAATATATTTAGATTTGGGGCCGTTAACGTATGGTTGCTACGACTATCCTGAGTTCAATGCAAACGAACATGTCATCACAACAATTAACTGATCTTCATTCAAAACGACCCTTTCGGCAGCAATTTTTAGTTATTTTTAGGTATTTTTAGTTATTTTCAGTTATTTTTAGTTATTTTCAGTTACTTTTAGTTATTTTCAGTTATTTTTAGTTATTTTTTGTTATTTTGTTATTTTTAGTTATTATTCATATATAATATGTAGTGTAACATAATAGTTAGTGTAATATAATATTAGTTGTTCACAATTAATATATTTAGATTTGGGGCCGTTAACGTATAGTTGCTGCGACTATTCTGGCTTCAATGCAAACGAACATGTCACAACGATTAACTGATCTTCATTCAAAACGACTATTTCGGCCGCATTTGAGCCAAGAGTCATACAGTTGACGCACACTTGATGATGATTCATACGATGATATATGATTAATAGGATCTGCGGACCCGATCGATTGCTAAAAATCATCATCAACGACTCGTCAAATCGTCGGCACTCTCTCATAAATAATCTGTTTGTTAATTCTCCCGGCGTTCTTAGAAAGCCGGAGAAAGTTGAAATTTCCGCGACTAACGAGCCGTTCCGCGACTAACGAGCCGTTCCGCTTTTATTTTTTCCATTCAACATTGTTGACTTTATTTCCGCGCGCTAGGCCGACCGTCAAGTTTCTCCACCGCCACATCCGCAAATTCGATAACGACGTTCGATTATTCGACAATTGAATCGTGGATGGATCCATCACTCGTGTTTATCTTTTCATTCTAGAAGGGTCTCCAACGCGTACGTACGCAGTATCACACGCGCGGGCTTATTTTCATGTACACGTGTAGGTACAAAGTTACACATCTTCCACGAAGATATCTCCAATTGCGCTAGATGACGAGAAGTGAATAATACACGCGACGTTATACGTTTGTACGCTCCGTTAAGTCGTGTAAAACGGTGTCCAATTTACTTAACGACGAAGCATGCGAGCGCTTCGCCACATATACACACTCGTGCACGACAGTATCATTTTCGCTACAAAGCAATTTTCCTTGTGTATCACGATCGACCCAGACCACATGTACCGTATACTCAAAATCGTCGGTCTCGATGAGGCCCACTGTGAAAGTTCTTTTGCCCGAAACTTCGAGAATGGAAAAACGCAAGGTGAACAAAGAGTCGAAACGTTCGGTGAAACAATTGATTCGAAGCACGCACGAAAAAGCCTTGCATCGTCGCTGTTATCCGCGTGTCATTTATGGGGCAATGTTGGCACGGATTCGACCTCGACGAATAGTGTCTCCGCGTCTTTGATTCTAATTCAAGGGCGACCAAAGCGAGGCTCGGTTCTCGTGGCTGTATCGAATGCTCGGCGACTATGACGAACGGCAAATTCTATGGATGTTTGTACACGCGTCTATTTACCCGAACGCAATGTATCCGCGAAACACTTGTGGGTCTGCACGTTCACGGATTTATTTTACTTCAATTTACGCTATTCGCTGTATTGACGGTGGAAATGACTCTTGTTGTGTGTGCGAGTGTTGTTTAGGAACGACAAGGTTGCTTTTGTGTTATTAATTTCAAGGGATACGAATGACAGTGCAGTAGTATTGGCTTACAGAGATCGATTGAAACTAGAAGAAAGAGAACGACGAGGAATCTTGAAAACTCCATCGCGTCTGACTTTTACTTTCGTCCGGTGTAAAAACTCGACTGTATATGTTCGCCGTGTTGCTGAGCTCGCGGTCGCGGACAAACTGACCGGAATGAGCAACCGAGCCGAGGTAGACCTTCCTACCTACGGACCTGCTGCTGGTCATTCTTGCTGAGTGTAGTCAGATCTCTTTGGCGTGCGTCACGTATTATTACCCTCTCTCTGTCTCTCTCGACCAGTCAGGCCCCACAGTGGGATTAAATCCATCGAGAGGATACACTCACAGCCCCCAACTTGTTCAGGATTTTTCCCGTACCTTGACGCTCATTGGAGTTCACATCATATAATTTCAAATATGAATCATTTTTTTCCCTTCGAAACTGAGCAAATTTGAGAATCGCGTCAACGATAAAAAATGTTAATTAACTTCGAGTCGTCGAGCGGCATTTTATGCAGCAATTCAATCGATACTTTGCTTCGATCGAGTTTCCGCGATTTTACAATTCGAAAATGCAAAGTCCTCGAGGTGTCCGGATCTGCAATGTCCATTGCTCCAAGGGGATTAAAAATTATGAGTACAACAACAACAATAACAACAACAACAACAACAACATAAAAAACAACAAAAGCAACGACAACAACAACAACAGCAACGACATCAACAACAACAGCAACGGCAACAACACCAAGAGCAACGACAACAGCAACAGCAGCAACAACAACAGCAGCAACAACAAAAACAACAGCGTCAACAACAAAAACAACAACAACAGCGTCAACAACAAAAACAACAACAACAACGACACCAGTAACAGCAGCAACACCAACAACAATAGCAGCAACAACAAAACAACAACAACAACAAAGATAACAAAAACAACAACAACAACAACAACAACAACAAAACAGCAACGACAACAAAAAACACAACAACAACAACGAAACCGACAACAAAAACAACAACAGCGACAACAAAAATCACAACAGCAACAACCGCAACGACAACAACAACGAAAACAACAGCAACGACAACAACAACAAAAACAATAGCAACGACAACAACACCAAGAGCAACGACAACAGCAACCGCAGCAACAACAACAACAACAACAACAACAGCAAAGACAGTAGAAACAACAACCACAGCAATAATAATAATAATCGTTCGCCGGCACAACCGAGTCATTCTGCACAAACGCAAGTACTGATTTGATCTGCTAATACATGCGGGTTTCCTCAAACGCATCCCACGCTAGCTGGGCTCTCATCATTCAAGACTTCCAGTGCTACGTTACATTCGACAGCGTAGTTGGTACGTCGTTCAGACAGCTTGCGTTTTCTATTTTTATTTCGCATTTACTCCGCTGATGGAATTGTCTAATGAAGAAACTTCATCGATCTTATGAAGCCTGCAGAAACTGCGAAAGATCCTACCGGCGCACAGGGTTGCGGTTGAATCGTTGTCGCTGTTTCGCACCGGCCAGAATGATGCATAACTTTTTTAGAATATCGAAATTGGTGGGAACTCGATGAATGATTATTTGACGCCACATAATTGATGGTGAAATCTTCCTGCAGTTTCAGTGCAATTTCACGCTTTGCTTTGTATTACCCATACACGCATATATACAAAGCTTAAGGGGGGGCAAGACATGTGGTGGCATAAAAAACTATTTTTTTGCGTAAAACGTTAGTTGAGCATCTCGAGAATACGGTGGTAAAGTTTTGAATCGAAATTGCTGCATATTGAGCAGCTGGACTGTTCAGTGACAGATATGATTTGATTTTACGCACAATGAGTACGTTGGCTATTACTGTTGGGCAGCAAACCAATATGCATGCTGCCAATATGGTTTGGCATCGAGTGATTCGACGGAAGCGGCACAGCTCATTATCGACGAAAGACCCCCAAAAAGCCCGAAAAGAGCAGCTGCAGGAGCAAAATCAGCTTCATCGAGAAGCTGATGGACTATTGTATGGCTACGGACTGGTAAATCACTGAAATCATTGAGTTTTCGTAATTCGAAACTTGAAACGCGTTTTTCTCACAACAACGTTTTTTTAAGGGATCACGGTGTAAAATCTTGAAAAAATCGTTTTTTTTTTGCATTGCCCGATAGTATAGACGGTTATAAACATGGACCTGGCATCGCCGATTGATCGTAAGTGGACAATCTATACGAAAATTCCGCACTTGAAACTAGACGCGTTTTTCTCGAAATGCCGTTTTTCAAAACGGTGTACACTCTCGAAGAGTTTTCAAGCTATCCGTCTCAAATTTTGACGCAACATTCTTCACGCCATTCTTTATCTTGCTGTGGAAGCGTTTTTTGAACCTTCATGTTCTTTAACGAAAAACCGTCGACAAAAATAGGCTAAATTCGATCGTTTTTTTTAAATCGATGCCTTTTTGTCAATTTTGATTTTTAAAAAACGTCCATAGCAAGATAGCGGCTTTCATACTGATTAGAAATCTTCTTACAAATTTTGTTTCAGATTATACACCGTGAGGACTCCTTTTTCAAAGACATTTTCAGGCGTTAAAAAAAAGACAAAATAAATCAAAATAAACGTTTAAACATTTATTTGACGTACTTCATGAGCGCTTTGATTTGACATTAAAAAATCAGACTGACTTGCGTATTTTGACCATCGAAAGAAAAATCATGTGCGAATTTAACCATTTTTTTGTTGCGCGAAAAAGTGATTCACTCATAAAATTAATTATACATCTATTTAGTATGAATATCAAGCTGATGAAATTTTTTTTTTTCGATGTACAAAAAGGCCGACTACTCGAAACTTCTCGAAACACCTTTTTTCCAATTGGCGTGACAAATAACTTCAACAATTTTCACTCGATTTACTTGAAATTTAAAAGTTATGTTCCTAATCGCATTTCGCAGAGAAGCACGTGCGGAATTTTCGATTAATCGAAAACGTTTCATTTCATGAGCAGTTATAACGAAATTTTTCACGGAAAATTCATTTCTTAAGTTCAAATACCTACAACTTTTGAATAAAAAAAATATTTTTTAAATTCCGTACGTAGTTCTCTAGGCATTCTGATGTAGATTGACGAGAATTTGTGTTTTTTGTTAGGTCAAAAATTGTGGATGCTAAATGTCACGCCGCGAAGCACCTAAAAAAAAGACAACAAAAAAAATTTCAGTAGTCGGCCATTTTGCACATTAAAAAAATTCTAACAGCTTGATATTCATACTAAATAGATGTGTAATTAATTTTATGAGTGCATCACTTTTTCATAAGAAGCAAAATTGTTAAATTCGCGCATGATTTTATACCCGGTACTGTAGCCTAAGGCCTTAACGCGTTACCCCCACTTGTAGCGCAAAAAAAAGGCCTTTTTCATGAATTTTTTAAAGAAAACTACAAAACGTTTTCAATCGATCAATATACCATCTTAAAGAACACATCTTGAAGAACTTTCAGTAATTTTTTTATTGAAAAATATCACATTGTTTAGTGGCAAATGGCCGTCAATGAAATAATGTTTTTATATACACGGTTTGCGGTGACCAACATTGCGGCGAAGTGGATCATCTGAAGAAAAAAATGCGGATGGATTTAGTCAAATATAAGTATAAACTAGTGTTTAATCGAAGGATTTTAAAAAATATTCATTTTTCACAAAATGGCGGACAGTCAAACTTAATGGTTCGATTTTAACGAAAAAAACGGCCGTTTTTTGGCTATAAAACGGTCATTTTTTTCGAAAAAAAAAATCGAACGATTAAAGACTACATTTTTATGTATTAAATAAGCCTGCAACATTTCAAGAAGATCGGTTCATTAGTGTTCGAGTAATCTTGGTCACCGACTTCATAAATGCCATTTTGAAAAAAACGCGTTTAAAGTTTCAATTTCAGTTCTTCAATTCACGGATTCTTCTCTTTCAACGCTCATATCTCAGTCAATTTTGTTCGGATCGACTTGACATTTTCAGGACATATTCTCAGATACTTATACTTCAAAAAAATGCAATAAAACAATCGATTTTTTTTAAATCGCAAGTGGGTGTAACCCCTTAAGTTTGTGGGAAACATGACTTTAAAACGAGTCGACTAATCGTGCCAAAATTGTACACACAAATCAACAACAATGTCACCTTCAACCTTATACCTACTTGTTTATGAAAGGTAGGTCATTAAGGAAGGTAACGATGTTACCTTCAACCTCATACCTACTTGTTTATGAAAATCACTTTTAAAATGTACTTTTTCGTTGCCGAAAAAAAACGAACATTTCGTTTCAATTTTTCTTTTCTGGTCCCATTTCTTGAATTTTCAACTTTTTAGATATTTCTTAGGTACAAGTTCAGCAGTTGAATGTTAAAATACGAAAAATTCTTTGCTCTCGTTTTTCAGATCAATATTGAAAAGGTTGGATTTTCCACAAACGGACAACTGCCGTCAAAACATTCCTGGAAGATTGCGCCATGACATCGCCATTTTGCAATATTATTGAAACAATTTATTTAAAACGTTTAATTTTGTAATAAATTGTACATAAGGTTTCATAGATGTAAAAAGTTTTGTTCCTTTGAAGAAAAAAATTATCAAAGCTGGAAATTTCGACGTCGTCTACGTGTATTTTTTACCTTAAGGTTACTTCAACTCAGTACATGACTATATACATCAAAGCGTAAGAAGTGGAATATTCTTCTTTTTTTGCAACAGCCGTGGGAGTATATATGTATTTACGTTCTCCGCTTATGTAATTACATGTACTATGTATACAAAACATACAACGACGTTAGCGTAATTTATTGTACGATTGTACAACAACTGATGGTCGTAAAAAGAGAAATACTCAACAATCATATTTATAGAAGTAATAACTCAGTAACAGGAATACTAACGTCCATTTCCTTGTTTTTTAATTTTTCAAGGTGAAACTGAATTTCGATGCTCTGCGGCGAAGCCTCGCGAAGTGTAAGCGACCAAACTGGTAGGAAAAAACAATATAAAAGAAACCGAATTACAGCAGCCGTGACGACAGCGAGAACGAAGCAAAGCGGAAAAGCGACTGGAACTGACGCGAGTTATTTTTTTTTTATCTCTTCCCGCAAATTGCGCAACGTTCATGGAACAAAGAGAGCGAGAATTGTGCCGCGAAATCGCGTATGGGTACATCCGTTTTCTACTTTTCGCTGCACACAGCTCCATTGTTTCGTCGTATTATTTGTCGGAGTGGAGTTCACGTCTATGCTCTTTATTTGTTCATTTTCCTGTTCGATTAACATAACAATGACGATTTTCTCTTTGTGTATTTACGTTAATATTATTTTTTGTCTTTGGCAATGTTCTTACATCCGAGAGTTTTGGGCTTCGGGATGAGAACCTAAATAAATACGAGGCCAAGATCCAAGACGTCTTTGCCGAAGTAACGAAAAGCGTGGGTGTAAATGTTCAGCTTTGTGCCGGCCAGCGATACCGTACACAAGTCGTTGGGCCTTGCGTAATAGCATATTGTGTAGAGTGCCATTTCGAGCTCTGGCGGTGTACCGATCAACATTGTCGTGTTTGGCTTTACAACGTCGTCGATTTTGAAGTTGATTTTCACGAGACTTGCTTTCTAAAGAGAGAGAGAGAAAAAAAAGAATACATTAATAATGTATTAAGGGAGCTTTCCAGTGTGAAATTTTCAAAAAATCGATTTTTTTTTTTTTGCTTTATCGAATAGTATACACTCTTCCGAATATTCCCTGAAATTTTCATGCCGAAATTCAGATTATTTCGGTTACTGTACAGCATTTCTTGGAAGAAGGCAACGGAGCGCTACAGCTACAGCGAAACTTTGAACGCGTTTTTCTCGAAACAGCATTTTCCAAAACGGTGTCCAACTTGGAGGGCAGAGTTTTAAAGCTATCGAGTTGAATTTTTTACACAATATTCTTAACGTCATTGTTTATCGTGCTATGGAAGCTTTTTTTTTTTTTGACATCTTCCTATTTTTTTGTAAAAAAAACTGCCAAAAAAAATGCTAAAATCGATACTTTTTGTTCAAACCGGCGCCATTTTTGCAAAAAAAAAAAAAAAAAGCCTCCATAGCACGAAAGCCAATTATATACCGATCAATAATCTTTTTGTGTTTTTTGTTTCAGATCAAAATTGTGACCCCCAAGGTGGACACCACATCCAAGTGCATTTTCTGCAACAATTGTTTCATCATTTTTATAGATATTAATTAATAAATAAATCGATCTTTAAAAAATTGTTTTGTATTCTTCAATACCTAATTAATATACAAAAAAAACCAGACCGATTAGATTATTTTTTCTTTAAAAAAAAAAATCGCGAAAAACAGCGATTTTTCGGGCTGTCACACTGGAAAGCTTCCTTAATGGAGTTCTGATTGAAACAACAGTGAAATATACAAACGAACGAACAGAGATATTCTCGAGGATTTTCGCACACTTACATCGCCCAAATTCAATTTTTCCACGTAACTCATGTAGTTTATTCGTCTCAGCAATTCCATATACTCAAAGTATATCCAATTTTGCGCTCCTAGAATACTCGGGCCAGGATACGTTTCAGCCATAAAGACTCTTTCGAAGCCGGAAGTGGCGGCGTTCACTTTGGTCATCCAGATGTGACGTATCGTGTCCTTCCATTCGAAATCGTCGGGCTCGACGTAGCCCTTGGACGACAGCCATCGCATCGCGGTCGTCATTATATCGGTGTTGAGAAAGACATCGGGAAATATGTTTTCCCGTCGACGCTTTTCCGGACTCATAATCTCCTTCGTCGTCGAATTGAACTCGTAATTGTCGTATACGTCGCGTATCGCTTGTATCGTTGGTAGACCGAAGGCTTCGTCACGCACGCGAAGTAGACTGCGAAATAAAATAGTGTCCTAATTATTAATTTTGCAAACTGAGATAATTATCAATTTATGGACTATCTCGATCGTTTCGTATCTGAATCCGACGGTGCGAGGTGGAGCTACTTTTAACGAAAGCTCCTTCATGTTTGCAAACAAGGGACCCCGAGAGAGAGAGAGAGATTTGATTTGATTTTTATTTTTATGCCCTAGCACGCTATGGGGCAAAATGAAATCTTAGGCAGAATTTGTGCCCATGCGAGAATAACAAAAAATATTTGTTACAAGCGTAAATTACAAAGTAAAACTAAAAGTAAAAATATAAGAATTTAGCAATAAACTCCGTAATTATAACATAACTTATATCTAAAATGTGTCTTAATTCGATCGAGGAACTATATCGTTAACATAGCACAACTTAACTTGATCACATGAGACGCAACCACGGACATTAGACTTGAGGAGTGCCCAAACGCTCAGACTCCAGTAAATGGCTGTGGAGCTTTGTTTTGAATGTCGCTAGGGTCGGGGCTCGGGTGATTGACAATGGCAAGCTGTGCCAGAAATAAGCAGCCGACAGGCCAAAAGACCCCCGAAGCGCAGCCGTTCTGTGGTGAGGAATCGCAAAAGTACTAGCGGGCCGTCTAACGGAGCTTCGCACAGCCTGGTCAGCCAGCGGAAGAAGCTCCCGGAGATAAGCGGGAGATCCGAGGAAGAGGATGGGGTACGTCAAACAACCGAGAAAATAAAGGCGTCTATTTGAAATGGAGAGCCAGTTTAGACGTAGTCGATGAACCGTTACATGTTCATCGCGTCGGAGATCAAGGACAAAGCGAACGCAACGATTGGCTAGCCGCTGAAGTTTGATGTTTAGACAATTTGGTAAGTCGAGGAGGAGGAGGCAGCAATAATCGAAGTGGGGAAAAATTAATGTCGTAGCCAGTTTGGCTCTAAGCTCAGTGGATAATGAACGTCTATGATATTTCCGCCGGTATAGGGCAAAGTTGACCCTTTGGGATATAGCAGAGATATGCCTATGCCAGGATAGTGTACTTGAGATGGTAACTCCGAGATCAAGGGCTTCGTCAACGTACGGTATGTAAGACGGTCCAGCAGTCGCCCGAGGGCAGGTAGAAAAATCTAAGGTGCGAACGTAGCCTGCGCTGCCAAGGATAAGGGCCTTAGACTTGCCCGGGTTCAGGGAGAGGCAGCTGGAGGAAGCGAACTCAGCTGTCACTCCAGCATCATAAGAGATTTTAGCTACAGCCGCATGGAGCTCAGAAGGATGACAATGCAGATAGATCTGTGTGTCATCTGCAAACACTATGATGCTGGAATAACGCAGTCCAGCTCCAATTTGGTTGATGTAGAGAGAAAACAGTGGTGGGCCAAGGACCGAGCCCTGAGGTACACCCATAGTAGTGGGCAACCACTCAGAGCTCCGCCCTGACCCATCCACAACCGACTGACTTCGGCCCGTGAGGTATGAGTAGAACCATTTCAAGACATTTTGGGAAAAACCGATCTTTTTTAGGCTCTGAAGCAGCCTCAGGTGACACACCGTATCGAAGGCTTTGGAGAAATCGAACAAGAGTAAAAGTGTAAGTATTTTCTGGTCAATACCGCGACGAATATCGTCGGATAGCCGAAGTAAGGCCGTCTGGGTACTGTACGCCTCTCTAAACGCCGACTGCCGATCATGGAGGATCTTGTTGCGACTGAGATAATCAGAGATCTGTGCATGAACTATACGCTCAAGAACTTTAGAGAGGTAGGGTAGATTTGCGATTGGTCTGACGTCGGAAGGGGAACGGGGGGACGGAATTTTCAGAAGAGGACGAATAAATGCACGTTTCCGGATAGATGGGAAGTGGGAGTGGGCGAGTAGAAGGTTGAAAATAGTTGTGAGGTGGTGGGAAAGTATCGCCTTCGATTTGGAAACGGAAAAAGGGACTATGTCGTCTGAATCGGTAACGAGGGAAGAAGAGGGGTTTATGGAAAGATAGTGGGAAACGACGGTAGCAGTAAGGGGGGTAAGCTCAAAAAGGGATTCAGCAGGGGGATCTGGGATACTGTGCATAGAATCAAGGAAAGCGTGTACCGGTAGGGCCGCACGGGTAGCGGGGATGGAAAGGAAGTGAGAATTTAGCTGGTCGGGAGTGAAGAAATTTAGTGGAGAGGGGTGTTTCGGTTTGACGAGACCGAGGTTTGCAAGTTCACGCCACAGAAAAGCCGGCTCGGCAATGGCACTGAGCCTTTTAGAGTAGTAACACTCTCGTTTTTGTCGTAGCAAACAAGCTACACGGTCCCTACAGTCACGGTACGCATTTAAGGGGTAAGGCCACTGTAAATTTTTTGAAAAATCGATTTTTTTCATTGGCTTAAAAAATAGTTTAAACCCTCTAGAATAAGAAAAAAAAGGTCCTGTGCGAAAAAAAATTTGTTGTCCTTAGGAAATGAAGGTCGCCGCCAAGCGTGTCAAAACTTGCTCCGAAACGACTGCAATTATATCGGAGATGGCGATTCCAAAACTTTCAAAGGCATCGGGGATTCGAAACCTTATGAAAATGTTGATGTTAAAAAAAAAGAGTGCATAGATCACGTGCAAAAAAGAATGGGCACTCGATTGAGAAACTTAAAAAAAGGAACAAAAGGTCTCGGGGGAAGAGGAAAACTCACTGCCAAATTGATTGACGAACTAAGCATTTATTACGGCTTAGCAATCTGTCGAAATTCCGATTCCATCAAAAATATGAAAAATGAGATCTGGGCAACCCTTTTTCACAAAATGTCAACGGATGAAAAGCCTCAGCACGAAAAATGTTCGGAGAATTGGTGCAGTTGGAAGAAAGCGAAAGCAGAAAATGCCTTGGATGCGTATCATCACAATCAGCCAATGAGTGAGGAGGTTTATCAAGCCATCAAACCCATCTACATGGAATTGAGCCGGGACGAGTTGCTGGAGCGTTGCTTGGGGGCCTATACTCAAAACAATAACGAAAGTTTCAACGCTACCGTTTGGAGTTTGGCCCCCAAATCATCCTCAAGCGGAAAAACTGTACTAGATATTGCGACGGATATCGCTGTTTGCATATTCAATGGCGGCCTTACCAACGTCTTGCAAATATTCAAGATGTTGGAGGTGGAAATTGGTGTACAGTTATATAATTTCTGCATCGAAGCCGACGCCAAACGCATCACGCACGCGGAGACATCTCTGAGCAACGCGGCCAAAAGTGCGCGCGCGCTCCAAAAATCAACCAGGAAAGACGAAGAAGACGAAAATTTGGCTATCGAAGGACAAATGTATGGTGCTGGGACTGTAGACTAACGGTAAAAACTTTTTTTAACTTCTTTTTTTAATTTTTTCCAATAAAAAACTATTCGCAAAACTTTAAACGCGTTTTTCTCGAAACATGGTTTTTCAAAATGGCACGCAGCATAACTCGAACAATTTTCATTTTTTTTACTTGAAATTTTAACCAGATGTAAACATTTACATTATCTTGAGAATGTCGATCGGAATTTTCAAGAACTTTATTTATTGATTTTTTATTAACAAAAAACTTGCCGTTTTTTTCGTCAAAAATCAATTTTTTTTTCAAACGCACGCCAAATCCACAAAAATTGATACTTTTTAAAATCCGATCGACATTCTCTAGCTATAGCCCTCTAGATTAATGGTTTTTTTTTTGTTCTAGATTCAAAAGTGCACCAGTGGTGCTGCGTGCCGCGGAGCCCTGGAAGCAAAACATGTCCCGGGAAGATAGCTGTGGAACCGCCATTTTGTTTTTTTTTACTGTAAAAAAATTTTATAATAAAGTTTAATGTATGCCCGATAACACCATTAAAAGTTTTTTTTCAAATACCTTCAATTTCGGGAGCAAAAAATTAGTGAAAAAACCTTTTTTTTTGGGCCGTTACAGTGGCCTTACTCGTTAAGGCAGTAGCGCAGCGCAATCGCTTTGAACGTTGCAACAGAACATTGCGCTCTCGCATTAGGGCACGCAGGTCATCGGTCAACCATGGCGTATAACGACGATGCGAACGAAAGGACCGCACAGGAGCGTGGGAGTCAAATGACGATGATAGTGTCGAGAGGGCCGAGTTGACAAGGTCATCCAAGGAAGCAGGGTTGTTGGGGAGCAGGTCAGAAGACAGTAGAGAGTGGAGCCTGAGAGAGAGAGAGAGCCTGGAGAGAGAGAGAGATATTACTCACGGTTCTGGAGATTCGTCCGTAGCGTTCGGATCAATCGAGCGTATCTGAAGATTCAGCGTGACGTATCGGGAGGCGTTTATCTCATCCTTGGAGAAAAGATTTTCCGTAAGGTTCCACAATTCCTCGTTAGAGATGTAGTACTGGAATTCCTGAACAGGTGGAGCGGTCTGATTGCCCGTACTGTTCGCAGACCCAGAATTTGTCGGGACGACTGCAGTCGGAGTGGAATTGGCAGTGGAATTGTTGAGACCCTGGGCACTTGTACGTGTACCGATTGAGGTGGGATAGTGTACACCGGGGTTCGGAGAAGCGCCGCCAGGTTGTCCGACGCTGGGATTGCCGGTTCCTCCGATAGCGGGATAAGAGTTGGAGTCTGTCGCAGCTGGAAAAGCCGGACTACCACCGCCGGCGGATCCGGTGGGAGTCGGGGGTACCGCGGCTGGTTGGCCGGTCTGTCCTGACTGTGGAATTCCGTTGGCACCGGGTGTCGGATTACCGTATTGGTTGTTGTAAATGACAGTGTTGGTGACGGTTGAAGTAGAGCTGCCTGCGTTTGGGGCGGCAGGTTGCGCCACCGGATGACTGTCGTGATAATGATGAGGCGGCCCGTTAATGAGCCTGTTGACCCCAGCGTTGACCGTCGAAAAGACGAGGGCTTCCTTGAATATCTGGCCGAGTCCCGGACCGCTGCTCTGCTGAGCCTGTTGATTGGGCAGGACAACGACAGTTTGCCCGGGCACGAAAGGCTGGCCCATCGGTGCACCACCGTAAGCCGGCTGATGACCGTAGACCGGATGTCCAGCGGGATTTTGCGGGCTACCGAGCGGGGGACCGTTGTAATGATTGTGAATTACGGTAGGCTGGGAATATCCACCGTGAGGCTGCATCGGCGACGAGCCCACCGGCTGGTAATTGTGGGGCGCTCCGATCGGCTGATGGACACCACCGGATGAACCGAAACCGATGTGAGGCGCCGACGGTAACGGCATACCCTGCGGGTGGCCACTGGGGTAAGGTGACGACGGTGGCAGATATGGAGGCTGTCCGTTGTGCGGCGAATTCGGATGTGGATAGGAGTTCGGATGGGGCATTGGCATCGGATGAGATATCGGGCCTGCCGGATGCGTCGGAGGATACGGCGCCGAGGCCAATGGGAAGGTTCCCGGTGGCTTCGCTTGATTCGACTGCGACGGATTGTAAGGCGAGTTAGGGTACGCGCTTCCGTGAGGCTGCGACGGATGGGCCACGCCTAAATTTGGCGCGTGAGGATTCGAACCCGCACCGTGCCCGGTATTCGTCGATGGGTTCGCCCAGGGTGGATAAACGCCGCTTGGATTTGGCGAACCGTTACTGGGTCCTGAAAAAACACGCCGCGTTACGCTTTCGACCTGCCTACTTGCGGGGCTATAATCGAAGACGGATTTGTGAAGCGGGTTTTCATTGTCAAGCGCGATCCTTCGTTTTGTGGGGCTAACGAGCTACGTCTACCTGGGTGGGTCGAAGAATTGCATTTCCCAAAGTATTTGTAGCCAATAGGATCGCCTTCAAGGATGTTGAGTCCCAAATCGCAATAAATGATAATGAAATTCGGAAAATTTGGTACGTTTTTGTATGAAGTATTTCAGAGGTCGTTTAAACATTTCACGACAATTAGGAAGCTCGTTTTTGAACAATTGACATTCACAAATTAAATGTCGTCTTATGGAAACTGATGTAACTTTGCAGTAAGTTTTTTTTTGACCTATCAATTTTGCAATATCTACAATATACTGAAAGCAACGGAAACAAAACGAAGTTTATTGATAAATTTTTTTTTGTTTCTTTTAAAAAATGTTTGTAACAAAATGTTAATTTTTTAATAACGAGCCTCCTAATCGTCGTGAAATTTTAACACGGCCTTTTAAATACTTCATACAAAAACATACGAAACTTTCCGAATTTTCTTATCATGTTTTATTTCAACCCCTAAGGAGGTTGAAGTAATGATGATAGACTTCTGAAAATTTGGTATTTTTTTACACGAAGTATTCAGGAGGTCGTGTGAAAATTTAAGGGGTTAGGGGAAATTTCTTCCTTCAACGCCTGGCGGCTTAAAAAGGGAAAATAATTTCCTTCCGGAAAGGCGAGTTCAAGAACTGCGACTCTGGCGTGGATATGGAGAGGTAATGAATTTGTGACACTCTCCGACGCGTGCACGAGTTGAAAACGCGTCTGTTTTTCCCAGGACGATCGTAGCCGGTGGTCGGGTTATATGCCCGACCGAAGCTGCGGGTGGCTATGGGAAAGTGCGGAACAAGGCGCCGTCCCTCGGGCGCTACGCGAACTACGCGCGACCATCGGTCGTCGCGAGCGGCCGAGGTGGGTTGAGCGCGTTTTGTATTTGCAATACTCTGTTTTTTATATTTGAATTAATATACAACTGTTGTAATCTTTAATTTAAGGCACGGGTTGATGCAATACATTTTCCATAAATTTGCAAACTTTTCTTGGAAATTCCATGTTGCATCTATTAAATTATATATCCACGTTAGAATTTCATGTTCCTGTTTTAAATTTACGGTACAAGTGTCTTAAATTCAATTTCATTTACTGAGTTCGTCAAATTCAATTCTTTTGTCCCTTAAATGTAGTGTAAATTTAATATAATTTTCACGTTGTTTCATGTGATTTTCATCAGCGTTTATGAATTCTTTTTTCAATTCCAGTTTTGCACTTTTAAATAAATCTGTTGTGATCATGCATTGTACGTATCGTAAAATTCAGTTTCACATATATTATATTTTTCAGGCAGCTGTAAATAAATTTCAAACTTGTTTTGTATTTTCAATGCTCTGTTTTTTATAGTTGATTTATCATACATCTGTGGTAATTTTCAATTGAAGACACGGGTTAATGCAATACATTTTCCACAAATTTACAAACTTGTCTTTGAAATTCCATGTTCCATCTATTAAATTCTATATCCACGTTAGAATTTCATGTTCCTATTTTAAATTTACGATACAAGTGTTTCAAATTTAATTTCATCTACTGAGTTTGTAAAATTCAATTCTTTTGTATCTTAAATGTATTGTAAATTTCATATCTTTTTTTACAGTGTACGTGTGGACGGATTTTTCGTTCGTAGCACTTTAAACTCAACGGTAGGTCTTTAAAGTCAAGTTACCTTCACTCTGGACTTTTCCTGCGTTCACTTTCTGTATAGGCTCGTACGGTGCAGACGGTTGATGTGGGCTCGATTGTTGTTTGTTGTCGTGTGCAACAGTACCTGTTGTCATGTTTCATTTCATAAGTACACTCTAGTTATCAAACTCCGATCAAATGGATATATTTCTCGTATCTGCTTGCCCACACAATCCAAACGCTATTCACAAAAACTATGTGACTTTAAGAAGCATATTCCGAATTTTTTATACGACAATCTCGGAATTCTTGTTCCAAAAAAAGTTCGATCAATCAAGAGCACAGTTTTCAATGGAATTTCAATAACAAGCATATGCTAATTTATTTAACCCCTTCGTTGGCATTGACGCAATAGTGCGTCAAATAATTCCGTGCCCTGTGTGGCATTGACGCAATAGGGCGTCAAGCTTAATTTCCCTATTCATCTTGCTCTGATTTGAAATCGGAGCCTCACTCGGGGGTTTTTGGGCTCGCTGAATCCGAATTTCAAGTCAAAATTTGGAAATTCAAGATGGCGGCGCCAATACGGCGGACAAAAATCAAAAACTTTACTCGATTTAGATGAAAATTAGTACTCCGGAATTTTTTAGGTCGTTTATTACGAATCTGAAATTTAAATTTGCACTTTCAAAATGGCGGCGATAGAATGGCAGGCCGAAATTGAAAATTTTACTCGATTTAGATCAAAATTGGTACTCTAAGATTTTCGAGGTCGCTTATTACGAATCCGAACGCAAAATTCAAAAAATTTCAATGGCGGATCTAATATGGCGGACGAAAGTGCAAAAAACAGCTGGATTTGGATAAATCTTGGCACTCGGGGCTTTTCGGGGACGCTGATTGTGATGCTGAACTCAAAATGAAGGAATTTTTCATGGTGAATTCAATAACATGGAGCATAATACAACAAATAGAGTACATGTGTTCAGGATAAAAAAATGTTCCTGCCATTTTCGGCACTTTTTGTCGAATTATCCCTGCCAACGAAGGGGTTAACAATAACAAGAATGTATACGGTGATATGATAAATAAAAATAGCATTGTTTATAATACAAATAATCGACTTTCGTTTGTGACTTCTTGTTGATCATTCTCGTCACTTGCACATGGGTATAATAGAATATGAAAAAGTCTCAAGTTAAGAAGAATTTTAAATCTGTATATGTAAAACAATTCTGTGATTGACTGTAATATAAACAACGCACAGCCTAAACCACTGAAGGTAGAAACATGAAATTCGAAAGATTGGTGCCTTAGAAGCCGTAGAGGTGCACTGAGAAAGTATTTTTCGAAAATCAACCCTTAAGGGAGTTAAATGGGGTGTAAAAGTTCGATTCGTAAAAGTATACTATTTAAATATTTATACGATATTTACGTATCAATAGATATACATATTTATTGTTTATGCACATATTAAATCTTTGACAAACCTGGTCGCGGTCGCCCACCACCCTCTGCATTGAGAAGTGCGTTGCTGCTGTCCTTCGCATGGGTGGGACCTGCTCAAATTATTCAAACGCCGATTGGTTCTTGCGTTTAAAAAATAATATCAGAGAAAAAAATATCGATGTTACCGGGCTAGATTTACCTGGTGGGTAAACAATTTCCAAAAATATTTTTGTTCGATAGTATCACCTTTTAGCTATTTGCCTGGAAGATTTCATTGAAATATTCCTAAAATTAAATGAGCTATAGCTTGCAACAGTCGTCACCACTCCAAAATTTTCGAAAAATCGTTTTTTTAACACTTTTAAAAAACCCTTTGAACGTTAAAAAATATCATGGATATTCGTTTATAACTGAAAAAAACCGTTTTAAAGTGGTTTTCGAGCTCTTTTAGAGTCTCCGAGCGTTGGAAAGCGCCTTCGCCGATGCCACGTTGATGGACGCGGTACCAGGTACACAAAATACCGGCCAAATATTTGATCCGGTAATTATACGGAAGTGGGGCTCCTGCAAGAATCAGGCTAATTTTCTTCGAGCGATCAAACAACCCCAAACAGCCTAAAACACCCCCAAACTACCCCAAACATCCCCAAACAACCCTAAACTACCCCAAACCCCAACCAATCCTAGCGTAAAAATCTTTCACAACGTCAATAACGCAAAAACCCTAATAAAAATATTTAAAAATAAGAAAAGGCAAAAAAGTCTCCAAGGGTTAAAATAAGGGTGGAAATTGTCTGCCGCCGAGTTGTATAATCATAAGAAGGTACCCTGAAAAATTTCAGCTCGGTGAAAAAATGTTAAACCCCTTTTTGGTCAGGAGCCCCGATTCTAGATATTTACCAAACGAACTTTTTTTCATACTCGTCTCTATTTCTTTTTCATTATTTTTAACTAATATAATTAAAGAAAATATTTTATTCTTAGTCCCAGGATTAAATTTGCGACTGTTTAACTTTAGGAACACGATAATCATTGTTTTTCTCGAAATATTAAGCAATACTGTTCTGCGGTGTTGCCATACGCCTTATTATCATCGGGGACAAATATTTTTTACGGACGATTATTTTGTTGTTATTGAACGTTTTCAGCATAAACCGAATAGTAAAGGAAATCCACTTTTCTTCATTCTTTCCCTAACTAGTTTGCTATCTAAACATAACTTTTTTTCCAAAACTTATAAACACAATAGAATGGTACGACGAATAATGGAACCTGACTTTCGGTCAATGCAGACCCTGCAGTGTTGACAGTTGCAATTTTAAAAGCCATTATCTCCCAATCTGAATGGTCGATTGTTTCGAAATTTCACTCAAACATGCATGATAATATGCGTAATTTCTGGTCAAAATTAAACATAACAATTGTCTGAGCAAAATTAAACACAATAATTAAAGTGGTTGAAATTAGATAATTAAACATAAAAAATGTCTGGTTAAAATTAAAGATAAAAGTTTGAACAATATCTATAGAAATCAAGAGGGGCGCTCGTTCTACCTTAAGGATGTTGTGTCCAAAATTAAAAATGGTGATAAAATGTAAAAAATTTGATAGGTCATTATGTAAAACATTTGAAAGGTTGTGTAAAAATTTCACGACGATTAGGAAGCTCGTTATTAAAAAATTAACATTTTGTTCAGAACAATGCTTAAAAGAAATTAAAAAAAAGTTTATCAATAAACTTCGTTTTGTTTCCGTTGCTTTCAGTATCTTGTAGATATAACAAAATTGAGAGGTCGAAAAAAAAACATATTGCAAAGTTACGTCAGTTTCCATAAGACAATATTTAATTTGTGAATTATAATTGTTCAATAACGAGCTTCCTAATTGTCGTGAAATTTTAACACGACCTCTGAAATACTTCATACAAAAACGTACAAAATTTTCAGAATTTTATTATCATTTGCGATTTGGTACTCAACATCCTTAATAGTTACGTAAAAATAACGAGTTTTTTCATAGATTTTTTTATAATTCTTTTTCAAAGCCCTCAATATATTTACTTTTGTATAAAAAAAAAGGCGTTTCCTTTTTACCGACCCAGGAGAAAAATCCGAATTTGTCCATATTTGCGGGCCTCCAGGTAGATATAGTCCCTCAAGGCATATTCTACTTGGAATTCGATTCAGCGCTTACCTGAATTGTGGGGTGTGTGAGGCTGAGGAAAGCTCGTTCCGGACGACGGCTGATGTCTCGGTGGTGGGTGCGACGGTGGCTTGGGAACGTATACCGGCGTTTTCGGTACGTAAACAGGTGTTTTCGGTGCGGATACTCTATGTGAGCCGCCTCGTCTACTACTGCTTGACCTGAATCCACCGCCCGATCTATATCTTCCCGCGTCAACGAATACTTCGATAAAAAAAAATCGAACGGCCAGTCATTTATCAAGTTTAAATGTCAACCCTCATCAACGAATCATCTTGAAACTACGTTCCCTGAACTACTGCGTTTAAGGGGTTAAAAAAATCAATTTTTGTTTATTGCATTTTTTTGAAGTATAAGTATCTGAGAATATGTCCTGAAAATTTCAAGTCGATCCGAACAAAATTGACTGAGATATGAGCGTTGAAAGAGAAGAATCCGTGAATTGAAGAACTGAAATTGAAACTTTAAACGCGTTTTTCTCAAAATGGCATTTCTGAAGTCGGTGACCAAGATTACTCGAACACTAATGAACCGATCTTCTTGAAATTTTGCAGGCTTATTTAATACATAAAAATGTAGTCTTTAATCGTTCGATTTTTTTTTTCGAAAAGAAATGGCCGTTTTATAGCCAAAAAACGACCGTTTTTTTCGTTAAAATCGAACCATTAACTTTGACTGTCCGCCATTTTGTGAAAAATGAATATTTTTTAAAATCCTTCGATTAAAGACTAGTTTATACTTATATTTGACTAAATCCATCCGCATTTTTTTTTCAGATGATCCACTTCGCCGCAATGTTGGTCACCGCAAACCGTGTATATAAAAACATTATTTCATTGACGGCCATTTGCCACTAAACAATGTAATATTTTTCAATAAAAAAATTACTGAAAGTTCTTCAAGATGTGTTCTTTAAGATGGTATATTGATCGATTAGAAAAGTTTTGTAGTTTTCTTTAAAAAAATCATGAAAAAGGCCTTTTTTTGCGCTACAAGTGGGGGTAACGCCTTAACCCGAAATAAAAATAAAACGAGTCAGCCGAACAAACTTTATGTGCGAAGTTTCTAATGGACAGAGATTACGATGAAACGACCCGGTCACCTTCTGAGAACTTTGATAAAATAAGAAGGCTAGGCAGCATATTTCATGACGCAATCATGAACTCATCTACAAAACAGAAGATTCCTCTCTTCAAGTCTCTCGACAAGTCTCACTCAAAAAATTACGAAAAAGAAGCTTTCCCAACGTACAAATATTCGAAATAACTTAAATTTTCCAATAAATTTAAATTATATGAAAAAAATTGAATATTCTGTGCTTACGTAGAATATTAATATTAAGGGTTAAAATAGGATCAGTATAAAGATAAGATTTGGAAAAAATATCCATTTTTGCAGTACCAAATCGTCTGCTGAGGGGTGGCACCGCGCTACGATTTAGAAAAATCGTTTTTTTTTATTGCTTAAACAATACTTTGACTTTGACCTATTAAGGAACGTGTTTTCCTCGAAACTACTTTCTTAAATTTTAGCAAATCACTTCAACGGGGTTGCACGAATCAGTTTGAAATTTTGACAGTAGCTCCACAATTACCTCCTTTATAGACGTACGTAGGGCTTTTTTTTTATTCAATGTAAACTTTTCATTTTATAACCAATCTATTGCTTATTTTTAACCAAAAATAGAATTTTTTGTCGAAAGTGCACCATTGTTAGAACATTTTATTAAATAAAAAATCCTTGCGTACTTCTATAGCCATAGATTTAAATAGCATATTTAACGTTTTTTTGTTTTTCTGTGCCAGGTCTAATATTTCACGAGAAATTTGTCCGCTACTGGAAGGTTTTTTTTTTAACGATAACTTCGGAGATTAAATCCCTCGCAGCCATTTTGTACAAAAATAATGATGGAAAAACTATTTTATACTTGAATATATGCTGAACAATCCCTCTGAAATGAATAGGGAACCTTACCGCCAATTTCTCCCGCTAGAGGCGACATTGTATTACAACGTAAACAGAACAGTACGTTTAGTGAGTTTTTCTTTGGTTTTGCCCGTGTTTCTACTACTACTGTTAAATTTTCTTTAAATAATCCGTTTGTCGTGAATAAATTGTAAAGAATTTGCGCAATTCAATGCAGACGCGAAGGCGTTCATTTATTTCCTAGAAACAAGAAGCTTCGCAAGCAATGAGACCTTCCTACACGTCGCAAGCACTTTACGGCCACAAAACATTCAAGGCTAGATTCTGATCATTTTATATCTGCAGACTACAGAAACGAAGGATTTGTTACAGGTCAGTGTATAAACATAATATTTTCGACGCTATTTACTTCTAAAAGTGTATTGCAAAGTAGTTAATCATCATAACCTAAAAAATTCTCTTCGAAATATTTGTATTTTTTTAACCTTCCGGTATTATTTGATTGCACAATACTTGCCTAGCTCATTTTCATTATTCACGGGGATGAAACTGAGCCGGTAAATATTGAAAAAGGGGGTTATTTGTTTGTTTGGAGCAAAAAAGAAACTCTGAGAAATGAACAGAGATGGAAAAGAGTAGAAGCCGATTTTTCAATTCCGGTATAGTGAAATATCTGTCATTATTGTCCATTATGTCCATTCATATAATATCAGTGCCAGGCAGACATCGTGAAAATGTACCGCGCGCGTTGACAGCTTCTTTCGTTTGCGTTATGTTTACGTGGCGCCATCTACGCTGAGCTTTGCGTAAGGTTCCCTATACCCATTCCTTTTATTGTACTCCCAAAAGAAATCGTCAAAATTAGATAGTCAAATATTCAAAAATAATATTCTAGTCTGGTAAATTTTGGTTCCAAACACTTTTTTATCCTTATATCGCGTTACCGAATCAAATCCCTTGTACTTCGAGCTGATTACTGAGACGTCACTTCGATAGAACCCCAAACTATCGTAAATTTGAATCGCCACAACGCCCTTTTCAAACATTTTTTAAGGGGCTATTCTCCTGTGACGGGATGAAAAAATTGAAATGTTATATTTGCATTTATAACGTCTATTCCACCGTACTATTCATCAAGTCTATCCGTCATACTATCAAGTCTACATCGTCATCATATAATTGATATCCAACTGCTGGTAACGTCGATTTTCACTTTGTCGACTCAGTACAGCGCTTCAAAGTGGCGCTTTATCATTCATTCATCAAGTATATTCCATTATCATCATAGAATTGATATCCAATTGCTGGTAAAATCGATTTTCACTTTACCGACTCAGTACAGCGCTTTAAAGTAGAAGCGCTCGGTGCGCGCGCTCTAGTGCGGCTACCCGCTGCGCGTCCCTGGTGGCCGTTGTGAACAACAGTTTTGAATTTATACCTGAGCATACACCCATACTTTTACACATTTACTGTAGCCTCTTTTTTCACTGTTGAGTAAAAGAACGCTCCAAAATCGTTTTTTTTGCTTAAAACTTTGGGGTAGAAAACATCAACGTAGATGGACAAATTGATGGTGCAGGCGTTGCAGATTAAAGGTAAACAAAAATTGCAAGGATTTAAATGCTCGTACAACTTTAAACGCATTTTTCTCGAAATCACTTTTTTCAAACTGGAAGGACGGATTACTCGAACACCTTTGCATGGATCGATATGAAATTTCGATAGTGGCTTCACAATTACATTATCTATGGGAGTGCGTAGCCGTTTTGAGATTAAACGTAAACTTTTTTTTTATAAACAATTTACTGCTTATCTTTTGGGCAAAAAATCGATTTATTTCTTCCAAAGTGCGCCGTTTTTTTCTCAAAATTTGATAAAACATCCCTACGTAGTGCCATAAAAATTATATATAGATTATAATTTTTTTTTTGGTTTTTGTTCCAGGTCGTATACTATACGAGGAAACCGTCTTTCCGTGAAGCTATTTTTTAAAAACACGTTTTTCGATATGGGCTTTGTCGCCGCCATTTTGCATGGAAATTTTTTGTTATATTTTAATATGTGCTGAATAGACCCTCCCAAAAAATCCTTTTGCTTTTTTAATACTCCCAAAATAAATTGTTAAAGTTAGGCCCTATTTTCTCCCGCTACATTGGTATTATCCCTTAAACGCGTTTTTCTCGAAACGACTTTTCTTCACCTGGCGTTGGTGATTTCGGGAAAACAGATCAACCAATCGGGCTAAAATTTATACTGCATATTCACCATATGTACGACTATCGCCCGAATTTCGACGAAAAAAGTGTTTTTCGAACACTATTGCAAAAACAAACCGACGTCACTTTGTTATTTTGCAATATAAAATAATAATTCGAGTTCGGGTGATAGCGACACTCATACAAATAAAAAATCTTTTTGAATCTTCTTTTTCCGATTCCCTGGAGAGCGCAAATCATCAACGCCAGCAACATACTTTTTTCTTTCATGCGATTTCTTTCACACGATTATTATTGAATAAATAAATTGTGTTATACATTTATATGCAACGAAAAAATTGTTTTCTATTCTGTAAGTGTACCTTCAAGCGATAAAAATGTTTGTACCGATACAAACAGTAAAAAAAAAATGATTGAAAATAGATTATTTTTTAGCCGTCACAGTAGAATAACCCCTTAAGGGGTCTTTCCACTTTAGACACTGAAAAGGGCTATTTTCACGAATGTTTTTGGTAGTTTTATATTCCAGATATTGACATAAATGTTGCTACAGTTAATAAATGCACTTTCGAATTACATTTAAACATGTCTTTTATCTGTTTATGTAACCCAAACAAACCTAAACGCGTTTTTCGGGAAACGTTTTCCAACGGCTTGTTGATCTTCGAAATCTACTGAACCGATCCTTATGAAATTGTAACCACATATTCTTCACAACTATAGCTATAGTGCACATCAAGGATTTTTTTTTCGCAATATTTACTTTTTTTGCCAAAAACGGTGAAGACACGTTTTTTTTTGTTTTTTCGAAAAACGTCCGTCATTTTGTTGTTTTCGCATACATCGAAAATCGTATATGCGCCATAGCCATTAACATACCGAATCTAAAGCCGTTTGATTTGTTTATTTCGGATGATCCATCTCCGAAATTTCATCAACAGCGCAGGCCTACAATTTTTTACGACATTTTTTAACTACCATATTCGTCTATAAATAGTGAGTTAAACGAATAGAATCTTTTGATGTATTTCGAAAGTGTATCTATTAAGTGTAACAACTTTATATCAATATCTATAATATAAACCTACCAAAATAATTGATGAAAATAGCCTTTTTAGCGTCTAAAGTGAGAAGACCCCTTAATTCAACGAAAATCCACCGGCCAGAATTTGACTTATTCACTTATTGGGAGAATTATGCGAGCAACGTTGTAGATTGAACAATGTTTTTTTTTTTGCTCGAGCGCGACTGTTGCACGAGGGGGGCGACGAAAACGTGGACTTACCCAAACAAATAGCCAGCAAGATAATAGGCGTCAAATAAGCGCGCGTGTGCCGCGTCGGAATCATCGTGGTAAAAATCGAAACACTTGTGGACGCGTCCATCCAAAAACGCGACGAAAGTCGAACTGACGATTGCGAGTGTTCTCTAGTTAATTATATACGCATTCTCGCTTCCTCGTCGATGTATGCGCGTTCGTCGAATCTTACTCATTCACGTTCGTATCTGCGGGTTTCTCCTACTCTTATCACAGTTTTACTCGGCTCGTGAGTTCTTTGCTTTTTTTTTCGTCTTTATTCTCCGCGTGTCTACGTATCCACACGTGGAAGCACCGTGGCACGTCGTTCAGTGTGGTGGTTCCGCAAATAAAAACGAGTGACTCCCAACACCGCGAGAGCAAATCTTCGAAATGACCCCTCGGTGTTGAGTGTTATCGCGCGATACCGAAGCCGTCCCCGCGGAGAGCGTAATACACGCGTTATTATCGATGCATATTATTGAGCGGAGAATTCATCGTCGACAACGAGAATAAACGCTACGACGTTCGAATGCTCCGCGGCACGGATTTCTTCTTCTTTTTTTTTTCCACTTCCACTCTTGGCAAGAGAAAGAACATTCCGAGAACTCCATCGTCGAACACGCTGTAAACAGCATATTTTGCGAATACGCGCGTTATGAAACGTAGCAAAATATTGGATTTTGTTTTGTCAAGGGAACGCGATGTTTTTGCGCGGCTGGGTATGAAGTTCCATGCGACGATTGTTATCGCCGCGTGGCGAGGTGTATCGTTGAAATAACATTACGCGTGGGCAACGGAAGATCGTTTTTTTGATACGCTTATTCGCGCGAGCCACCAACGTGTACGAGGAGAAAGGGATTCGATAGCTTCGCAATTGAGATGGAATTGCGTAATGGAAAATCGTAGTCTCGAGTCCAATTCGGCGGAGAAAAATTCCGGAAGCGTCCCTGAAAACACGTCAATGCATTTGTTGTATTAAACGTATTAAACGAATGAGTGATCGTTCCTGTGACGCAGCGTCGGCCGAGACGCGCACAGGCACGCGCCGAGTATGGAACGGGGGCTTTACTCATTTTTCGATGACGACGAAATTGAGACTCGGTGAAAATATGGCTGCCTGTACCGGCACGGCTTTCCGACGGTTCATCTGGGCACTGGGAGGAGGCTCGAAGCAACTGAAAATCACAGTGACTAGTGCGGGATGAAAATAAAACGGACGAAATCGTAAACGCCGCGAAGGACGTACAAAGCGATATCAGAAATAATAAAACAATGAATTATGTCAAATAACCCTTTAGCTGCTGTCAGTTTTTTGTCCGAAAAAGTAAGTAAATGGACATTCTTGAAACATTTTGTGACAGAGTTGCGCAAAGAAAACTTGACTGGATGAACTAGGCTTGGAAAGATTTTTGATTGAATTAGAATAATAGTTCGAGTCGGCAGTGTGAAAATGTTGGTAGCAAATTTCCTACACTGGCCACTCGGGTATATAAAATGCAACATTATTGAGTTCACGTTTTTATGTTTAAGGGGTTACCCTCACTTGCGATTTTGAAAAAATCGATTTTTTTTATTGCATTTTTTTGAAGTATAAGTATCTGAGAATATGTCCTGAAAATTTCAAGTCGATCCGAACAAAATTGACTGAGATATGAGCGTTGAAAGAGAAGAATCCGTGAATTGAAGAACTGAAATTGAAACTTTGAACGCGTTTTTCTCAAAATGGCATTTCTGAAGTCGGTGACCAAGATTACTCGAACACTAATGAACCGATCTTCTTGAAATTTTGCAGGCTTATTTAATACATAAAAATGTAGTCTTTAATCGTTCGATTTTTTTTTCGAAAAAAAATGGCCGTTTTATAGCCAAAAAACGGCCGTTTTTTTTCGTTAAAATCGAACCATTAACTTTGACTGTCCGCCATTTTGTGAAAAATGAATATTTTTTTAAATCCTTCGATTAAAGACTAGTTTATACTTATATTTGACTAAATCCATCCGCATTTTTTTTTTCAGATGATCCACTTCGCCGCAATGTTGGTCACCGCAAACCGTGTATATAAAAACATTATTTCATTGACGGCCATTTGCCACTAAACAATGTAATATTTTTCAATAAAAAAATTACTGAAAGTTCTTCAAGATGTGTTCTTTAAGATGGTATATTGATCGATTAAAAAAGTTTTGTAGTTTTCTTTAAAAAAATTCATGAAAAAGGCCTTTTTTGCGCTACAAGTGGGGGTAACGCCTTAATATTTTATTTTTCAATGCGTGGATTCTATACCGAACAGAAACGGGCAAAAACGCAAGGAGCATGGGTCTAAAAGAACGCCGATGTTCCATAGCGATCGATGAAGTGTGGTAAACAGAAACGTCGTCGTACTCCGAGTCTTGAAACGTTGATTACAAAAATCCACACTCCGCAAGGCACTAGATCAAAAGAACTAGTCCGAACTGATGGTATAGGGCACCGGGCTTTTTTTTCACGCGCAAAGGCAGCGATGGAAATACTGCAAGTACGGTTTTTCAAAAATCAAATGCTGCACACGCAACGTGCACCTGTGCCAGAACGCAAGGAACGCTTTTACATTTTGCGCTGTAAGTAGTGGTTCCGTAAGATTGTCCTAGCCATACTATTGCAACCCGATAAGATAAGCAAACGATTATTTCAGCTTTTTCGAAGATCTGACAAACTTCATAATTCATATCCCCGAACCGCCGATGTAGCAAATTTTCAACAGTCCGAAAATACTACTTTTCAGGCCCTTATCGGCAAAATTATGGTGGGACGTTCATATTCAACCCTTTTTTAGCCATACTGCCCGAGACAATTATTTTCAGCCATCCAGAAATAGGCGTGGCCGTTATCAAATTTATTTTTCGTTCTTCACGAGTGCTTCGATTTGACGTTAAAACGTCAGACTGATTAGCGTATATTAACGATCGAAAAAACAATGGCGGAAATCGGCTGTTCTTCGACCCGTTACACTGTGATGTTCCCTCACTGAAACGTTTTTCACTGCGAGAAAAAACACGTCGATTGAACGAATATCTGTCGTGGGCAAATTATGGTACTTCGCACGAGAGAAATATCTCTTGAACAAGTTTATTTGCATATTTGTAATTCTGCACATCGCAAGTATCGAATGCAAGAGACCGTCACCTTCGGAGTATCGTTCGCGCCAGAGAGCCGCTTTTCCCGCACAATATGCTTCGAATATTTCGCCGATAGAAGCGTCGGTTCATTCTTTGTCGAGGGTATTCGCAGCTTCCCTGGCGATGTACCTATCGAGGATGGCCTCGCTTGGGTAATCGGGCACGGACAACTGGCGGAATCCTTCCTCGTCCACGAAACAGATCTCATGGCCATCCTGGAAAAATAGGTTCTTTGTTCAAGGAGGTTGGAGCGGTTCCAGTTGAGTCCAGCGGTTGTTTGTGAATTCTTTTTTTTCAATGAACCTCAAAATTATGCATACGAGGTACAGATTTATTCCGTAGATGCTAATCTCTTTATGAAATATAGAATTAAGGAAGTTCAACTGACGATCGAATTAACAAGCAGATATTGATACAAAAAATTCGAGTTCACTTATGAGTATCTAAAAAGATACCTTGTATGTGAGCAATTAAGAAATAAAAATTTCCTAAATTAACATCGTCTCGTATGGATTGTCGTGTTTTTCCCGTCTATAAACGTGAAATTTGCAAGCATTGACAAACAGTTTCGAAAGAAACTTTTATAATGGACAAAAAAATATCTAAAGAACGTTTGGACAGCTTTCCAGAATCCATTAGATACTTATGAAATTCAGAATAAATTAACTTGAATAGCTTCGTCAAAATAATATAAAAATTTCAAATCCGAAAGTACTACGGAGTCGTTGACAATCTATTTTTTCAGTCTTTATTTGTTCACGTGCAATAAATGCATAATTTACCTCAACATTCGGCACACTATAATCGATCATACGAATAATCAACACAAGTAAACATCAGTCAGAGCAGCTGTGGGTAAAATAAATTTACTCTTTTTTGATCCCGTGAAAGTGATCGTACCTCCTTAAATTAATATTAAGCGGTTTGAAAAGATCAACATTTGATATACGAAATTTTGGAATTCATTAGTAATTTTATCGCAAAATTCAGCAGTTGATCGATCCTGGAATTATTCAGATCGCGTAAAACATCATGTGGTTTGATAAATAGAATGAAAATGATAAAAGATGCAACGAATGTGTACCGGATCGGCGAGAATGATGACACGAACGGAAGCCTTTCCTGGGGTATCGAGAGTGATCAAATCCGTCAAAATGGTATTCCCCGTGTCGCTGACGCTTTTCTTAATGCCCGGCTGCTCGGCGTGTGGGACGGCGAACGCTATACGTCCGTAGGCTTTGGCGCGATTTATTTCCGCGCCTGCGAAACAAAAGTGGAACTGGATTATTCGTAAAGCTAGGGTTTTTTATGTTCTTCTCGCTCGAGGTGAATAAAAAACGTTATTATCGCATGCTCGATAAATATATATTGGATTCCTCGGAATTGCGTCAACGTTGTGTAATTTCCATCGACATAAGGGAATAAAATTGTCCATTAGTCTTCAATTTTTGATCTCGTAGTCGAGGTTGTCCAAACGTAGCTTTCGTTCAAAGAAAAACGATTGAACAGGAGAATTGAAAATGCCCTCACCGATGTCTTCCAATTTCAGCTTCGCTTGTTGATCGCCGTATCCCAACAGGACGCTGGACTCTGTCTGGTCATACACTTTCATCTGCAGAACGTCTTTCCAGTAGGCTATGCTCTTTTGGAGATTGGAACTTGCCAGTGTCACTTGCTGAACGGGATCTGTTTTGCAAAATTGAAAATTCATCATTTTTTCATGTTTGAATCACGAAGAATAATGTGCGGACATTTCATGTTTAAATTCCGCAATCGTCAAAATTATACGGAGGATTTACCGAAAGATCGTGCAGCGGCCGAACGGTCGAAAATCACGAATAGTCTTTTTTTAAGCGTCTAAAGTGAGAAGACCCCTTAATGCATTGGTCAAATTACACTGGTGCTTGATAGAAATAAGTCAAAATCACTTATCGTACCTGAAGATATACCGGAAGAAAAAATTTCGCACGAATTCAGTACATTTGGACATTTTCACATTTTCACTGAAAAGTCACGGCTACGAAAATTCTTCTGCCAGTCACATTTTTCTAAGTTCTATCATTCATATTTTCTTTGGGTGAGGTTCTGAAAGCATCCCCTCTCCGATCGAGCTGAATGCACAAATCGTCCTTTTAATGCACGTGTTGAAACGTTTAGTTTTCCGTTTGGCTATATCACGACCGAATAAATAGCGGAAATCCGACGCCGCCGCTCTCAAAGTGGTCAGTAACTGGGCCGTTTACCTTACTGCTGGTGGAACTTTAAACGCGTTTTTCACAAAACTATGTTTTTCCAAACGCTGTACACGATTGTTCGGCATCCAATGAACGTATGGACTTGAAATTTGGTACACTTATTCGGTGTAATGGTAGTTTAGTCTTGACCGACGTTTTACTCCTTAACATTCTTTCAAACTAGCTATTAACAATAATGTATTATTTACACAATAATGATTCTTTCCTTGAAAAATCGAGAAAAAAAATCGATTTTTTAAAACGATTAAAACACGATGACAGCAAAAAAGCCCGGTCGAGTCTTAGAAGGAACATCACGTGAGATTCCGCCTTCGATTTTGTTGAGAGTTAAGCATGTGATAAAGCATTGAAAACTATTAGGCACGTATTTTTTTTTTATCTGTGCAAAAACGTTTTTAAGGGGCTAAACAATCCCTCAAAAAAAGGCGTGCCACTTAATGCAAAGCTGACTGGTAACGCTCCCAAAAAAATGTGATAAGCTTTTAATCCCAATGAAACAAGAAGTTGTGTCCTTCTATAAGAACAGAAAGCAAAAATTTGTATGTTCCTTCGAGACCCAATGCTCAGGGTTGTTCGACCCGTTGTTGAAAATAAATCCACTCGCCTTGCTCCGAAGGCTGAGGCTCGTCTATAATGTAATACTTGTAGCCGCCAGGTGCTTTAAGTACAGTCAACCCGTTTTCCTTCTCCAGAGGCCAATCGTTTCGGCGAGCTCTTTCTATGGCCTCCTTGGATTTGATGGTGATGCCGCGGAAATCGTTTCCCAGCTCGTACTGCGATATTCCATAGTTGTAGGTCAATTCTATGACAAAGTGCGTGTCTTCGGGACCATAACCGATCATCGTTTTGCTCCAGCGATTGGCGTAAGGTCTGCAATTTTATTCGAGCCGAGTGTCCCAAGGAAAAGCCCATAAAGTATCAGTTATAGACATCAGAATCCGGAGCAAACATTTACTGGTCACTGTCATTATATCTGAAAATAGACAGACCCGTTGCAGGCTGCGTCGCATCCGTCAGCGAATTCCTCGTGTCGCAATACCTGTAATTAAACGAATCTACCGGTAATTGCGCACCGACGTTCTCTTTTCAAGGTTACCCGGACACGCTCGCTGTCACGAGATCACGAGCGTACGGGTTGTTATTCAACAAGTGTCAGATACGTATTTTTTCCCGTTTGCTCTCACCTTCATACCGAGAATTTCGCGATAAAATTTCGCCGTTAATTTTCTGTCGGGTATTTTGAACACGAAGTGCAACGCTCGTCCTGTTACCATTTTCAAAAATTCGACGGTAATTACACTCGTGATGGCACTTGAAATTTATTGCTTCGCTGTCGGGGATCGACGGAGATTTTTACCCGAAAACGTCGCGACCAAGGCTGATTGTCGACTACTTCGAAACGCGGAAAGCCGCCGGTATACTTGCGAGCGCGTCCTTCTGCGCATGCGCGAAACGTGCTTCGCAGCCCCGTGAAGCAGGCGCGGCAAATTTGAATTCTATTCGATTGGGATGGCTAGGACGAATGTGAGGATGCTAACCCCGTATTCATAATCGTTCCTTAAGAAATAAGGATTCCTTGTTCTTTGTGCAGAACAAAGAACGAGGAATAAGGATTCCTCGAGGAACGACTATGAATACGGGTGTACGACTTCGTTGCGAAGTAACCTTGTTTCGGGTGAATCGAAAGTTAAAATCGTATTTTAATTTCTAATCGCGCAGCTTCTAGTTAAAGATTGAGATGACGGAATTTTATCGTTTACCGCGATAAGCGTAGATTTCGTGGCGATAAGAGGAACGTGATCGATTTGATCGCGCAAACGTGCGGCCAACTGGCGAGGTTTGGCATTTTGCCGTGAGCACGGTCTTACATACAGGTCTTGCAACGAAGCTAAATTTTCGTGGTGAGGGTAGGCACCCTTATCAGCTCCACTTTTCGATTCACTAGGCGCCGCTACATGTCGCCACTAGCAAGAGGAAGTACTGTTCCCCTTACCTCTTACCGGCGAATTGGCCTAAAGTGTTTACGTATGTTTTTATGGCGCGATTGTCGATATAACCTTTATTTGCGACCATATACCAGAAGGTTCTACGCGATTTACCGTGAGACATTTTTTATCGTGCTTTAAGAAACAGTTTGTTCAACAACTGCGTCACCATAACGAATTAGCTTTAAAATGCCTGAGCTGGAATCAAAATTGAGCCGAATGACGCAATCATCTAAATATTGATATAAATTCGTATAATCACAAGGAAAAAAGTGTACCTACAGCGGAAGCTACTGACATCAATAAACACCCAAAATAAAACATAGCGCAAAATGAACAGGTATGTGCTGGTATGAATTAATGTATTCAAAAAGTTTGCAGTTTTTTTTTAAACGAAAGTAGTCATCTTTTTTTTAATCAACACATTATTTTCTATTGGTTTCGTTTATTATGCAGTTTACACGACAGTACGGTACATTAAGTTAGGGCAAACGGCGCATACGTTGCGGTCCGGAAGGAAAAGGACAGAAGAGCTATTTCTGTCTCCGTCACACAACTACTTCCCCTTTGCCGTCGCGCGCCAAGCGGCAGAAATCGGAATAAAAAATAGAACCGCTAAGGGTGCCTACCCCCACTACCGCCGTTGTCAGACTTGTAAGACCGTGGTCGTGAGACGCGTGGTACGATCATGGCGGAACGTAGGAATTCGACCAAGAACGAAGAGGGCGTTATCGTCAACGTGATGAAGGCGCGCTCGATGATCGAGCTTCGGCTCAAAAAGTATTCGAATACTTACATATATATATAATCTCCTATCCATTTCTTTATAAAAATTAACCTATTAATAGTCTAGAATATGTAATATAGCTCAATATTCTAGACTGTTGACAAATTACTTTTTATAATAAAGAAAATGATAAGATATTGTTACGCCGGTTTCGAAGTGGGCTAGGTCATTATGAATAAAACATCAATTAATTCATTCCAAGCGAAATATAATTTAATATTATAACAACGGTACAGTCGTTATTGGACTTCTTTCTCGTTACGGTCACGTCTTCCGGTGGTTGCCATCCTCCAAATGATCCCTTGCATATCCACAAAAGCAGAGGTACGCTTTTAGAATGAAAAGACAATACATTAAACGCGCATATGTGTACTCACAGAGGCGAAAAGAATAGTAGGATAAAGTGCACTCACATATTTCACACCTTTCAACACCTTTATTTTTTTAACTACTTGTTGTTAGACACAATGATGTGTCTAACACAATGATGTGTTAGACAGTATGATACGCTACATTCGCACTGTGATAAAAGTGATCCGTTGGATGTCACCTTTAGGACAACATTTGGATGACTTTTTACTAATTCCCGCCAATATCGAATATCTTAAAAGACAGCATATTACCGATATCTGAAAGATGTCACGAAAAAGACGTCTTATGTAATTCGTCTTTATGATATCCTTAGGACAACGTTGAACTAGATACAATAGATAACAGTAAATAGATAACTTTTTGATAACCTAAAAAATTATGATGCAAACACAAATTCACTAATGTGGTGGTGTCGTTATGTTGACAGATGTCCAAGCATACTGTGCGACATTTTTTATCAGCCTATTTCGACCAGCACCTACCGCTGCAGCCATCTATCGAAAAACGGCGGAAGCAAAGTTGTACACCTAATAGATGCTGCGCCGTGGCCGATGGAACAATCGTCGTTCGAGAGATCTTACCAACTGGACACATTGAAATAAATGTCCGCGCTTTCCAACCCCGGCGAATTACTGGTTTGACCTGGGAATTCCGCTCCTTGCTGAATTTGTTCGGAACTATAGTCGGCCTTCCGAGCGAAATTTCCTAGTTTCGGCCAAGACGATTCCTTCACCCGCTGAAGCGGTCCGGGTCCGATCTGTCGGATTCCACCGAACTGCTTGGACTTATGCCTTCGGGTACGATTTTTCACGAGTTTCGGGGAGGCTTTTTCACATGGAAGGACATAAAATATCGGGATGAAGCCAACGTCCCCTTGCTGGATTAAACTTGTTATAATCTACGAAACAATTTGGAAGATATCTCAATTGTTCCACTGATGTAGCACACAAGTACCTACCCCTGGCCCGCTCAAGAGTCGGAAAAGTTCACGAGTACCATATTTCTGACGAGTGTACGTTCCCTTTACTCAATTCAATTTCAACACAAGACTTTTCCAAATAAGCTGCCAGGGTAAGAGATTATTTCTAGCTAGTAGCTTTGGGGAAAATATATCGAAGTCAGCTTGTCGCAATCTCTCGAGATAAGAGTCCACTACAGTTGCAGTCAGAAAAATCGACGAGCTGCCCTTTTTCGAAGCGCCCTTCAGCGATCGCGCCTGTCAAAATGTTGAACCGTTACACCTTGGATAATCATTGGAGTAACCGTAGATTTTAAGGTATTCCTTTCACGAATCCGAATACTCAACGATTGACTGATTTTCGTCCACAATCGAGTAAAAAATACATCCCAGTATAATAAAATTTCACGGGGTTGATGTTGACATCGTTGGAATGCAAACATTCTTCCCAATTTCCTATTTTCATTATATCCAAAATCATACTTTGCAAATTTGTCGTCGTACGCCAAATGAGAATCGTAAAAAACGTTTGCGTGATTTTCGTAGCTTAAATCCGTCGAAGGAAATTTGGGAAATAAAAAAAATCACTTTCGTTGCATTCCAACGATGCAAACTTCAACGTCACGAAATTTCAAGCCGTGTCACCGAATGTTTCCTATGCTTGACGAGTGCTTTGATTTTTCGACCCGTTACATTGTGATGATGCCTCAAAGAAAATGTCAACTAAAAAAACTAGAAAAAAGTGCCTAGCTGAAGAATTTTCGTAGCCACAACATTAAGGGGTCTTCTCACTCTGGACGCTAAAAAAGGCTATACTCATTCACTTTTTGACAGTTTTATATTATAGATATTGAGATAAAAGTCGTTACACTTAATAAATACACTTTCGAAATACATTTTAAAAAAAAATTATCTATTTGAGTCCCTATTTATAAACGAAAATGCTAGTTAAAAAAATGTCCTAAAAAATTGTAGGTTGCGCTGTTGATGAAATCTCGGAGATGGATGATCCGAAACAAAATGGCGGACATTTTTCGAAAAAAAAAATGTCTAAATCCACCAAATTTGCGCGAAATGTGTTATTCCAGTTTATCGTTGAGTATGATAATTGATTGTGACTTGTGTTTATCAAGCGCCACTGTAGTTTGACCAATGATTCGGGAGGGGCCTCATGCCTCCAAAGAATACCGTCCTCCGCGAAAGGAATACCCCAATTGAACAAACGTGACGCGTTTTTAGTCACCTTGTCAAGATGAAGCTTTGCCCTGGAGGAAACGTCGAATATCGCATCGCTTAGTGCTTTGCTCCTTTCTCCCCGAAATATCGACTCCATGGGAAGATCGTGTTTCATCAATATGTCCTGTGGTAGGACGCAATTACGTTTCTGGGCGTGATGAGGTATCGAGCGTATCAACGTTGCGATCCCGTGAGCTTTCCCCAAATGACTCGCGGCATGGTCCACCTCGACGTTTTTCGTGTTGTTCGCCTCCAGAAGCAAGTAATAAATCGACGACGTCGAATTCTCCGAATATTTCTCCAATGATTCAAGATCGGGAAACATCGAGACATCTGATCTTTCCATTCGGGCGCTTATGAGCCTCTTGAAATAACGCTTCGAAAGCTTGTGCCTCTTCAGTATCTGAAGCAAACGTCGAGTTAGTAAAATCGCACGTCTCTAAGCTTCACATTTGTCACAGGCGTCGTGCATCGACAAAACGAACGTGCTTGCCGTATAGATTGGAACGGATCAAAGACTATTTTTCCACGGCCACAACCGTGTACACCGTGACGACTCCTTTTTCTTCGGAAACATTTTCGACCGTTGAAAAAATGTGAAAAAACATCAAAATTAACGTTTAAAAACTTATTTTCTGTTCTTCACGAGTGCTTTGATTTGACATTTAAAAAAATCAAACTGGTTAGCGTGTTTTAACCGTCGACAAAAAGCCGCGAGGGTCAGCTATTTCTCGACCCGTTACACTGTGGTGATCCCGTGATAAACTCTTTCAAAGTTACGCTTGACATGATCTTGAAAAAACCGATACACTAACATGGAACATCAATCAAGGTATTCCTTCGCACCCAGAGTGCAAAACCGCGTTTTTCCTTTTTCACTAAACATTTTTATGCACACAAACAGCTTTCTCAGATGAAATATGAACCGAATACAGTTCTTTCCCTCACCGGAGCCTCCCTAAGTCTGCTCTCTCATTTAAAAAAGAAAAATCATCTGGATAGACGTAATTTCAAGGAAACTACACAATTCGAAAGTTGGCCGAGTCTCGCACACCCAGTGTGTACGAGTAGCAGAAAATATGAGTGTACTCCTAAGGTTAAGCGATGTACCTTGTGAATTTGCACACGACTACAATTTTTCTAGTTCAATTTTTTTGCCATTGCTCTTTGCGGCGATAGATCACCGCCCGACGACCTCAGTATTTTCGATGAAACTTGTCCGACATGAATAGAAGCTCTGATTAACCATCGATGAAATCGATGCCTGCGGCGTTGAAACGAACGCCAGGTGCACAAAGGAGTGTATACGGATCGAGAAATAGATAGAAGAAGCCTTCGTGTGCAATTACCCTGTGTAATTCCAAAGGAACCGGGCTCCTGGGAGGCACGTCACTGTAGACCTTATCCAGCGCGTCCTCCCAAAATTTGTATCGCATTCTGCCTATGGTCTTGTCCTTCGCTTGATCCTCCACCAGGGCGATCTCCACATTGAACGCACGAATAGCGAATGCCGCAGATCTGACGTTTCCGGGTAACAGCAGAGTGCACAGAAATGATTCGTGATCGTTCTTTCTAAAGAGCACCAAGAGGAAATTGATTGAGCCGTTCCGGTATGGTACAAATAAGGCTTTTCATGCTAAAGTCTTGTTACGTGGAAACATTACAAATTGTACGAGTTTGCGTGCAGTAAAAATCCATGTTTAAGGAATATTTTTCGTTATTAGAGCGAAGTAGATGTACCACGTGACATACGAGTGTGAGAGACAGCTGAAGTTTTCGAACGGAGATTCCTCAGAGATAAACAATATTTAGGGTTAAAGAAAATCGTCAAGCCCTGCGCCAGCGAATTCTACAGAGCCTGATGCTTCGTTTTTCCGAAAAAATCTTAATCATCTATGAGAAAACTAAGTTTGAAAGTTTGTGAGGTTATGTCGTGCTTGTACGTGTTCTTAAACGATAAATTTACCTAACTAAGTCTAAACAATATTCGGCGGGAGTTTGTCGCGCTTTTGTACTCAGGCATCTTATACATTTGATCGTTTTCGTATTTTTAACGAACGACGCACACTTGTTCATGACCGAAGTCTTCGAAAGATTCTTTGGTGATCTCTCTAGTGTTACATTTGGAGGTTATGTCAATGTTATTGGGACGATTGCCGACGCGAGCCCGCGAAGAGGCGCGCTGTTATTCAAAAATGTTGAACCCGGTACGTGGATGATGGGCGATGTGAAATATAGACGTGGCGATGGCTTCGATGGCGATAGGCAATAATTGCATTGTCAATGAGAATATGAATTGAGGGTGAGCGTGGGTGTCGCAACGAGTCGGTACAGGAGACGCGAATATCACGCTTCTTCTCATCGTCATTGACCGCGCTCGCATTGTGCAAATCTAATTCGTTCATTGTACCACAAACAAAAATGACCGATGCTCCGCGCGTACATTCGCAACTAAAAGCTCGGTTCGCCCGGGAGCTTCAGTTTTTTGCCGTCAGATAAAAATGGGAATTTCAGTATTTGGCTATATGATAAGCATGATTTGGTTTTTAAAGAAAGATTTCTATATCATTTTTGAGACAGCGTGTTCTGTTACTACTGTCGGCTGTTGCATGGTGTTTTTAAAAATTAATATTCAAAAATGGTGGAGTTATGGCACGGTCTTTTGGACTGCATTTTCAAAACTGGGGTGACGTATAGCTGGAACACTAATCGACCGATTCTCATGGAATTTGGTGTAAATCTTCCTAACCTTATTGTCTAAAACATGACCCTAAATGTTTTTGAAAATAAAAAAAGGATTTTTGATTGCAAAATGAAGCCATTTTTTTCAGAATATCGTTTGCTTTAAAGCGTACCATTTCAGCGAGTTTCTTTTATAATTTAATATTTATAATTAATAAAAAAATACCAACAGTAGGAATAAAACTCACTCTAAATCACTCACTCACTATAAATAATATTTATAATTAACAAAAAAATACCAACAGTAGGAATAAAACTCACTCTAAGTCTCAAAAATTGTAAAGAAATCTTCCTTTTAAAAAAAATCATGAAAGTCAGCAATTCTTTCATTGCCTAAGGTATCTCCCCCCCTTAACGTTGATAGTAGGAAGAGAATAGTGCAGAAGATATTGACGAGATGCATTTCGAACAATAATAATCGGAAAATCGATTAATTCGAAAATGCTAAAAGTAGCTACAGTGAAATTAACGAATTGATTTTATTCGAAGAAAACCAAATGTTCCTAATTACTCGTGAATACGTTTTATTACAACAATTTGATAATATTGTTTATTTTTTAATGACCTTTTCATTAAAATCGATGTTTTTGACGTATTTTGCGTAATTATTCTTTGTGAATTTTATTTAATAAATTGCGTGGGAATCACGCGGAATCTCACTTTTGGCTAGGATTGTATACGCAAATCATCCCTGAGGAACGCGGAGACGAGCTAGCGGTAAATTTCCTGTCCTGGCAATGAATTGACAAAACCCCCGTCCTCGAGTAAGTCGACTACGAGGATGATTTAAACTCTCTTATAGGTGCAAAAGCGGAATTTCAAAATGACCGAGACGTTTTTTTCTGAAAGAGGTTTCGAATGCTTTTTAAATTTCAAAGTTCATTTATCCACTACTTTCGATATGCGAACAATAACATTGTTTTTTCTCAATGTTATTATTTTTTTAACGTGTTATTCACTTACAGTCGTACAAAGTATTTACAAAAGAGGAAAAAATAAATAAAATCCATAGGAAAATATTGAGTGTACGTACTCACCTCAATTAACGATTTCAGATGATCTTGAAGTTTGCATCGTTGGAACGCAACGGAAATAAATTCTTTTTCGGGGATAAAGTATCTTTTGGTCGATGTAGGCTAGAAAATCGTTCGAACGATTTTACTCATTTTGAATACAGCCCTACGAGCTTAAGTTGCAAAAAAAAGGTTTCGTGTAATAATAAACATAAAGAAACAACAAAAAAACATCGTTGCATTCCAACGATGAAAACTTCAACATCATCGATTCCAGTAAGCAACGAAAAAGTAGATTAATCCAAGGATGCGGGGTGATGGCTTTTTCGATAAATATTCGCCTTAACAGGCTGTTCTAAAAATCTGTAATTCATTTTTCACTCTACCCAATCGTAGCTCGTTGATAAAACTTCTTTTTTTTTTAGTTATCCATTAAAAAGTGGATAACCCTAATGGTTGGAGTATGAAAGCTACATTTCTGATCGTATATAAACAAACCCTCAACTTCGTAACGAACTATATTCAATTCAAAAATGCAAATTTACATTTTACTCGAAGCAACAAAATTTCTCGTAAAAGTGAACAATTTATGTCACAAAGAGTAGCTTGAAAGTAAATTGATAGGCATCCTTCATCACTTCGGCCATAATAATCGTAATTCTTCCTTTAAGGGCTTGCACCATGTTGGAATTTTCGAAAATATCGGTTTTTGACTTTCGACGCATTCCCAAGATGACATTTCAAAAATATTCGCTGCAAATTTTAAGTCGATCCGTTTGAAATGACTTTTTCAAAATCGCTACACAGTTTTTTAAAACCATAATCATCGATTATTTTCATAACTTTTCAAGTTGGTAGTAAAGCAAAAGTTTTTTTCATTCACGTGATGAAAAATATAAAAATGAATAAATTTGTCCTTTGATTATATATTTTATGAAAAATTAGCATTTACAGAATAAATCTATACCTTGTATGCGTTTTTTTGAGGTTCCTTAAAAAAAATCAGAAAGTGTAATTCGACTCACCTGGACCACGCGGCGATTTTCACCTTTTTTTTTACATTTGTGTAATCGCAGGGACTAACGTTGTACGTAGCCGATTTTCTAAATTTTGATAATTACTATCTTTGAAGACTGCTCGAATACAGAAAAGAGCCTTGAAAATAGAAAAAAAATGTCCAAACTGTCGGTATTTTGTAAGAAAAAAATCCAAAAGAAAAACGGCTACGCATAACGATAGCTACATTTCTATGGATATCGATAAATAGTTGACTTTGGATTTACAGATAACCTTTCATAAAGATGTCGATGGGACAATGAGAAATTTTTTTTCGTCGTCGAATCAAGGCATATATGTCGGTTAATGAAAAAGAAAATTCATAAAAATTGGTATCAAACTAGATGAATATATACTTCATAAAATGAGTATAGACCCGATCCTTTTATGATTAGTCATGTCGATGAAAAACATCCCAATTATTGACGACAAAGCACCCGTTACGAAACGGAAGAGGACCAGGCGTTACGGCCCCGGTACGTGGGGGGGGGGGGGGCTACGCCCCCCTAATAGAAGCATTAGAAAGTGGGCTCGAGGAAACCGAGGCAACTGCAAGATTCGTACATACATACGAAACCATCTATATATACACGTATATATAAATATATAAATACATTCACAAAAATATTCCGTGTGATCTTTCGTACAGATAAAATAGTAGTAGCCAAACACGTATAGTCAGTCGTTTTTCGACCGCACGTTCGAGGAACAGGCCACCGTATCTTTTTTTTTTCGTTGCCATTTCACGATTTAGACGTTGTGACTTTCTGTTCAATCAGTATTTGTTGAGAAGATTCCTGAAACTTTGCGTTCATTAACACCCAAGTTCTGTCCATCAGCGCGCCGATGTCTTCCAGGGTCAGGCCTTTCGTTGGAATGGCAGGCAAAATATTTATGTAACTCGTGCCTGCGAAGCAAAATTGTCGTCATTGAATATCTTCAAAACAGACATTTCTGATGGTTCCGAAAGAGTCCTCATTTCGTACGTTCACGTTTAATTGAAAATATGTATTGCATGGTAGAAAAAGCAGAAGGATCGATTCTGGTGCTTCCAAAATTGAAAGATTAATAAATGTTGATTAGTTGAAAAAATAATTAAAGATGACTGACTCGTATATGTATTGTTTTATTTGAATATGACCTTAGCGTTATCATCTTGCCCCGACTTCCCCTACATTTTTCGACGCGAACGTCACCGATGTTGAGCAGCAATTTATTTGAAAAAAATAAATAAACGGATCGAGGTTGAGAGAAGGATGGGAAAAAAGATTCCCGAGCCACCAGTAAAAAAATCGCATGAAGTATAGCTTCGTTACGACAGATGAATATATGCAATTCGAAGATACTCCGGAAAAGAATTTTGAGGATCATTTTCCAGAAACGTGTACATTCGATGTTTAAGGTCATAGTGAAAAGAAGATTCAGCACAAAAAGACAGAGAATTGTGATTTACATTTTTGTTTAAGCTTACCTGGTTCGAATTTCTTCTTTTTATCATTGAGAAAGTAATATTTCGACACGACGACCGGTTGTATCGGCGTTTGCGACCTGATCGCGACGTGAAACGCTCCCTTTTTAAAGGGCATCAATTCGATGCCGGAAAATCGTTTGCCTTCGGGAAACAACAGCAATTTCGCCTAGATTAAAAAAACAACGCGGTAAAACATTATCAATGCGTTCTAGTTTTATCATCGAAAACGTCATCGAGGATATTTTCAATAATTATTGGAAATTAAGGCGTCCGGCCGAGCTGAAATGTTTTTTTCGTTCTTTTCTTCTCACAATAAACCTTGCAATGTTGCGAACACTGAGCCGTACTTGGTATTGAAAATCGCCAAATTGAGTCGCTGCGAGCGATCATCCGCGCGGTGCGATCAGTATACCAGGTGTAAAAGTATGAAAGCGGATTTTTTTTGTACAAATTACACGTCTGTTGTTTGAAAATGATCAAAATTAATGAAAATTTGAAAATGATAACATTTGCAAATGATAACAAACATGAACTTTGAAAATGATAACAGAAAACCAATGCTGTCCGCAAATCGTAGTTCGTAGGCACAAAACTCGACATGTTTTAGGTTATAGAAAAAAGTACCGGTGTAGGGAACTCGGGTTGTTGTGTGTTGAGAATCTTCGTCAGCTGTTAGAGGGAGATGATGGCGCTGCAGAAGCGGTCTTAGGGTCCCTAAACCACGGTCTTACATACAGATCTTGAAACTCGCTCAAAATTTCAGTGGTGGGGGATGGCCTCTTATTGAAGCACCGACTGTTTCAACTCGTGACCACTAGGATCGCTGCTATAGAGTGATGCAGGCTGTGTGAGACAGACGGAAATATATTTCAAAAGTAAACAAAACCCAAATATAACCGCTGATTCATGCGGCCACGCGCGACGTGGTCTACTTGTAAACTTGTAAAAATGAACCCCTCGACCAACACGAGCTCACATTGACACCTATATAAAAAAACATTCATATTCATTGTACCCACTTGGATAACTATAGTCTTTTGGTTTTTTCAGCTTTACGATAAAGTTACTTTTAATTGTATTTCGGTCCATCATGCATTTTTGAACATTGACTATCATAATTTGCCTACGCCAGCCAATTGTACAGCTAGGTTAGGTTCCTATGAGTCAACAATCGATTTCCATCTCTCTCGCACAGCCTGCATCACTCTATCGCAGCGACACTCGTGGTCACTAGGCGAAACGGCCGGTGCTTCAATCCGAGGGCGTACCCCCACCACCAGAGTTTCAAGGCCTGTATGTAGGACCGTGCCCTAAACTGATAGCACCATCTATAGGGAAATTCCGGTTTCATACTTCTACATCTGGTATACGTAAATCGTGTTTCGTAAAGCACGAAAGAAGCACACCGAGCATGTAGATCTTCTCGAAAATAGGCCCAGGATCACGGAGCCCAGATACCAGGCGCTTCCAACTCTGCCCCAAAATGAGAACGAGAAATGATGGCGTTGGGTGCTCCGGCACTTATATGTATATAGATATACGCTAAACATGGGTGCGATCCAGGGGGCTGACACTGGGATACATTCTCTTAACAGTAACGTGTCCCCGTATTGTCGCCACGTAACTAACCCACCATGCGGCGCTAGTAGTCACCCGCATGACCCCCACTCCGCAAGGCACCTCGCCGTATTATTTCATTTTTTTTCGTAATTTTTTCTCGATCTGTCATTGTTCTCGAATGAAAAAAATCGTAGTGTGGTAAAATTGTAATTATTTTATCACATTAGAAGAGCGATTTGTGGCTCATCGGAATTCAACACGTGTTTTCGAGTCTATATTGGACGATGTGTATAACTATGAAAAGCTCTCTTTTCCGTGTATAGAACACGCCGATAGTGTTCTTCTACACTTAATACAATATTACGTATTGATGCGGATGCAGCAATATTCTGCACGTCTCAACGCAGAACAAAAAAAAGCAATCTCGACAAGAAAAAAATCGCAAAACATTATACAACGTGACTAATCCATTATTTAAAAAATATTAATGTTATCTGTTTATGTCGTTCAATAAATATTTTTAAATACATAATATTGCAACAAGTGTAAATATTGCATCCCTTCCTATATACACATATACTTTTAAATTCTATTCTAAGCAATGAATTTTTCAGACGCGTCGAATGCAAATTATGCAGACGCTGCGCGAGTGGAGTGGGGGTCATGCTGGTGACTACTAGCGCCGCATGGTGGGTTAGTTTACGTGGCGACAATAACGAGACACGGTAGACCCAGCAGTGCCAGGGGGCTGCTCCATAGCCGGGATGGTCAATCAGCTGCCGAAGGGGACATGTATGGGCCAGAAATAGCTGATTGAAGGTAGGACTCACAAAAACCGCACCGTCAGCCGAACAACCGCACATTTACTTTTTTTTGCGATTATCTCGAAACTACATTCTTCGAAATGGTGTCAAGTAAATCTCGTTAACTATCGGTCCAATTGCTAGGAAATTTGTACACGATACTTTTAGATACACTATCTAAAAGGTGACGTAGGATTTTTCGGCTTACTCGATTGGTTTTGTTATCGACGTTTTTTCTCGTGAAATTTCCGTGAAAAATACACATTTTTTTCTTCGGCTCACCATAATTTCCCTAACGATCGAAAGAAAATATTGCCACGTTCTATTGTAGCGACACTATCCACGAATAAGCTAATTTTTTTTTCGGATGCAACATGACGGTGATACATCTGCAGCAACATAGGCGCGTGTCGTGCGGAGGGCCTCCGCGGAAGTGTCTGCAGCGCCGCGATTCGTTAATATTTTGAACTAACATTGATCTGAAGCTTTATTGAAGCAGTTTCTCACATTGTGTTGACAGATAAAGACATTTCGTTTTATACGTCCGAGGTTATGAATTTGTTGAAAATATACCCATTTTCCGAGCGGCCAGAGTGGCCAGACGCCTCAAACAATCAATACGGGAGAAAAAAACAGCGCCGAAACATTTACCTTTCTTCGATTTATCGTATCGGCTGTGGAATTTATCGTGTTTTGTGATTCCGTCACGTTGCTTCGGTCGATAAATATCGTGCCCCATAGCCACGAGGCCAATCCGAACGTGCCAAAGTAAAGGATTACTCTCTTCGCAACGACCGTACAATTCTCCAATACTGGCCAAAGCTCCGCTAGAACTGAACACATTTTTTTCTCCTCACTTGTACCTTACCCCCTTCTTACCGGACGGTATTTTTTGCTCCTTGCAATAAATACGTAGTACACGAGCGTTTGTATCTTTCGGGGTGTTGATAAATTATTCTCCACGTGAGAAACGTAGAGTAAATTCTTCAAAAGAATTTTTCTCATATTAAGGGGACGGGGCCTAGAAAAATCTCAAATATTCTCGTTTTTTTTTTCGTACTCCGTTACCACGATCTTTTCCAAACATTTTGGGGTACAGAAAAATTCGCAAAATTAAGCTCAGGAGAGCAATAAAACTTCAATACTCCGCTAACGATTAAGGGTAAAAAGTGTAAACTTTTAAAATTAAATTTGAAATTTTATTTCAAATTTCTCAAATTTTAAATAATATCGAAATTGACATTTAATTCAAAATGAATTTGAATAAAATTTTTAATTAAAATTGAGATTAAATCGAATGTAAATTGAATATAATATTTATGAGAAATGTAGTAATGGAGGAAAAGAGAAGGGAAACCAACGACACGATTATATCTAGAATTAAGAGTAGGATAAGAGAAATGTATGTAACCGCTGCAACTCGATGGAATATCCTTAAGCCCGAGAGGCAAGAATGGCTAAAAATATAAATATTACCGAATATAATATTTATATTTATTTTTAATTTTAATTAAATTTAAATCAAATTTTAATTAAACTCCAATAGAAAAGTCCAATTAGAAGTCACAACTTCTATGAAAATTCCGCACTCCAAACTTTAAAGGCGTTTTTCAAAACGGTGCACACTCTCAAAGGAAGAGTTTTCGAGCTATCCGTCTCAAATTTTGACACAGCATTCTTCATGCCATTCTTCATCTTGCCATGGAAGCTTTTTTTATCGTAATATTTTTTTTAACGAAAAACGTAATATTTTTTTTAACGAAAATTTATTTTTTTTAACGAAAATTCTTTTTAACGAAAATTTATTTTTTTTAACGAAAAATAACGATATTTTTTTTAACGTAATATTTTTTTTAACGAAAAAACTCGAAAAAAATCGGTTAAATGCGATACTTTTTTTTTCAAACCGCCGACGTTTAGTCAATTTCGATTTTAAAAAAATCTCCGTAGCAAGATAGCGGCTTTCATACTGATTAATAATCTTTTCACAAATTTTGTTTCGGATAATAATTACGGCCACAACCGTGTACACGGTGAGGACTCCTTTTTTTTTCGAAGACACTTTCAACCGTTAAAAAAATGTAAAAAAAAGTAAAAGAGAACGTTTAAAAATTGATTTTTTGCTCTTCACGATTGATTGGACATAAAAAAATCAGACTGATTAGCGTATTTTAACCATCGACATTTGCTTTTGATAAACAATTTGTATATTATAATTTTTTATAGCGACAATATGCTTTTTTGCCTTCGAAACCCACGTAACCCCTTAAAGACTGGTAGCTGAATCGAATAATAATGAAAAATTGTTCGATTTTTTTTTAAGGTATTGCAAGAATTTCGTATTAATATTAATATGAACGTGAGCTACATATTTTAAGGGGGGATTGTCTTTTTTTTTCGCAAAATTTACCGCTTTTTGGGAATTTTTTTGTGAAGAAAGTATACAACGGAAAACTTGTGAAAGTTGGCATATAGTTTTATTGATCTGTTTACTACATACAAAAAAAATTTTAAACAATTTCATTAAATGTGTTACTCGATTATCAACTATTATGTAAGTTTTATTCAAAACGAAGATAATTGTGCACAAAACTACTTTTTTATCCGGCCGACTGCCCTGCCCCCCAAAATGCTCGCTACGACAATGGTTGTAAAAATGTCTCGTTGAATGACCTTTTTTGACCTTCGAGATCTCATGAATTACGAAACAGTGGGCTAATAAGTGAGCTGCGTTAAAGTGTAATTGATGCAAATCCTCCAAACTCTTTGAGCAATATGCAAGTCCACGCGCAGATTTACTTATAACTTTTTAGATTCGTCAGACGTTTTAAAATTCGCGTTCCTTTTCCTCGTGCTGCAATTTCCTCCAATATCGAATAGGAATAAATAAACTTATGCACAGACAGTTTCGTTCTTTCACAAGTGGCACGTGTTCTAATTGAAAGTCAAAAGTACAGACGGCAGGCAGCCAATTTTATCATGTAAATTGTACCGAGTAATTAAAATTTTTCAAAATAGTCATTGAATGGCAAATAAATATTCAACAAACAGAATTACCAATAACGTAGGCGTTTCGACAAGTCATTATGATGCATGGAAATTAATCGACCATCCCGAGTGTCGAAAAACAGTCGTCATTGTTAAACTTACCGCACAAATCGATTGCACTCTGATGATTTATCAATACGACGCATCCCGTGTCCTTGACGATGTTATCTTGGCCACGTACTTTGAAGTGCACACCGAGGAGCTTTGCAATCTGCCTTGCTCCCCATGCTGGTATTCTAAACAACAAATCGATCAGTCACAGCGCCCAACTTTGCACTTATCACGGATGACATATTTTCGTGACAAGGAATATCGGGGTCAATGGGCAAACGGAAAAAGTCTTGTTTGTCAATGAAACAAACAGCTTATCAGAACGAAATGTTTTTTAAAATAATAATAATTAGGTAAATGGAAAAGTCTCGCAAATGAGGCTTAGTTAACCCTCCCCGGTCACCCGGGGTCAATATGACCCCAAGCACAACTTTAAGGAAATTACTATTATACGTTGTTGACGGCCAAGGCGACTGGCCTGCCTTCTACCCTTCGTAAGTACGGACTACGGACGGACGTGGAACTATTTTCCACTGCGGAGCTATTCTTTTCCTTAAACTATCATATCTCAAGAGTATCACTCTGAAATTGCATGAAAAAAAATCGAAAATTGCAGGAGTTATGATTTTTTTAATTAAAAATGGCATTTTTACGCCCTGACCCCTTCCTGATTTTTTTCCGCCATTTTAAAATTCGATAAAAATACAATAGCTATTTTTTTCCTCAAACTATCATATCTCAAGAGTATCATTCTGAAATTGTATGAAAAAAAATGGAAAATTGCAGGAGTTATGATTTTTTTAGTACAAATGGCATTTTTACGAGTTGACCCCTTCCTGATTTTTTTTCCGCCAGTTTAAAATTCGATAAAAATATAATACGGAGTATCCCACATTCTAGAATGTTCAAACTAATATCTTGAATTTTTACGAGCCATTCGGAACGATACGGTGAACGCGACAGCCGTTTGAAACATGGCTGGGGTCATTGTGACCCCCTCGTGATCAGCGTCTTATAGTCTGAACGTGTGACCGCGAAGGGTTAAAATAGTCAGTCGAGTAAGCGATTTATCAAAGTAAATAAATTATAATTTATTATATACAGTTTTCCAATGATAAATAAATCGCACCGATGTGGTGTTTAGCTTCGTAAGAAAAATTAGGCCCGTACTTACAGTGCGTTTCTCCAGTCTCTTGGTCTGAGGAGCATCAAAGGTATACTCCATGTCGCTGCTATGGCCGACAGAACAATGAATATGATAAACTTAGCCCGATATCTCGCGCTTTCGCTCAAAGCACAAATCGCCACTAATAATATTAGGAGAGCGACGCCAATGCTGCTACAAGATAGACCAAACATCCTGAAAATAATGATTGCATCTGTAAAGATTTCAATCCATTTGTATACCGTGAAAATCGTATACATTTTCTTCGGTACGAATGTCGTTTAGATACGTACGCGGAGAAAACCGGCGCCTCGAAGTTTAGAATTAAAACTATGCTTCTAAAAAAATATCATTAAATATGAAAAAGTATTCAATGGAAGATAAAAATTGTAATTATGGTATAGTAATAATGAAGAAATTTAAATTTTAACCTACGATATGGCACGTAAACTGATACAAATAATACTTTTTATTCGGCATATTGTGATTGTCCACTCTGTTTTGGAGAATATCTCGAAAAAAAATTTAAAAAGCCAACCATCTTTAAAAAATATAGTTGTAACTTTAGAAGCAAAAAAACGTTGTTATTGACAATTGATAATTTTTTTCATATTCTTTACCGAAAGTATGCTTCAAATTTAAAAAAATTACATAGTGACATTTGTCGATATCTCAATTTTTGTTCGACATTTGTCGATACCTCAAAAAATTACATTACGAATCTTCAAAATAGCGATTTTACATAGTGACATTTGTCGATATCTCAATTAGTTCAGGAGTTATCGGCATTTAAACGTTTCCAAACCTTCCGAAATCGACATTTTTTGAAAATTATAACTCCTAAAAGATAAGAGATAAAAATCGAAAACTTGGTGAGGATATTCTTTTCATGGGGTACAATTTCACCAAAAAAAATTAGGAAAACCAAAAATCGTCGGGATAAGTGGCTATGTGAAATGGCGTGGAATGTCCTTTATCTATTATTTTGTTCTACTATGGAGTATGCCGAAAGGCGTTTTTAGTCTGGATAAAAATCAGAAGAATTTCTACGAGTGGTACAACTTTTACAACTTCTACAAACGGTATTTGCACGGCTGATTTAAGACGCTTATAGTTGTGAGTATTGGCCTGATAGCAGCTATCATACTACCGCAAATAAATCCACTTACGAGTTTGTATCCTAATTATTATTATTATGCACACGACAAGGAATGTCTTTATTATCACCGGAATAGCACGTAACAGTATGAGAAACATTTTTTTATTCAATCAAACTGTACACATTGGTAATTCGATTAATCTAACTTCACTTAAAGAATATATATATATATGTGTGTCTGTGTGTGTGTGTGTGTAAAAAACATTATCTGCCCGTCAGGAAATGACATTGTAAACTCGATCGTTCCGTGCACGACGTACAAAGTTGCATAGGTCGATCATGCGATCAGCAATTATTGCTTCTTGAACTCCACATGATAGTACACAATGAAAGGGGAAAAAACGTGGTACAAGATCGTTGAATGATCGAGGAGAATGGTCCGAAGTTCTGATCGTCATATATTCGCTCTAGTTACTTTTTTTTGTCTTCTGGCTGTTGGTATGTAGATATGGGATGCTTCCACGAGTCTAAGATTCTTCGTTTGGATATTGACCCACTCGGAGCCCGATTATTGAGAATCGTCGCTGGGGTGATAACTTCGATAAGGCATAATTGATCAGAATATAAGGTTAATGAGATAACATCAATATATAACAGGTGCTCTGTTTGATGGATTTTAAATTCATCGGGTGCTTTCTGATTGGAGTGGATTTTTCGATGCTTCGGCGTGTTCTAGAACGTTGAAATGCTTTTTAAAATGGCTATTTTTTTTTCATCACACCACTGTCGAAAATTTGTTTCGAGGGACGCAGAGAATAAGGCCAGTAGAAATAGCTTTGAGGCAGTATTCCGGTCTAGAAATTTGAAAAATTGATTTTTTTTGGGATTTTGTTATTTTTGATATATCAAGAATCGTATGATATGCGCTATAGCCATCAACATACCGAATATAAAACCGTTTGATTTTTTTGTTTCGGATGATTCGTCTCCGAGATTTCATCAACATCGCAGATCTACAATTTTTTTAGGACATTTTTTTAACTACCATTTTCACCTATAAATAGTGACTTAAATAAATCAATTTTTCTAATATGTATTTCGAAAATAAAATCATTAAGTGTAACAAGTTTTATATCAATATCTATGATATAAACCTATGAAAAAAATTCATGAAAATAGCAATTTTTTAGCGTCTAAAGTGAGAAGGCCCCTTAAAGTTACAGACGAGCCGCTCGTTCCTTATGTGCCAACCTAATATTTAAGTAATTAACGTCCTGAAACTGATTCTATTTCATGATAATAACAAACCTTTATGGATATACGCTTGGCTTTGAATTCATACATCATTTATTAAAATATTTATCGTCAAATAAAAGGTATACCATCTTAAGCAGAATTCCCCTATGATGGGCCTGTGATGCCTCATGTGCATACGCGAAGTTATCTTTGTTACTTCATAACGACGTAGAAATATCTACTATTACCACAGAATCTACTTAGTCATTGTCCAATTGGGGATAAAACTATCATACGAGTCGTTTCATAGGCGCGCTGAACGAATTTTTTATCCGGTTTGAATTGCCATGGTTCACGATCTTTGAGATAACAATAAAAACTAAAAAATACTGACAATTTGACCTATTTTAGAATACGTTTCGTAGCTTTGGGAAAAATGTTCGAGTTTCTCTCGTTGCGCTCAACATCTCAGGAAAAATGGACAGTGAAAAAAAAACGTTCTCCGAGAACACTAAAATACAGCAAAACAGTATACAACAAGAATGAGTAAAAATGTAGAACGAACAAAAAGAATGGAAATGATATACGAAATGAATGAATGAAAGTGAAGAACGAATGCAAACCTAATTGGAGGGGGTTAGAAAAAACGCTTTGTTCAATTCGCTTTGGATATCCATATAAAAAATGTCTCAACATCGCCTGGCATTTTAAATTGCGCGCCATTTTTTTGTGGCGGACAAGAGTACGGGGAAGTCCCGTAACGCCGCGCGGCACCTACCGTCGGATACCTGTACCATCTCGGCCATCTTACCAAAGGTTTATTTAAGTTTTGAAGTATTTTTATGCAGAGGTTGCATTTTTTTCCCATTCATTTTGACTTATTTCGTAAATTTCGACGTAGTTGTGTCATAAATAGAGTTATATTTATTTTTTTATTGTGTGAAAGTCTTAGGTGTCCGTCACTGGGGGACTTCCCTCTACTAATCGTTCACAGCTGTCATCGGAAAGTATTGAGGTTGTGTCATGGAGAATTACACGATTGGGCAACGCATAGGAATTATTACACACTTGCTGCATTGTTACTACATAGTTATTGGACTTCTCTCCTAGGGATTTTCTGAAAGGAAAAGTGTATGCCAATGATCCATAGCCCATTCCGGAGTTCAAGGAAGCAATTGGCCGCGCCATTGATGAAATTAGTCCGCAATTATGTCAAAACGTCATTGAAAATTTCATCAAAAGAGTGAACGTTTGCAAACAGGGACGCGGCGGCCATTTTTCGGACATAACCTCTATGTTTGTACCTGATATTGAAATAAAAATATTCGTACCTTCCAAATAAATATTACGTGTCATTGATAAATAAAAATCTCAAGTCATTTTGAGACACCCTATATTTACGTGGAAGAGGATGACGTAAGTTTCGCCCGGATAACAGTATATGCGCGCATAAGTTTGTATATACACCACCGTACATACATACGGATACATCGTCTTGTCGTATCTGTATCGAAAGGCTGAAGGAGTTAGTCAGGCGTCGGTTGTAACCAGAACGAATCAAGATGTAATCCAATGATAACGATCTCAACCGCGTATATGAAAGATGTCCGAGAAACATGATAATTCAATAAACAAGGTGCGAAGACCCGTAGAACGCTACGAATGTCCTGCCTTGAAAAATGACCTTTGCAGCCGCGTGCGCGATCTCTCAATCGATTTTCAAGCGAGCAGATAAAATATGCTGTGTCCGTCAGCGTTACACGTTTCGACATCAATATATAGCTGCGCAAAGTTTAAGACGGTCATATTGGCATTTGCTACCAACATCAAGATCTCTCTATAAACTGCACATGAGGCATCTGACCACGGAAGAAAAAGGACATTTTCGGTTAGGTTCTGACTCTGCAACAGTTTTCTCCAAATGATAACAGAAAATCAATGCTGTCCGCAAGGTTATAGAAAAATATACCGGTTAGGGAACTTGGGTTGTGTGTGTTGAAACCTTCGTCAGCTGTTAGAGGGAGATGGTGGCGCTGCAGAATCGGTCTTACGGTCTCGAAACTGATGGCTAGCACCATCTATAGGGAAATTCCGGTTTCATACTTCTACACCTGGTATACATATACATGTGTATATGTATATATATATATAGCGACGAATTCAGCGACCTACAACACAAGGTCGTAAAATTGGTAATAACGTCATCGAAAAAAGACACATGGTTCCATTTAAAAAAGTGGAGTTGACCTTGACGTAGCGTCAGCGCGTCCATCGAAAAAAAAAATAGGGTCGTCCAGTATGACGGCCTTCTCGACACTGAAACTTTTGTCTGAAACACTTTTGGATATGATCAATAGTTTGAGTGCTATTGCTTTGTAACACTTTACGCGCCTCGCCCTATACATAGGATTCTTCGTTTTTAGTTTTCTATACTACTCCTGTACAGAATGAATCTTTTCTTTGTCCGCCATCTGTCCCGTATTTTTCATTTCTATGCCGAGTACTTATTTTACAGAACCGCTCTTTGCATTGGAAGATATACGTGAAGCATCCTCGCAGCCGAAGGCGCACGCGTGTTCAAAGTTTGATAACGTGAATGACTAGTCAATGGCGAAGCTAACGGGATAATGATCGTTATGTCTTATAAAGAGTACATATTTGAATGATGCCTGATCGTATCGTGGATTATAATCTAACGATGCATATTGCACGCAAAATCGATCTTATCGTTTTTTCCTTCCCACAATGCGAAATACAGCTGTAATCGCGGCGCTTTTCTTATCTCCATCGAACTTTGTATTCTCCGTATTCCACTCGGATCATATATTGTTATTTCTTCAATTCATTCATCCGTCACCCCCTTCTTGAAAGAAACTCCTCGCCAAACGAACGAACGATACCGCGGGTGGTATTTTTTTGCACAAAAACGTTTGTGCTGTTTAACTTTAACTGGGATATCGTGCTGTTTGGTTCAAAGTGATATTGCTTCATCTGCAACTTTCTAGAAGTTTTGTAAATTTGAGATTTATTAAAAATTCAAAATGTTCTAGATTTTTTTTTGGAAATCTTGGAATTTATAGGAATTTTCGAAAAATCTAGAATTTATAGAAATTCTCTAGAGATCTAGAATTTATAGGCATATTGTAGATACTTATCATTTAGAGACATTTTCTAGAAATCTATCATTTACAGACATTTTCTAGAAATCTAGAATTTGTAGAAATTTTCTAGAAATCTAGAATTTAGACCTTTTCTAGAAGTCTAGAATTTGTAGAATTTTTCGAGAAATCTAGAATTTATAGAAATTTTCTAGAAAACGGATTTATAGATGTTTTTCAGAAATTGTAAATTTTCTAGAAGTCTAGAATTTATCGAAATTTTCTATAAATCTAGAATTCATAGAATTCTTACAGAAATCTAGAATTTATAGAAATTTTCTATAAATCTAGAATTTATAGGAAATTTCTGTAAATTCCAGATTTCTGAAAAATGTCTATAAATCTTAGAAGTACGTTTTCTAGAAGTCTAGAATTTCAATTCAAGTAAAAAATTTCAAGAATGTACATTTTCTAGAAGTTTAGAAAAACGTACATTTTCTAGAAGTCTAGAAATACGTACATTTTCTAGAAGTCTAGAAGTACGTACATTTTCCAGAAGTCTAGAAGAACGCACATTTTCTAGAAGTCCAGAAGAACGTACATTTTCTAGACGTCTAGAATTTCTAGAAATATTCAGTTTTTTAGATAATTTCAATGTTTAGAATTTGACAACTTTAACAAAAATGTCAATGCTCTCGAAATCTAGAGTTTCTAGACATTTTTAATTTTCTAAAAATCTAGAATTAACCCGATCAGTGTAGCGCTCGCGATAATCAACGGTTGGGGGGTTAAATTGACCCCCGGCTACACCATAGAATTGTAGAATTGTAGAATTTTCATTGTAGAATTGTAGAATTTTCATTGTAGAATTCTACTTTGTCGAATTTTCCCCTACATTGTAGAATTTCAGCAATTATTCTACAAACATAAGATACATTCAAATAAATGATTTTAGGAAATAACACACAACATTCAAGACGATTTTCATTCCGCAAAAGAGCACACTGAGGCGGTTTCTAATTTTTTTTTACGAATAAGCCGTTATAAAAGAAAAAAAAAGAATACGAAACATACATCTCAAACAAACTCGCGGCAGCTCACGTATCCTCATGACAGTCGTGGGACACATTCGTAACAACGTTATTCGTGCATTCAAAACATATACCGGGCGCGTTCAATCGCGATCTTCATCGTCTGAAACACGCGTGACACCGGCGAACATTCTCCGCGACACCCATTGAACTGCTCCAGTCACACGCATGAGCGCACACGTTTCTTCGACCCTTGATCTCTGCACCCGAAGAATTTCTTTCAATACAATATTGACCATTTTGGCTAACGAAACGTACGCGGTAACGAAGCTCAAATTTATGTCTCGCTGCCGAAAGAAAAAATAAAATGTCTGAAGTCAACCTCTGATTGATCAACGAAGTTTTATTGATTGTGAGTTTCCGATTATGATAGGAGTGAAAGTCGGTAGAATACAGTTGCCTATATCGACAGAAGCTTGTAACAGTTTCCACGTGTGCTGATGCAGTCGAAACAAGTGACTATGGGTACCATTGAACAACTAAGGAGTCGAGAAAAGTGACGTGTTAACGCGTTAGGCTACTGTAGAAATTTCAAAACTCTCGTTCGTCGTTTCGAAAAGATTTTTAGAAACATTCTACAAATTCTAGACTTCTAGAGAATGTCTATAAATTCTAGATTTCTATAAAATTTCTACAAATTCTAGATTTCTAGAAAACTTCTATAAATTCAGATTTATCTAGAATTCTAGAATAATCTAGAAATCTATAGAAATCTATCTCTCATAATCTAGAAATTATAGAGGTTTTCTATAAATTCTAGATTTATACAATATGTCCATAAATTCTAGAATTCTAGAGAATCTCTATAAATTTTAGATTTCTAGAAGATTCCGATAAATCCAAGATTGGCAAAGAGGAAATCTAGAAAATTTTGAATTTCTATAAA